>VXAZ01002371.1:20692-56665 GCA_013399875.1 Gymnorhina tibicen | reverse complement strand
CCTATCCCGGCTACCCCTTCCTGATGCTCCCCGAGCTGGGCAGCCCCTACCTCGCCAATGGAGCCCTGTCCCCCGGCGGAACCCGCACCGTAAGTGCCCCCCCGGACCCTCCCGAGCCCCCCAGCCTCTCCCCACCTTTTGCGGGTGCTCAGACCCCCCCTAAACCTCACTGCCCGTCGTGTAGGAAAGCGACCACCTGATGCTAAAGAAAAACCCCAAGAAATTTGGTTTATTTCCTTTATTTTCGGTTCACTTTGCCCCTTTGGGGGGGGGAGTTTGGGGGGGCCTCACTCCGGGGGACCCGCCCCGAAACCTGACCCTGAGCTGCCGCTTTTCTCATTTAAAAGGGTTTTAAAGCCGTTAATGGGCCAACATTGGCCGCGGGGGGAGAAGTGATTAAGCAAATTGAGCGAGAACTGGGGGGGGGGGGAAGAGGGGGAGCGACCCCCTCCCCTCAGCAGAGCCCCTCGACCGCCAAACCATCCCAGTCAACTTCTTGGGCAATATCCTGAAGTAATTTTAGGGATATAAAGGCATTTTAGGAATATAAGGTGTTCCCTACGCGGCCCCACGATGCCATCCTGGGAGGAGGAATTCTCAGCCCCCCGAGGGACGAGGGAATTCTCAGCCCTCTGGGGGGTCCTCAGCCTTCAGGGAGGGATGCGGACCCGGGCTGTGGTACCCACCGAATCCCGGGCTGGAGCATCGCATCTCACTCCTGACTGTCCAGGTGTATTTCTTGCTCCAGCGATGCTTTTCCACTTATTATTTCTCCGGATCCACAGGAAACTGCATTCCCATATGGAATGTATATGGGATAACAATAGTTGTGGCATTTATAATGGTTTGAAATCCCAGAATCCGGCTGGTTCGTGTGGAGAGTTTTCCATATTTTCAGGGTTTTCCTACTTTTGCTTTCCTGGAAGCAACCAGTTGGAGTAGCCGTGGAGCAAAAATTCCGGGATGGGGAGGGCAGATAAACTAATTATCCCGGTGTTTTGCCGGTGGCTGGATAAAGGTTGTATTCCCAATTTGTCACTTTTGGGATTATGAGGTTTTGGGGATGAAGCGCAACTGACCGCGATGCCAAACACTGGCGAGGAATCCGGGATAATGAAAAGGGATTGGGGTTGGGATCCGTCACAAGCGGCCACTAACGATGATTTAATGAATCCCAGGAAGGGGATTAATTAACAGGGGCTGGAGCGGGTGTCGCCTCCCGGATGTTTTAGAGAGATGACTGGGGTTGGGAAAGCATGGATTGGGGCTGAATTCCGATGGACTGGGGCCTCTGCATGGAGCCAAGTTAGTGAGGGGTGTGTGGGGGGGAACTGGGGATGCTGGGCGTGGGGTGGGTGAATTTTGCAATGCCGCTGGGGGAGGCCCCGCTGGATCCCGTGGCCACTCGTGCACGGAGAGCAGCTGAGCTCTGTGCCCATCCCCAGCCCCCTTCCATGAGCTCCCGCTGGAGCGGCAGCATGGGGATCCCAGGACGTCATCATGCCTAGTGCAGCTGGACGGGCACAGTGTCCCCAGTCCCACATTAGATCCATCTGGGCACAGCATCCCTGATCCCATATGAGATCCGGCCAGGCTCGGCATCCTCAATCCCATAACAGAAAACGGCAGGACAGAGCATCCTTGATCCTGGTCTGGATCCAGCCGGGCACAGCATCTTTGATCCTGTACTGGATCCATTTGGGTGCAGCATCCTCAGTCCCAAAGCCCCTGCTGGGCACAACATCCTTGATCCCATATTGGATCCGGCCGGGCTCAGCATCATTGATCCCATTCCTGATGCATCCAGGCGCAGCATCCCTGATCCTGTATCGAATCCACGTGGGCACAGCATCCTGGATCTGATACTGGATCCATCCAGGCTCAGCTTCTTTGATCCCATACTTCAATCCTTGATCCTGTACCAGATCAATCTGGACACAGCATCCCTGATCCCATACCAGATACATCCAGGCACAGCTTTCCCAATCCTCTGCTGGAAGCAGCCTCCCCGACCCCTTCTGGATCCAGCATCGCCCGAGGGCACCGAGCTCCGCCAAACCCGCTTCCCACCCTCATCCCGAGGCTCTGGATGAGCCTGGACACGCGGAACACCGGGGTGGCAGGAGGCACAGGCTGCCTTGGGAACCGTCTTTTTGTTGTTTCCTTCTTCTTTTGCCCCAGTGTTGGAGGGAACGAGCTGATCTGCAGGATCCAGCCATCCCCGTGGCCGTGGCATCCATCCTTGTATTTCGCAGCCGGGTGCTGTGGATTGAACCGCGTGGAAAAGAAGGATTTTGGGAGAAAAACCCCAAAGCCCAAATAATCTCCATGGCCGGGAGATGCTCCGAGGAGGTGGCCTGGAAGGTGGTGGAGCCTGGGGCTGTGGATGAGTCTGTGGATGCCAGGACTGATCTGACAGCCAAACAACTGGAGGACTTTTTTTGGAATACCGGGCAGGAAAGCAGCGCTTCTGCATTTCCCCACTCCAAAATCTTTAGAAATCTGGAAAATCTATGGAAATCTGGGAAATATTTAAGAATCTGGTTACGCAGTGCCTTCCCACACTCTGAACCAGGAGAAGCCCCATCCCTGTGCCAACCCACCAAGCACCAATGGATGGATGCTCCTGCCCTTTAATCTGTGTGAATTCGCTTTGCTCCTGGGTTATTTCTGAATGGGATCCTGGAATCTGGGGAGCGTCCGTGGTCCCCAGTATCACCTTCCTAGCAATTTCTGTCCAGGGAGTATTTTTGGGGCTCTGCTCCGACGGTGAAGGATTTGTTGGAATCTAACGATGGCTGTTTGGAGCAGCGCTTTAGCCCTGTTTTCCTCATGGAGAATCAGGAACTGGGGACCCCTGAGGCTGCGTTTGGCTCCTTGGGATCATTCCCAACAACACAAAGGTCTCCAAGGTGGGATGGAAAGGAAAAGCTCTGGACTCTGGGCATGCACGAGCTGGATGGATGCAAATCCCTATTGCCATGATGCCGGATCCATTCCATCAGGATCGTGTGGAGTTGATGGGCTTTATGCCAGACCCAGAATGAGACGGATCCATACTGGGGTAAAACCCCATCCCAGCATCTTTCTCCTGCTTGGGAAGTGGATGGGAACCAGGCACGGCACTGCTGGAGCAGCGAAGCCGAGACCATGCACAGGATTGGCATTATTCCCAAAAAAACCAGTTTAACCCCAGGAATTCGAGTCTGGAGGCGAGGATTTAAATAAATCCAAACCTTCCTCAGGCATGGAATTCCATCCAAACAGCTCTCCCGACGCCATGCCGGTGCAATTAATGCACCTCGGTGTAATTAATGCGCCTCAGCAGGCTGCGATCCCAAAATAAATGAGGGAAAAAATCCATAACCTGGGCTTATTCCGGCTTTTTTTGCGCCACTCCTGCGATGAATTCCCGAGGATACAGAGCTGTATCTGTCTCCTAAAGAAAATAGATCCTTAACTGCGCTGCTGCCAAGGAAAATGATTAAAATACGGATTTTTGGCAGGAAAAAGGGTTGCTCCAAAAACCGGGCGGGTCTTACTGGCGGTTCTGGCAGAGCATGGAGGGTTTTGGCATTGGGATGCGGATGGAGGTGTTGGAATGGGGGGATTTTTCCAGCGTGGGGGCTCACTCGATGCTCAGCATCCTCAGACCACGGCAGTTCCTCCTTCCTCCTGTACTAATTTGGGATTTTCTGGTTTATTTGGGATTTGCCCCCCATCAGTGCCGCCTTCCTTCCCCACCTGGAAAATATTAAGGAAAAACCCGATTTTTTCACACTTTTTGGCTTGTCCGTGTTGCTCTGTGCAGCTGCTGGGTTGATCCAGTCCTTCCCGGCTCTGAGCCCTCCCCGTGCCTCAGTTTCCCTGCTCCCAGACTCTCCCGCCTGCTCTGCAGCGCTGCTGCACACAATGGCCCCTTTATCCCGCTCCTTAATTATGCTCTTCGGCTAATTACCCTGCGGGCGGAGTTTGTAGACCTACAGGAGGTTTCCACTCCCCCCACCCCCCAAATCTCCCTCCTCCCTCCTTTTCCAACACGATTCCCAAATTAAAGCGATGAAGTAAGTGCTCGGGGCGCCTCTGCTCAGCCCTGGGATTGTTCCGGGACTGAGGCGCATTCATCATCCTTCTGGAATTCCCAGCAGCTGCTTTTCATTAGTTTTCCTTCCTTGAAGTCGCTGGCGGGAGCTTGGGAGGGAAGAGGAACCCGGGGGGAAGTGCCCGGTGCATCCTGGATGGAGGAAGAGGAGGGATAAGGGAAGAAGGGGTCGGGACCGGGATCGGGTTGAGCTGTGTTCCGTCTTTCTCCTGCTCGTGCCAGAGTTTCGGGGGGAAAGGGGATGGGATGTAGGAGCGTTGTCCGAGGAGGAGGGGGAGGGGAAGGGGTGATGTGCCCCTCCCCGGTTTGCCTCTTTTTCCGGTGTTTTTTGGCAACGATGTCACCCTGCGTGTTCACCCTGGGGATCCCGGAGCCCTGGGGATGCTGCTCAGGGCTCTGGCAGAGGGCAGGGGAGGGTGGCAGGATGGGAGCGGGGTGTCCCGGGGATGCTGTCCCGTGGGTCAGCCCTGACACCGGGGATGCCTGGGGAGGCTCCGGAGCAGTGGGAGAGCCGGTGCCGGGGCAGGCTGAGCCCGCTACTCCCGCTGGGGTCCCCCCGTGCGGATGCAGGGAGATGAATGGATCCATTGAGGATGGGGCCGGGAGCAGCAGACAAAAGCCTCGGGGCAGCAGCAGGATTCGGGGCCACTGGGTTTGGGGACGGGGAGGAGGGGCAGGGAGTGGGGGCCTGGTGGGCGCTGAGCCTGTCCTGCCCCACGGTCAGTGCGTGCGAGGGGTCCTGGGGACACCCCTGGGTGGGGAAAGCTCGAGGTGTCCATGGGGTGCTGGAGTCACCCAGGGGCAGGGGATGTGCAGGTCCTCCACGGGGGGAGGGTGCTCGGGGCACCCACGGGTCAGGGATGCTCGGGGCACCTCGTGGGGAGGATGCTCGGACATCGCGGTGCCGAGGCCACGCGGGGCTGAGGCTGTGTCCCGGCTGGTGTCCCGGCCGTGCTCCAGCCTCATCCCGCTGCCTCCCATCCCTCCCACCCCGCTGCCCTCTCCCGCCTTCCTCTGCAGATCTGGGGCCGAGTTCTTCAGCAGATGCCACCGGTGTCCCCAGGGTGGAGACTTGGGATCTGTGGGTGGAGCTGAGGCCACCTAAGTGCCACCACTCCAAGCTCATCCCAAACAGAGGGGGTTTTTTTACTTATTTTTCATCTCCCAGCCACTTTTTCCACCTTCCCATCCCAGCCCCGCTGGCATTTCCCATCTGGTGTCCATGGGTCTGGGCTGTGTTATGGGAATGGACAAACATCTGCTGTTAAGGTGTCACAAACTCTCATTCCCACCCCAAAATCCTTGTCCCCAGCTGGGACACCCTTTGCCTGGCTGGTGTCACCCAAAAAATGCCAGAAGGGGACACGGTGATGGCTCCTGCATCACCCCCATACCGCCCTTTCAAAACCCTAAATCCTGATGGGAAAATAACTCTTACCAGGAATTTTTGGGGTCCTCCTTGGGATGTGGGGATGCAGGAGACCCCCCCAAAAGTCTCCTGGCTGGAATTTGTCATCCTGGTGTTCATGGGCAACATCTGGAGGAGATTATTTGGCTGGGAAGCGGATGGATGGCAGGGGTGGGGGAGAGATTTATGTCTCATTCCCTGGGCTGTAAATCCAGCTGTAATTGGGATTTCTCCCTTCCCAGCTATCCCAGGGAAGCGGAACGCAGCAGCTGCGGTGCGAGGTTGCGGGACGGGTGACGGGCTCTGTGGGGCTGGGATGCTCCTGGCTTTTCTCCTTGATTTTTGGCATTAGGGTGATTTATTGGGGTGCGAAGTACACCCCATCCTGGCTCAGGAGGGTGAGAGGCCAGGTCCCCACTTTCCCCTCTCCTTTTCCCCCCTTCCCCTATCCCTTTTTTCCCCCTCTTTGGGGCTTCCCCCAGTCCCCCTTGGCACCATCCCCATCTGCAGCACCCCTGAGTGCGGCCCCAGACCCCTCTGCCAGGGTAGATTTGGGGTTTTTTTCCACCTTCTTACTCCCAAGCACAAAGTTTTATGGAACTGGATGATGCATTGAGCCCAGAATCCCTATTCCCTCAAAATTCCCATCTCCCTGTGACTCCTGGAGCCAAATTTGGGTGGTTTTTTTCCCAAACAAGCTGGTGACACTGCCCAAAGCTGGATCTTGGGTTGCCATGGGGCTGCAGTGGCCACACCTGGACAAAGATTTTGGGGGGCTCCATTAACCATCCTACAAACCCCCATTTTCTGCCCTAGTGCTTGGCCTTTTCTGTCTCCCTGGCATGATTTTGGGATGAATTTTGGGGGAAAAGGGCTGGAGCAGAGGCGGGAGGGGGAAGGGCTGTTGGTTATCCTGCAGCTGTGTAAACAGGCTGGGAATCTGGGGGTCTCTGGAGGGGCTCAGGGGACTTTGCAAAGCCCTGGGAATTCGGGCTGGAAAAGGGATTGGCATGAGATGGGAGAGTGGGGGTCACTATTCCCCACCTCCCATCCTGGGCGACAAAAGGGTGGATGCTCAAATCCATGGATGCCCGTGGGAATCTTCCTGGATGCTTTCCACCCCATCCAGGGGGTTTTGGGGACGGGGATGAAGCACTCGTGTGCTGGGATCACCTGGATCTCCTCCATGGTGGTTCCTGTGGGATCATCTCTGGAGGCAAAGGGAAAAGCCAGCGAAGAGGCTCCTGCCCCAGAGCCTCTGGCAAAATGGAACCAAACAGACTTTTTCTCTCCCAAAATGAGGCCGGTGAGTACCAAGCCTGAGGCTTTGATCCCAGCAGAGAGGAGCCTGTGCTGGCACAGAGAGCAGCGGGATAAGCAATGGAATGTGCAACACTGGGATGAGTTGCGGAGCCTGGAGATGGAGCAGTGGGACAGGCAGTGCTGGGAAGGGCGATCCGGGGACACCGGGGTACGGTGCACCCAGCCTGGAAAACCCGTTTCCCTCAAAAATCACACCTCACCCACACACGAGGCAGCACGGCGGTGCCGGGACACCGGGACAGGACATGCTGGGACACACAGCCGCGTCACGGAATCCTGGGACACGCGACACCGTGACAAACCGTACTGGGACATGCGACCTCGGCACATGTGACACCAGGATGTGCGACCCCGGGACGCGCCACGCCGTGACAAACAGCGCTGGGACATGTGACACCGGGATGCGGCATCCTGGGACACGCGACACCGTGACAAACCGTGCTGGGACATGAGCACGCATGGAATGCCAGGATGTGCAATCCCAGGATGTGCAGTCCTGGGACATGCGGCAGTGGGACGTGGCACGCGAGGACGTGCGATCCTGGGATGCACGGCAGCCACACGGATGTGCCACCCCGGGATCCACGATGCTGGGACGTGCCACGCCAGGACACGCAGCCCCAGCCCGGCCCCAGCCAGGCGCTTTTCCCCCTGCCCAGGGAAACCATCGCAGCCGGATTGATCCCTGTGCCGAAGAGGAGCGGAAATCCTCTTGTGAACGCCCTTAATTGGGCATTGGGGGATCCCCTGGCCCCCCTTCCTCTGGGTCTGGGGGCTCCCAGAGGGATGGGCTCCAGCAGGGAAGGGGTTATCCCTGGTTTTAATTGGCTGGTAACGAGGACCCAGGACTGGCTCTAATCTCTCTGGAATGTGACCGATTTTCAACTATTTTCCTCTTTTTTTTTTTTTGCTGCTGTTTCACAGCTCAGATCCCCACGTGGGGGGACAGTGGGGGCTGTGTCCCAGCTGGAGCCAAGGGATGGGGAGGAAAAAGAGGGGAGGGGGGGTCATTTTTCCACATCACCACCGAACCATTCACCAGCTCCCCCCGCTTTGTATATTTTGAAAGGGTGCCCCCTCTTCCTCCCCCTCCCTTCCCCCTTCCCTTCCCCAGCCTCCCAAAATGGCCTCGAAATGAGAATCAGCCTTTTATCCCCCAAACCTTCCCCCACTGCTGTCCCCCCTGCGCCGCCTCCCTGCCTGTCCCCGTCCCCTCATGCCTTCTCCGCTTACAGAGCAGCCCAGAAAGCCCCTTTGTGACAGGGAGGGGGCGGGGGCTGGGGGTCAGGGAGCCCCTTGGGATGTGGGGGGGCATCTCCTGCCCTGTCCAGGACATGGTCACAGGGAGACATGGTAGGGAGCACCGAGGGTCTCATCCAGTGCTCGGAATGTTGGGTCTTGGCTAGGGACAGCTGGGGGGTCCCCAGTGTCACCCCAGTGTGGCTGCAAGCGTGGCCCTGGAGGTGTTGGGGCATTTTGGCTGCCCTGGCGCTGTGGGTCACCCGGATTTGGGGAGGGTGCCTCAAAGCTGGCACTTGAGGAACAGCTCCTTCCGCCCAGGGAGAGCTCGGTCACAGTGAGCCCATGGGTGACAGTGAGCCCAAGGTGACAGTGAACCCGGGGTGACAGTGAGCTGGCAGGTCATGGCCAGCCCACAGGGGACAGTGATGAGCCCACGGGTGCTGGGTGAGCCCGGGGCCATGGGGCTGCCCGCATACCGGGCGTGCTCTGGGTGCACGGTGTCCCTGTCGCAGCTGCCAGGGGTGGATCCAGGTGTGGCACCTGTGGGATTGTCCCAGCAGTGCCAAAGCAGTCCCAGCCCCACGGAGGCACTGGGAGCGTGATGCTGCAGCGTCCCTGTGCCAGGATGGGGATGGAAGTGGCCCCGTGGCACCCGGGGTGGCACCCGGGGTAGGCAGTGGAGCAGGATTTTGGGGAAATGGTTGGATCATGGGGAATCCTCATCAGCTGCGGGACTGGGCCGTGCCAGGGGGGTCCTGGATGGGGGTCCTGGGGTGCCAGCAGGGAGGGGGGCGATGGAGGGTGCTGGGAGCTGTGCTGGACATGGAGGGGGACGCTGGGGAGGGAGAGTTACTGGAGGCAGAGGGAGGAGACTGGAGGTTCAGGGAGGGATACTGGGAATGCAGGTGGAGATACTGGAGATGGAGGGGGGATACTGGAAGGACAGGCGGGGCTGATGCTGGATGGGATGGGGGTGCAGGAGGGGCAGGCTGGGGACAGGGGACAGCCAGAGGTGCTCCAGGGGGCACTGGGGACACTTTGGGGGTGACAGGAGGCCATGTGAGGAGAGAGCAGCCCCCCAGCCCTGGAAGAGTTAATGTTCCCCCAGACTCCTCCTGGGCTGTCCTTCCAGCTGCCTCAGCTCAGGAGGGTCTGTGTTTGGGGAAATTCCTGCAGGCAGCTGCTCCAGCCACATTCCCACATTCCCGAGCTCTGGCACCTCCAGGGACACTCCTGCTGTCTTCGGGAAATGCCTCTGTCCCCCCAAACGTGACACAAAGCGCCTTTCTTTGGGGGTGCCAAGGAGACACCCCCGTGTCACGGCGAGATGTTACCCCAGAAAGGGAGAAAAAGCCCCAAAACCCCTGCATTTGCCCCTGCCCCACGGTGTGGGGCTGATTCCTTACACTCCCACAATTTGGGGTTGGTGATGGTACCCCAAGGATGGGAGAGGCACCCCCAGATACAGGGACCTCTCAGGGAGGCAGCACCATTGGGGTAGGATTTGAGGTTTAAGATTTGGGGGGTTTGCACCATTTGGGGCAGAAATTCAACATTTGGGGTTTGGCACCATTTGGGGTTGAAGATTCAAGGGGGTTTGCTGTTTGAGGCTTTGCATCCATTGGGGCAGAGACTGGGGGGTTGGGGTTTTGCAGTATTTGGGATTTAGGATTTGGCAGCTGGCACCATTACTGGGGTCTGTAGGTGCACATATGGCTGAAAACATCCCCATACACCCCCAAAACCTCTTTGCCACCAGCCCATGGGTTGGGGTGTCCTCAGTGGGTATTTTGGGGTCAGAGGGTTGTTTCAGAGCTAGGGACTGTTTTGGGATTGGGGGGAAGTTTTGGGGCTGGGGAATCTTTTGGGGATAGGGTTTTTTTGGAGGGCTGTAGGAATGTTTTGGGGCTGGGTGGGATGTTTTAGGGTTGGGGGGTGCTTTGGGATCAGGGGGTGATTTGGGGCTGGGGGGGATGTTTCAGGACTGGTGCAGTGTAGTGGGGCAGGGGGTTTTTTGGGGCCAGGGGTGTCCAAGGCTCTTGGAGGGCATCGTCCTGTCCCTCCCACAGTACCTGCAGATGAAGTGGCCACTGCTGGATGTGCCGGCCGGGGCCACGCTGAAGGACAACCGCTCGCCCTCGCCCGCACACCTGGTAAGAGCAGCCCCTACCCGCGGGGTGGTGCGTTCCCAGTACCCCCTGATCCTGCAGCCGGGAATTTGGAGGTGCTTTGGGCTGGAAGGGACCTGGAAGCCCAAAGCCGCGCTCTCCTGCCACGGGCAGGGACGGCTTCCATTGGACTGGGTTGCTCCAAGCTGCCTGGAACAGCTCTGGGGATAGGGCACCCGTGGCGGTGCTGCCCCGCTGCCCACGGGGGTGTTTTGGGGGTGGCCGCAGTTCCCTGCTCTCCCCGCAGTCCAACAAGGTCCCGGTGGTGCAGCACGCCCATCACATGCACCCGCTGACGCCGCTCATCACCTACAGCAACGACCCCTTCCCGCCGGGATCGCCGCCCGGCCACCTCTCGCCGGAGATCGACCCCAAGACAGGTGAGCAGGGGCTGGGGCAGCGCTCGGGGGAGCAGAGGGAATGGGGTGGCGCAGGGGCTGTGCCGGGAACGGGGGGCTCCACACTGGCTGCTCCCTCTGCCTCCCGCGTGGTCTCAGCCCAGTCTCTGGGAGGGGCTGGGGATGCAGCCGGGGACCGGGGGGGTCCTTGACCAGCAACAAGGGGGGTTGGGGTGTGGGATCCCCCCAGGGCTCCCCAGCCTGGGGTGGTGGGTACTGAGGGAGATGGGCTGCTCTGAGGGGAGTGGGTACACAGGCTGAGAGAGACGGGGAGCTGGGAGGGAAATGGGGTGCTCAGAGAGAGGGAGCTGGGAGGGAAATGGGGTGCTCAGAGGGAGCTGGGGTGCTCAAAGGAAAAGTGCTGGAGGGAGCTGAGGTGCTGGAGGGCACGAGGGGCTCTGAGGCTGCCGTGGCCCTGTTCTCACCTCCCCCCTGCTCCCTCTCCCCCTCACAGGGATCCCGCGGCCGCCGCACCCCCCCGAGCTGCCCCCCTATTACCCGCTGTCGCCCGGAGCCGTGGGGCAGCTCCCGCACCCGCTGGGCTGGCTCGTGCCACAGTAAGGACGGACTGACCCTGGGGTGGGGTCCCTGGGAGTCCCGGGAGCCCCACTTCTGACTGAGACCCTCCTCCTCCTCCTCCCACTTTACCCACTCTCCCTGCAAGCTCAGCAGGATGCTGCCGGCTCCTGCGAGGGATGGGAAGGGAGGGACTCCCTACCGCTGGAAAATTTGGGAATCTTCCAGATGGAGATCAGCTGGAGACCAGTCCAAGGGTGCCCATGAACTGGGAAGGGACCTTTTTTCCCCCTGAAACTCGTGTTTTTGCAGGCAAGGACAGCCCGTGTACTCCATTCCTGCCGGTGGCTTCCGGCACCCCTATCCTGCCCTTGCCATGAACGCCTCCATGTCCAGGTGGGTCTGGGAAGGGGGAGGGACCCCCAGGAGCACCCCGGAGCTGGCAGTGGGTTTTGGGACACTTGGCTGCAGACACAGCCCAGTCCCAGGGGAGCGGGGTGGTCCCCTTGGCCGAAAATGCCCCCGGAGGGAGTGGCTGGTCCCCAGGGGTGGAGGAATGGGACGTCCCACGGGCTCAGGGCATTGCTTAGGCTGGATCAGTGCCACCGTCTCAAAGCTGGGGTGGGATTTGGGGGCTTTCAGGTGGACTCAGGGTCTCCGGCATGGCTGTGGGGAGTGCAGTGTGGATTTGGGGTTTGCGGAGCGAATTTGGGGTTTCCAGGGTGGATTGGGGTTTCTAGTGTGGTTTTGGGGTTTCCAGTGCGCATTTGGGGTTCCAGCATGTTTTCAGGGTTTCCAGCTCAGCTGGGTTGAAGCAGGTGCTCTCTCAACCCAGGAGGTCTTCAGGGGGGTCTTTGGGTGCTTATGGGGAGGTGACCACCCCTGCTGTTCTCTCCCGCCGCTGCAGTTTGATGTCCAGCCGCTTCTCCCCGCACATGGTCCCGCCGCCCACGCACGGGCTGCACCCCTCGGGCATCCCGCACCCCACCATCGTCTCGCCCATCGTCAAGCAGGAGCCCTCCCAGCCCAGCGCCAGCCCTGGAGGCAGCTCGTGAGTGGGGGCCGGGCCGGCCGCAGGGACGGGGGCTCGTCCTGGGGGTCCTGACCCCTGTCCCTCTCCTTCCAGGAAATCCCCCGTGGCAGTGAAGAAGGAGGAGGAGAAGAAACCCCACATCAAGAAGCCACTCAACGCCTTCATGCTGTACATGAAGGAGATGAGGGCCAAGGTGGTGGCCGAGTGCACGCTGAAGGAGAGCGCTGCCATCAACCAGATCCTGGGCCGGCGGGTACGAAGGGGACCCCCCGTCAGGGACCCTTCAGACCCCCTGGCTGCACTTCTCCCCGCGCATCGGACCCCAGACCGAGGGCATTGCCAGCCCAGGGAGTCCCGGGGAGGTGGTGGTGACCTGGGTGGCACTGGGATGGGGAGGGACGGAGCTCTGCGGCCCAGGGCAGCAGGTCCTCGGGGTCAGCAGTGTGGATTTGGGGATTCCAACTGGCTTTGGGATTTCCCACGTGCCTCTGGGGCCCCAAGCGTGGCTTTGAGGTCTCCAGCATAGCTCTGGGCGTCCTAGCGTGTATTCGGTGTTTCTGGTGTGCATTTGGGGTTCCCGGAGTGGCTCTGGGGTCTGCAGCATGGATTTGGGGGTTCCCAGCCTGGCTTTGGGGTTCCCAGAGCGACTCTGGGGTCTGCAGCGTGGTCTCGCCCCGCAGTGGCACTCGCTGTCGCGGGAGGAACAGGCCAAGTACTACGAGCTGGCGCGGAAGGAGCGGCAGCTGCACTCGCAGCTCTACCCAACCTGGTCGGCGCGGGACAACTACGTACGTGTGGCCCCCCACGGCCCCTTCCTGGGGTCTGGCTGGCGGGAGGGGGCTGGCTGCGCTCGGGGGTCGGCGTTTGGGGCGCTGGGGGCGGTGGGCGATGGTGCCGAGTCCCTGCAGATGCTCTGGGGCGCTGCTGGCCCTGTTTCCCACCACCGGCAGCCCCCGTGGTGGCCAAAAGCCACAGAAGGACCTGAAACCATCTTTTCCAGGGCAAGAAGAAGAAGCGAAAGCGCGAGAAGCTGGCGCAGCAGCAGAGCCACGACACGGACAGTGAGTACCCCCCCTCCGCCTCCCCCCGCGCCGGGCTCCGGCCCTCACGCCGTGCCTGTCCCTCCAGGCTCCCTGCCCTCCAAGAGCAAGAAGCCGTGCGTGCCGTACCTGCCGGCCGAGAAGCCGTGCGCCAGCCCGGCCTCGTCCCACGGCAGCATGCTGGACTCGCCCGCCACGCCGTCGGCAGCGCTGGCCTCGCCGGCCGCGCCGGCCGCCACCCACTCGGAACAGGCCCAGCCGCTCTCGCTCACCACCAAGCCGGAGGCCAGGGCTCAGCTCGCCGTGCATTCCACCGTCCTCACCAGCAAAGCCTCCTCTTCCTCCTCTGCCTCCTCCTCCTCCTCCAGCCTCGGCAGCCCGCCCTCGCTCCTCTCCAGACCCATCCCCTTCGCCTCGGTGCCCCCCACGGCTCTCCTGCCCTCGCCCCCCGGCTCCCTCCCGGCCGCCCTGGCCGTGCTGCAGACGCAGCCCCTCTCCCTGGTCACCAAGCCTGCTGACTAAGGGAAGAGCCTCGTTTCCCCTTCGCCCCCCGTCCCCTCCCCGCTGTACATTGCAGAAGCCACAATCAAGATTCAAACGCAGCCAAAACCATTATTGGTCAATATTTGACCCTTTCTGAACTCTTTGGAAGCAGACTCTGGAGGAAGGGGCTTTCTGCTCAGAGCTGCTGCCAGCAGTCGACCTAAAGACTGTTTTTATTAAAAAAAAAGGAAAAAAAAGGAAAAAAAAATAAAACAGGCCCTCCACAAGCTGCCGACGATGGGAATCTCTGTGGGATGAACTGAATGCCCATTGCCGCCGTGGGGCACAGGGATGACACTGGCACAGGGACGACGCCCGCGTGGTGATGCCAGCACCACATACGGCAGGTGTTGACTGGAACTGGCACTCCATCCCGGATCCAGGAGCAGGAATGCTGCCAGCTGCTCCCAAATCCTCCCGTCCTGCTCCCATCCCCAGCTGCCACCTTCGCTCTGTCCTGGTAGGGAGCCGGACCCTGCCCCGGGGATGCTGCTCCGTCGGTGCTGCTCCTGCCTACAGTCGTGCTGGGGTGGGCAGGGTCTGGGGCTGAGCCCTGGGAGGGGTTGTGTTTTTATCACCTCAAAATCCTGTTATTTTTCACAAAAAGAAATAAAACTACAGCTGCAGCTCGCCGTGTGAGTGTGGTCTGTGTGGGAAGCGCTCGCCTCTTACCCATTGCCACCTTCCCGGGAAGTATCTCGGGACAGAACTCCTGCTCCTGAGGTCCAGCATCCCCTGAACACCTCTGTCGATGGGCACAGGGGGATTTTGGGGTGTCCATCAACAGTGTGCAGTTTGCTGGAGTGATCCAGGCATCAGGACACGGGGGGATTGAGTGAACCAGTTCAGGAGGGGCCTGAGAAGCCAGGGAGTGGGAGTTACTGGTGTGGGTCCTCTCTGCCTGCTTCTTCCAAACCAGGGATGAAAAGACTGGGATGAAAAAGGACCAGCACAAAACCAACCCAATGGATTTTCAACCCATCTGGAGTCCTCGGTCAGTTCAGTACTTGGGCGCATCAGGACTCTTCCCTCTCCTTGCATTTTAGCAGGAAAAAACCCTCAATTTTTCCCCTGGAACTTACGATTTTGTTTCTGTTGCAGACTGACCTGGAGCTGCACCTGCCTGGAGCTAATTTATGGGGTTCACAGTCCTGTTCCATTCCCCTTTGGAATTCCCTGCCCTGTTCCCTGCTCTCTACCCGCACCCCTCCTGCATTCTGGGGACCACAGTGTCCCCCAGTTCCCAGCAACAACATCCTGACCATCGGTGATGGGTGAGTCCATCCCGTAGCTGCTGGGTCTGGAGGGGCTTTGGCTCATTTGGGGGATCAGTGACGCTTTTTCCTCCTATTGTGACATTTCTCTTCTCCTTTCCAGTGCTGAGAAGCCACCAGTGTTTTTCAGGAAGTGGAGCAGCAGTAGGTGCCTGTCTGCAGGTGGAGGGGAAAGGGAACTTCGTGGTGACTAAGGAGGATCTGTCTGTGTTTCCCAGATGTGTGGCATCCACATCTGCAGCAGATGACACCTGGATTTGAGGATTTTCATATCAGAGCTGGGCAGAACCACAAAAACTGACACCTGAACTGGGCCCCAACTACAGGCACAGATGTGAGCCCTTGGCTGAGCCCTGGGGACACAGCTGGGGCCAACACCAGCTCCCAAAACCTTGTGAAAGCTCCTGATGCCTTTGCAAGCAGCAGTGGGACCTCCAGCAGGAGCATGGCTTCTCTATCCAGCTCAAGACCATCTGAAATTCCCAGCTTGGAGCATCCCAGAACTCCAGAGTCATTGCTCGTAGGGGCCCTGGCAGCTCACGCAAATGTTTGGTGCCACCAAATCCTCCGAGTGCCCAGAGCATCCTGATTGTTGTCACACCCAAGACAACCCCAAATTTGGGAGGTGTTTCCATTCCACGCTCCAAATTATTTAAATTTCTTGCTTTCAAAGAAAAAAGCTGTGTAAATTCTGGAATAGGGCACGATTCCCCCTCGGCAGCACCTGGGAGGACCAGCCACGTGTCGCGCAGTCGTGTGAGCACCGGGGCGGAGGGGATTAGGGTGTCACCCAAAACGTGCGTGGCTGTCGCTTGAAAAGAGGCAAAATGGAGCTTTTTTTCCAGAAACTGTTCCAAGAAACTGGTTTTTGGTGAGGAACGCCTGGACGACATGCGGCCCCGCTCTCCCCATCACCAGGAGCCGGCTGCGGACAAACAGCTCCTTGAATTGGATTTCATGGGACATTAGAGGCATGAAGAGACCTGTCACAAGAATTAAATCTGAACCAGAGCCAGACAGCTTCAAACAGATGTTGGGCTTCAGCAGGAGAATATTCCTTTGTTTTACTCAGTGTTTTCCCATACGGAAAAGGAACATCTGTTCCGATGCTTTCGCAGTGCTCCAGAGCTGAGACAGGATGGGATTATCCCTGCCAGAAGCAATTGGTCACCAAACCCTCCCGGCCTTGCTGCTCTTGGGGAAGAAGGTGAGACCAGGGTGGACCCACTGGAGCTGTCACGGTGGAACAGATCATGGGATCGATATGTCCACCGTGCCTGCAGCATGCAGCTGGACAAAAATACTGGATTCAGAGTGGTTGTCCGTGGAAAATCGGTCCTTTGGGATTTTATTTGTCCTCTGGGAAGTACACAGGAGGTGTCTCTGCCCACGGGAGAGGACTGGAGCAAGTTGGTCTTTAAGGTCCCTTCCAACCTAAACCATTCCATGATTCTAGAAGAGGAAAACTCTGGGGTTTATCTTTGTTGCAGAAAAAACCTGGATATCCAGTGCATTTCCATTTGGGATGATGTGACCAGGAGGTCTGGTGGCCCCACTGCTCTGTTTTGGACAAGTTTTAGGTGATGTTTCCCATGATTTAACTTGTCCTCAGAGCCAGGAGGTGAAATGGAGCCGGGCAGTCCAGGACGTGGGAGGCCTGGGATACTCCCCAGCAGTGTTTGGCTCTCTGGAAGTGCCTAACGGGGATCCAGGAGAGCTGGAGAGGGACTTGGGAAAAGCGCCTGGAGGGACAGGACACAGGGAATGGCTTCCCACTGCCAGAGGGCAGGGTGAGATGGAGTATTGGGAAGAAGTCCTTCCCTGTAGGGTGGGGAGGCCCTGGCACAGGGTGCCCAGAGCAGCTGTGGCTGCCCCTGGATCCCTGGCAGTGTCCAAGGCCAGGCTGGATGGGGCTTGGAGCCACCTGGGATAGTGGAAGGTGTCCCTGCCCCTGGCAGGGGGTGGAACTGGATGGTCCTTGAGGTCCCGTCCAACCCAAACTGTCCCACGATTCCGTGATCTCCCAGTTACAAGATGCCATTTCTCAAAGTTGCACCAAAGCCCCGCAGTTTTGTGGCCCGAGGCCCCGTGGTCCCCTGAGAAACGAGGCACTGCCACCGCTCTGTAGGCGACTGGCTTTTCACGGAGTGTATCCCCGTCACATCCAGAGAAGGGGAAAAGGTCAGGAGGGAATGAAATGGAGTGTCAGCAGCAGAGGGAAGGGATAGCACGGTGAGGAGAGAGGTGGGACAGCTGGATCCTGCCTTAGCTGAGAGCACGGAACAGCTGGGAGAGGGGCCAGCATGCCCGTGACGGGGTCCCCACAAGGCACGGCCGGGCAGGAGAGCTGGGAGCATCCGGGTGCATGATGGAGCTGAGACTGGAAGTGAGCAGCTGTGCCCTCGGTAAATCAAGTTTGCCATCACTGCTGCCCATTCCCAGAGTGAAACAAAGCTCGGGGAGTGCCCGGTGTCCCCTGCCTGGGGTGGGTCCAGGTGAGGGGTTGCTGTGCTTGGGGTGGACCTGGCTGCCCCTGGATCCCTGGCAGTGCCCAAGGCCAGGCTGGACGGGGCTTGGAGCAGCCTGGGATGGTGGAAGGTGTCCCTGCCGGTGGCAGGGGCGTGGAAGGAGACGACCTTTAAGGCTCCATCCAGCCCAAACCATTCGCTGATTCCGTGAAAAGGCTGAAAACCTTCTACAGCTGGCACGGGCCCCTCGGGCACCGCCACCGCGGGGTTCATCGCCAGACCTGGGAACTCCTGGGAGCGCCGGGAGCATCTGGGAGCCAGCTTGGAGCTTTCCCGGCTTGCTTTTTGGACACGGGGCTACTTCTGTCACCTCCGCCCGACCGCTTAATTGCAGCCACCTCCCCGCCCTCCCCCTGCCCCCCCTGCAGGCTGGCCAGGCACTAATTGAAAAGCCTAATGAGGTCCCAGGGGTCTCCTGCAGAGATGGAGCTAATTAGGGGCTCCACCACGAACACCGAGGTTTCTTCAAACCCCTTTTTTTCGGGGGCCGGAGGGGAGGGCGCACCAGATGTCCTGTTATCCCGCTCTGCACCGGGGTAAGGCTGGTGCTCCACGCTCTCCGGGCTCCTGCCAAAGCAGCTGGTGCAGAGGCAGTGGCTACACTTAATACATTTTAATTAGCATCATTAAATTCTTCCATTTGCTAATTGTTTCTGCTTTTGATCCTTTATCCTGACCAGATTAGCCCTCGGGGGGAAGGGGCGGGATGGGGGATGCAGACATGTCGGACGAGGTGAGGACTTTATTGTCTTGACACCAGACCTTGGGACAACACATTAAAACACCCCAATTAGTGTTAATTAAGGCCAGATTTGTGTGTCCAGCCTGCTCTTGGTGGCTATTCTCAGGAAGAGTCACCCCCAAGAAGTGAATCCAGAAGGATTTATGAGAATAGATGGCCCCAGTCCAGGAACGCCCCAAAACTGAAGCTGGGACGTGGAGCTGTTGTTCAGGTGATAACGTGCTCAGGTTTTGGGGTGTCCTGTGCAGGGCCAGGAGTTGGAGTCAGCCCTTGTGGTCCTGGTGGGTCCCTTCCAACCCGGGATATTCCGTGATCCCGTGATCCAGGACCGGCAGCTGCCATCACGCTGGCTTGGGCCGCGTTGTGAGGGACCTGAGGGGAGGTGAGGTCACCGGTCCTGTTTATCCTGTTTGATCTCAGGAAAAGTGCTGGATCCTGGTGCAAGCCACCAGGCTCTGGGCTGATGTCAGCCTCATCCATGGTATTTTGGGCAGAATTCCATTCCCAGAGGCATTGTTGTAAATCTTGGCCTCTGCTCAGTCACTCTTGACTTCCAGGGGGGGAGTGAAAGCTGAGCATGAGAAACAGCCTCAGTTCTCTGTTTAAATCCCAAAAAAGCGTTGGGCCAACTGTTCTGGTCTCCTTGGAAAGGCTGGCACGGGCAGAGCTGAGCAGCAGGGATTGCTGGAATGCGTTGAATTGAACTGAGATTCCCCAGAGATCGGGGAAAAAAAAACACGAGGGAAGAAAATCAACCACATCTTCCGCCACACTCCAAGGCAGGATTATTCCCCAGTTAGTCCCCAGTCACTGTGTGGCATTCGGTTGGTTTCCATGCGATGTTTTTCCTGTGTTTTAGGGTTAAATGGAGTGGCTGCTCCATCCCTGGAAGCGTCCAAGGCCAGGCTGGACGGGGCTCGGAGCCACCTGGGGTAGTGGAAGGTGTCCCTGCCCACGGCAGGGGTGGGAGTGGATGGTCCGTAAGGTCCCTTACAAGCCAAATCACTCTGGGATTCCACGATTCTATGAAAAGCTGGATATTTAGTCCAGAGAAGGGAGATTGAAGAGCCTAAACCAGATAAAAGGAAAGAACTGAACAGTCCTGGGTGCCCGCTGACAGGCACAGCCAATTTCCTGCTGCCCCTGGGAATTGCTGCTGTCGAACAGGACATGTCCGCTTGGGCCAAAAAAGAAAAACAACAGGTTATCCAAAAAATGAAACAGTATCTGAAAAATAACAGCTTATCCAAAAAGATAAATAAAATCCGAAAAATAACGGGGTATAAAAAAAAAAGAAATAATACCCGAAAAGTACCAGGTTCTCCAAAACCAGCAGGTTCTCCAAAGCTGTCCTGAAGCGAAGGAAAGGAAACCAGCCCTCATTTCCTGCCTGTTGCCCCCCAGCCTCGCCCACTCTAGAGCCGGGAGTGCATTCCCAGCGCCCGCCTGGGGCCGCTGCTCACTAACCTGCTCACTTACTCCCCGCCCCGGACTCTCGGGCTCGGGAAACAGACCCCAAACCGGCGGGTTTTACCCCAAAACGCTGCTGTGACCCCACAGCGGCCCGGGCTGCGGCGGGCCCCGCACNTTTCAGGCCCAGTCCCTGAGCGCTCTAAGCCCCGCCCGTTCACCGAGGCCCCGCCCCATACCTCTCAGTCCCCGCCCCCGCGCCGCCGCGCTCGCTCCCTCCCGTCCCCTCCCCTAGCTCTCGCGAGATCTGTGCCCGGAAGCGGCACCTGCGGGCCGAGCCGGCCGAGAGGGGCCCGCCCGCCATGGAGGCCCCGCGCCGGCTGCTGCTGCTGCTGCTCCTGCTGCTCCTGGGGCTCTGCGCCGCCCGCGCCACGGGTGAGGGGCCGGTGGCACACCGGGAGAGGGTGCCGGGCGGGCCCGAGGAGGGGTCCCGGAGGGACAGCGGCCGGGTTACTATGGCAGGGGCAGGAGAGGGCAGCGAAGCCCTTGGGCCGAGGGTGGGTCAGGCACCGCATTTGGTTTGCGGGGCCTCCTCTGCCCTTGGGCCCCTCCTGCGGGAGGGGTTCCTTGTGGTCCGGCGCGTTCGGTCACCTGGGGGTTCCCCCTCTGCCCCCGAGGTCCTTCCTCTCCCTTGGGGTTCCCCTCCCCATCTGCTCCCCACCTGTCCCCGTGGGTTCCCCCGGCTCCTGTGGGGTTGGGTTTCCCCTCTTCCCCCCGTGGGTTCCACCGTCTCTGCCGGGGGATTTCCCCTCTGCTCTGCAGCTCTCAGCCCCCCCATTGCTGACTGACTGCTCTCCGTGTTTGCCCACAGCAGAGGAGCAGCAAACGGACCCCAGGAACTCTTCCACAGGGCAGGAGGCAGCCCAGCCAGGTGCAGGAGCTGACAACCAGGAAGGCGAGAGCACATCGCCAGGCAACCAAAACCAGCAGCAGAATAATTCCAGCGACACCAACACAGGCACGAGTAGCAAGACCAACGCAGATGAGAACCAGAAGGCAAACGAGAACCAGACGGACAAAAATCTGACTGGAAACAGAAACAAAGACGAGGAGGAGAAGAAGAAAAAGGAGTCACAGAATGGCAGTGTCCAAGGCAGCAGCGGGGAGACTGGTCAGAGCGGCACAGATGTGAACCGGACCAATGCAAGCGGCAATGCAGGAGACGGCAAACAAGGGGATGGAGCCCAGAACAGCAGCAGTGGTAGCCAAGGCAGCACAGGCAGTGGTGGCTCGGATAGCCAGGGCAACAATGGTGGCAGCACTGGTGGCCAGGACAACCCAGGCAGTGACAATGGTGGCCAGAACGGTACAGGCAGCAGCGCTGGTGGCCAGACCGACAACCACAACAACAGCCAGCAGAACAACGAGCAGAACAGCAATGCCAACAAGAACGGCCACGACGGTGAGAACACAGACAGCCCCAAGGAGGACAGCAGTGAGAAGAACAAGGCTGACAACAACAAGAGCAGCGATAGCGAGGGCAGCAAGAACACAAATGGCAACGACAACAAGGACCAGAGCACCAACCAGGGCAGCAATGACAGGAACGGGGCTGGCACCCAGGACAGCCAGGCCAGTAATGGGCAGGCAAACGGGGACACCAGCCAAGGCAACAGTGGTGGGCAGCCCGCCCAGACCGAGACCCAGGGCAGTGCTGGTGACCAGCAGCCTCACAGCCAGGACGATCAGAAGAACTCCCAGGAGGGCGACGGCTCTTTGGAAAATGAAGAAAACGCCGGAGAGGACACGGCCAAGGCTGAGGAGGGCAGTGACAGCTCCGTGAATCAGGAGAGAGAGAAGAGTGTTCCCTCCCTGCCCAGGGCCCGCTCGGAGAGCAGCCACTTCTTTGCCTACCTGGTGACCACGGCCGTCATCGTCGCGGCCCTGTACGTGGCCTACCACAACAAACGGAAGGTGAGCAGCCCTGCTCAAGCCTTGAGGGTTGGAATCGGGGCCCACTCAGTCCCGTCCCCTCATCCTGACTGGTTCCTCACCAGTTTGGTTCATGTTCATGTGGTCCCAACAGCAGTGGGAGGAGCAGGGGAGTTGTGGCCAGGAAAGGGGTAGGATCTGGTGGAAACGGGGTGTTCTCAGCTGTGCTACTGATTTTCAGCTGAGAGGTGAAAACACGAAGGGGTGTGACATCTCTACGTGTTTTCTCTGAAAATTTTCTACTGAGTTTTCTGTAGCAGGTTGCACAAGATTGGGATTGTATTTCCTCACATAAAGCTGGCTTTGAGAAGAGAAAGAAAACAAATTCTTACTGTTTTCTGCCTGTTGAACAAACCTCCTTATCCATCTTAGCTGGGGTCGAGTACTGGCATTTACATATTCCAGGTGTCACAGGAAAAGGGCTTGTAGGAGCAGGTGAATGAAAAACCACAGGTGAGCCTGTGTTGGAGGCTGCTGTCCCACTCACTCTGTCTCCATTTTTCTCTCTCCGAAGATCATTGCTTTTGCTCTGGAAGGAAAAAGATCAAAAACTGGTCGGCGGCCCAAATCTGGTGATTATCAGAGACTGGATCAAAAGGTGAGAGCCAGCCCAGAGTGGGGGTTGGCGTGCCTGGTGTGCGTTGGAAATACAAAATACTGGCCCTTTGCATTAGAAAGGATCCTGAAGCCCCACCTCAGTCAGGCTGGAAGGCAGAGTTTGGTGTAGAAGCAGGGTTTTGCCAGGAAATGGAAGCAGTAACACTGAGAAATGCTGGCAGAGCTGACCCGGGGCAGACGTGGGATGCTCTCGAGCTGAGCTGTGCTGAACAGCTTTGTCACTGATCCAAATGACTTGTCAGAGAGGTTTTAGTGGGACAAGGGTAGCATTTGTGGAGAAATCCCTTTCTTCTCTCCCTTGCAACCTTTTTCCACCTCTAGCCCTTCAAGGCAGACGTGCCTGTAATTATTTTCTGCCATGGGAAGAGGAAAGGTAGGAAAACAAAGTCAAGAGCTCGAGTTTGCTTTGGGAGCTCCTCAGCCCACTCAGGTCTGGACAGAGCAACAGAGTAATTCAGAGCTTTCAGGTAGTTCCAACTTTTCCTTTTGCCTTTCCAGATCTAGATTCCTCCTGGGACGATGATGTCTGGCGATGGGAATGCTGTGCTGCCACAGTTGGATTTCAGTCCAAGGGAAGGAGGGGAAATGCTTTTTGTTTGCACCTGCACCTTGATAAAACCTCTCACTTCCCTAAATTTCTCCTTTCCCAGCTGCCTTGTTTTCCCCCTGGGCATCTGGCTGTGGAAAAGCCAGTCCCAGAACTGCACACCCAGAACTTCTGTGTCCCAATGCAATGGAATTTGCTACTTGCTGGACTGACCCCTCCTTTTGGGGGGGGGAAATTAAGGATCTGCTGCACAATGAGCCATGGGACTGTCCCTTGCCTGGGAACGGAGCTGCCTTGGTCTCCTCCTCCTCTTCCTCCTCCTCCTGCTCCTCCTCCTCCTCCTGCTCCTCCATCTGTTGGGTTTGGATGCTCAAGTTGGGAGCATGTGAGTTCTCTTGCTTGTTTGGAATTGATCCACCACAGTCTTGGATTTGGGTTTTCTCTCTCTGATCAATTTTGCAGTTTCACACCCAGATTGCCCTTTGCACACACACCTTGGGCCGCGCTGAAGCAGTTTTTGCGGTGTAGCTCAAACCCTTCGTGCTCTGTGCAGCTCTTTTCCCTCCCGGTGCTCCCGGCTCAGCTGTTTGCACTGGGGGTGTTGGTTGTGGTGCGGTGCTGTGGAGGAGGGGGTCAGGCTGGGGAAGCTCCGTGCCCTGTCGGTGTCGGGGTGCAGATGGGAGGGTTGCTTCCTCCCCCTTGTCAGGTGTAGGAAGGAAGGAATGTAAATCCCTGAGGAGTTTGGGCTGAGTGAAGCTCCCAGTTCCTCCACCCCCCAGCTGTGTTGGACTGGTGCCGGTTGGACCAAGCGCTGCCAGAGGGGTTGGTGCCCCACTTACACCTCTGAGGTGGTTTTCATGCCTGCGGTTCTACTTCCAACAGGTTTGTTCAAGCTGGGATGTTTCTGGAGAGGGCCTGCTTGGCTCCTGCTTTGGATTTCTCCAGTATAGGCAGAAAAAAATAGATTTGAGGAACCCAGAGCCCCTCCCGTGGGCACTCAGCTGTGCCACAGCAGGTGCCAGCCATGTGCCAGTCCTGCACTTGCTCGCACTGACTGCACGGGAAGAATCCCAGAACGGTTAAATTCCCTCCTGGGGGGCTTTTTTCTGGCCTTCTCAGGATTGGGAACAATCAGCTCTTTGGTCTGTGGTCACCTTGGACAAGGGCAGAGCCGTTTCCTGGTCACTGTGAAAGCTGCAGTTCTAGTTTTGATTTCCTGATAGTTCATTCCAAGAGGGGAGAGAGGGCTTGACCTTCTCCAGACCCTAAAATCATCCTTTCCCTTTTTGCTGGCTCTTGGCAAGCAGAAGGAGCATGAAAGTCCCTCTTGGCTTTAAAGAGTTCTCAGAGTTTCCCTAGGAAACATCTAGGATGCTGAAAGGACTTCCAGGAGTTGTTCTGGGGAGCAGGAGGGCGGAGGGAAGGGAAAGGGAAACAGGAATGTGGCTCTTGGGGAAAAGGGTGGGAACCTCCTGCACCAAACCACCCTGCTCCAGAGCTGCTGTGGCATCAGCCAGGCTGGGGGGCTGCTCTAGGGCGGGCTTGGGGAGGGGGACACCGGCTTTTGGCTGGTGACAGTGGGGAGACAAACCCTATTCCAGTGTGTGGAATTCCGTGTGCTCCTGGGCTGCTCCGGCCAGGATTTTTGGAGTGTGTGTGCTTTTTGGAGTGTGAGTGCTCTATGCTTGCTTTGTCATCGTTTGGTTTTTTTTTTAGTTGAATGATAATTTAGAAGGGTTTTTTTTTTTCACCATCTACTCATTCTTCTGTCCTGGGAACTGTTTCAAATCCTCTCTTGCTCCATGCTGTGGGAATCCCACCCTGCTGCCAACAGGGGAGGGAATATTTTGGACCTCAAACACCTCGATCCCAGCTGAGCCAAGCACAAGCTTGTTGGGGTAATGAAGACACACCTCACGGGTCTGGGGAGAGGCAGAGCTCACACCAGGCTGAAATGAGGGGTTTTCCCCCAAAATCTCCCCGCCAGCACTTCCCAAGGCTGGTGTGTTCTACCAACAGTCCGGGCTGCCCAAAACCTCTGGGAATTGCTCCCAGTTCGTTGAGTTTATGGTATTTATGCAACGTGTCCCAAAGGGGTCAAGGTGCGCAGAACCTCTTCCCTTTGGACACACGTGTTTTCCATGGATGGTGTCTGTCGGTACAGAGGGGTTTTTTGCCAAATATTCCTATTTTTTAGGCTTGAACCAGCACTTGATTTGTTTTCTGCTGCAGTGAAACGCACCTTGCTTGGAAGGATCAGAATTTTTTACAGTTCTTTGTACTGTTTTTTTTATTTTCTGTGTGGTGAAGTCAGTAAATGGATTTTAAAAGACCCAAAATGTTGAGTTTTCACTTCTCTCTTGGTTTTGTTTTCTTCACGTTCTTTGCATGGTTTCCGTTGACACCTGGCACCAAAGGTGCAGGGTGGCTCCTCTTTATGCAAAACCAATTTGATTTCGATAAAAACACCTGGTTTTGTGGAGCTGTTTGTGCTCAGAGCTCTGTGTGCAGCCGGAAGGAGCCCAGACAGGCCCAGGCCAGAGCGGATTTGAAGTTTCCAGTCTGATTTCCAGTATCAGCCCAGGTCCACCGGGGCTGGCATGGGGTGGTGGGAGGTCAGGGTGAGGAGATTAAACTGCTCTGGGCAGAGCTTAGTCGTGAGCTCTCCTCTTGGATTTCTTCCTTCTCCTCCAGAGAGCCTCAGAGGGCAATCCCAGGACATCCCAGCTTGTTGGAGCAGCAGCAACTGGGAGACTGGAGAAGAGAGTGATGTGGTTGCTGCTGCTGCCAGCTGTGGGAAAGGGAAGAGAAGGTGCCTGATCCCGAGTGGATGACGAGGTTACTTCTGGGGAGTGTTTCCTGCAGCGAATGGGAGGGAAAGAAACTCCCTCCTTTCCCCCGCCTCTTTTCCCTAAAGGAGGAGATCCCGCCTTCCCCTCTCGGCTCCTGTCTGGGCAGTGGTGAATGGGCCAGGCTGGGGGCAGGGGGGGCCACTGGATTTCCTGGGGATGGGGTTACTGACAGCTTGCAGGAGGAAAAAAGGGTGAAAATGGGGGGTCAAATGAAAATTCCCATGGGGATGTGGGGTTGGGAGAGACCTTCCAGACCCCCCCAGTTCCAAGCCTTGCTACGAGGGGCTCAAAGCACTGCTCTGCTCTGTGACCTTAGGGTGAGTTCCCAAAAAAACCACTGTGCTGTGCTCCAAGAGCTCGCTGAACCCCTTGCCTGCTCTCACCCTGATGTGAGGGGGCTGGGAAGGTCCCGAAATACTTTGGCAGGCAGAGCAAGGGTGGTGGGGCAGGAGCAGCCCCTCAGGCCAGGTCCTGTCCCTGGGCACAGGAAGCAGTGGGAGCACCCCAGGGGTGGGGGGTGCCTGTGGGGTCGTGTCAGGGCAAGTGCCCAGGAGTCAAAGTCCATGAGTGGAAATAATGTCAAATAAAATCAGGAATGCTTTGCCAGCTGGGTTGGGCTCTACTTATCGGGGCTGGATTGCTGAGACATTCCGATAGAGGCAGTTCAGCAGAGAGGCCCGAGGGTGGAGGAGGTTTAATGCATGAGAAACTGGGCGAAACTGGGCACTGAGGGGGGGCTGGGGCTGGGTCTGTGCCCTTCAACCCTCCTGCTCCTGCACAGGCCGACTGTGCCAGCTGGGGGTCAGGCTCTGCTCCCAGGGAACGGGAACAGGACAAGAGGAAACGGCCTCAGGCTGGGCCAGGAGAGGTTCAGGTTGGATATTGGGAAGATTCCTCTGTGGAAACAGCAGTCCAGGCCCGGCACTGCTGCCCAGGGCAGTGCTGCAGTCCCCATCCCTGGGGGGATTTAACAAATGTGTGGATGTGGCACTTGGGGACACAGGTCAGTGGTGGCCACGGCAGTGCTGGGGGATCATTGGGACTTGATGGTCTCAGGGGCCTTTTCCAACCCAGATGATTCCATGGTTCTGTGAAATGCTCCTTCATCCGCTCCCTGACCTCCGCTCCAGATCCCCAGTGAACCCAGCCTGCAAACCCTGTTAACCACCCTGGGTTCATTTTATCTTATCTTTGCTGAAATCTTTGAATCTTGCACAGCCTCCTGAGCAAACACGTGAGCCTGAGCTGGTCTCACTGCAGGTATTTTCCTTAGGGGCAGGGCACCAGCCAAGCAAACACATCAGCTTTGCCTCTGCAAGACAAATTCCATGGCCTGGGAAGGTTTGTTTGGCTTAAAAAACCACCAGAATGAGTGAGGTGGCATCTGCAAGGTTGGAGCTCTTTGGGGTGAGAAAAGCAGGAGGAGAGGCAGGTCTGGGTCTCCTTGGAGCTGTGGGAGCCATGGGGATGCTGCTGGGGGGAAGGTTGGGTGTCACCCTGGAGACTTCCCTTCTCCAGGTGAACACCCCAGCTCTCCCAGCCTGCCTCCAGAGCAGAGGGGCTCCAGCCCTTGGAGCAGCTCCGTGGCCTCCTCTGGACTCGCTCCAGAAGCTCCACATCCCTCTGGTGTTGGCCCCAGAGCTGGAGGAAGCTCTGCAGGTGGGGGTCTCATCTGGGCTGTGGGGCTGCAGCTGCTGGAGGTGCCCAGAGCAGCCTCCCCAGTTCACTGCTGTGCCCTGGGCACTCCGGCATGGATCCCCCGGGACTGATTCCGGGTGATCTCTCTTTGCAGAGCTCACCTTCTCCACAGGTTCCATCCCATCACTGAATTCCCTCTTTGCTCAGTGATCTAATCCTCTTTGCTGGATCAGCCCTCAAGCCTATTTCCAGGGCTCCTTTCCAGCATGGTCACATTATTCCCTGCTGGGTCACGCTACTCCCTGCTCAGGAACCAGCTCTGGGTTTTATTTTTCTCCTACCCCATCAGCAGCTCACAGCTGAGCTTCTC
Source organism: Gymnorhina tibicen (assembly GCA_013399875.1). Classification (NCBI taxonomy): domain Eukaryota; kingdom Metazoa; phylum Chordata; class Aves; order Passeriformes; family Artamidae; genus Gymnorhina; species Gymnorhina tibicen. The sequence continues at coordinate 28,921 of VXAZ01002371.1, read as the reverse complement.
CCAGCCCCACCCTGGGGGGTTGCTGTCCCCAAACGTCACCGTGATGAGATTTCAAGTTGACTTTTATTAATTCATCTACATCCAGTTGGTGTCTGGGAGGAACATTTGCTCCCAGTGATGTCCTGTGTCATGGCAAACAGTGATTTCAGCCCCAGTAGTCCAAAGGGTACAAACCACTGGGAGGAATGGGGACACTAGGAATGACCGAGGCTGTACCCTGAAGAAGGGACACCTGTAGGGATGGCGGGAGGCTGGGAAAGGGGGGCTGCAGTGAGCAAGGAGGCTTCAAAATCAGTGAAAGCATCAAAAAAGAGGCAGGGAGCACAAAAGAATTGGGATGGAGGGTTGTGGTGGGAAGCTGGGGAGTGAGGAAGGGATCAAGGAGGTACCAAAACCCACAATTAGACCAGATTTATACTGGCAGCAGTTTAAAACCTCATGCTGTGCCAGTCCAGTTCTGCTCAAACCTAGCAAAAAGTGGGGAGATTCTCATCCAGCAGCTGCTTTACCTGGACAAAGATGTTTTGGGGGTTTTTGGTGAGCACTGGGCACTTCTCCTGTGATCAGATCTGGAAAGTCTGTGTCAGTTTCATGGGCTTTGAGCCACAGCCCAAGGTGCCCCAATGCTTGCAAAGGCTCACTATGCTCACAGCAGTGCCCCCCAGAATTCCTTCTTCCCGTGGCTGTCTGCTCCAGGGAGGTGGGAGGAGGTAAAGCCATACTGGCCAGATGCTTTTCCTCACTTGGGCTCCAATTTATGGCCATTCTGCCATCATTCCTCCCCAAAACTTGGCTGGTGCAGGACAAACCCCCAGCAACAAGTTCACAAGGATGGGGCTGTCCCTTCCCCTTTCCTTTCCCGTTCCACTTTCCATTCTGCTTCCCCTTCTTTTTGCCTTCTTTTTTCCCTCACAACCCCCAGCCCTGCTGACCCATCATGAGGCACAAATCCCAGGATCACTATCACTATTTTATTACTTCCAGTCTCATGTGCTTCCCTTCCCGCCTGGAGAGGACTTTGATCCCGTTCCCAAGCTTTTGCCAGCAGACAGAAGGACTTTGTTGCTGCCGAAGGAGCGTGTGCTTGTGCCACCGATGCCTTGGGGCAACAGGGGGAGAGCAGCACCCAAACGTCGGGAATGCTGGGGGGTCGGGGTCCTGCTGCTGCCAGGGATGACTTTGGAAGCACTGGACAGCCTGCAAGCACTGCTGCTCTCAGGCAGCTCTGGGGGCTGCAGGTGAAGGTCGATGATCCTGATGGGATCAAGCAGCTGCGGGTGCTGCTGGTACCGTGGGAGCTACTGGGCCATGCTGGTACCTGCTGGTGCCACCTGTTTTGGGGTTATCTTGACTTCTCTCCTGGCCACAGCTGCTCGGGGCAGTTCTTGGGGACCTCCTTCATGGCCAGGGACCAGCACTGGACATGATGGTGGAAGGGGATTAATTTTTTTTTTGTGGGGGTGAGGTCCGACACAATTGGTCTGGGAATGGGAACGGCATCGTCCTGGATTGAAACCCCTCGGCTTGGCATAGAGACGGATCTGCTACAGGTGCGTGACAGCTGAGAGTGAGCGAGGGGTGATGTGCTGAGGAGCGGGGGTCCCTGCTGGTGGGGTGGCCGGCCTTAGTCTCCCTTCTTGGAGCTGGTGGCCTGCAGGCGCATCTTCAGCCACGCCATGTCCACGTAGAGGTTGCGCTTCAGGACGGTGCTGGCACAGATGACGGCTCCTTGCAGGGCTCCCATGAAACCCCCCAGGCACAAATCCTGCCCTGAAAGGAGGCAGCAGCAGATGTGGCCCCTCTGTGAGCAGCCCTCACTCCCCATTCCATGCCAGCCAACCATCAGTGGTGGTTTGGGCATCACCTTCCTCACCTTCCAGCTGCCCCCACTCCATCCCTGGGGTCTGAACCCACAACCCTCTCCCTGTCTGACCATTCATTCTCTCCTGCAGGAGAAGGGCCTCATCCTGCATTGGGCAAGGAGACAACTGCCCAGAGCTGGAGGAGCACAGCCCTTTCCTCCTCCCCGTGGGACCACGGAACTCCGCTTTCCCAGCGGTTCTTCCATCACCCCACAGCACCGCAGTGGCTCTTCCCTTTATTCCATTTCAGGATTGAAGGCTTTCTCCTCCCACATCCCACTCCCCCAGAGCTGTCCTCATCTGAGAACGCTGGTGGCCCTGTCACCTGTCAGGTAGAGGTTGGGCACGGCCGTCTCTGCCCGCACGGCGGCAATGGCTTTGCTCTGCAGGCGGGGGATGCCGTGGTCAGTGCCGTAGAGCTCCCCGTGGGGACTGGCGATGTAGTGCTGGTTGGTGAGGGGAGTCCCGCCGGAGAGGTACTCGATCTGTGGGGGGACAGGGTGGTCTGCAGGGGTAGCAGGACCGGGGGCCCTTCCAGGAACCCAGGTGTGGGGGGTACAGGCTGGGACGGGTCTCCTCGCAGACCCGGGGGTGGTGGTTCTGGCCAGGTTTTGTCCCAGGATGGTTCTGGAGGATCATCCTGGGACGGTCATCCAGGTCTGCCCAGGTTGGATGGGGCTGGGAGCAACCTGGTCTAGTGGAAGGTGTCCCTGCCCATGGCAGGGGGTGGAACTGGATGAGCTTTAAGGTTCTTTCCAACCCAAACCATTGCATGACTCCAGGGTCACTTGCCCTTGCACCATGAGGAGGCAGCAGTGATGGGTTGGTGCCACGCTGGGCCTCATGTGCAGCAGGTCCAGCCCCAGCTCTGGTGCTGGGTGGGTAGAGGGGACCCGGAGAGGAGCTGGAGGACCCTGAACCCTGAGTTTAGGACCCCTGAACCCCGTGTTTCCTCACCCGGCCCTCGATGCGAGGGTAGAGCTTGAAGACAGTCTGCATGATGGCATCCACAAAAGTCTTCTTCAGGTCCTCATAGTCATCCCCCCGCTTGTGGACCTGCTTGTCCTTCCACTCCTCGAACCACTCGTACCTGGCGAAGGTGACGATGGCCAGCGTGGATTTACCTGTGGGAGGACAAGGCTGCGGCGCTTGTCCCTCTGCCCACCCTCATCCCACCCTGTCGCTGCCCCAAAGCCCCAGGAGATGTCCCCAGACCTCTGGTGTTCCACATCCTTCATCCAGGTATCCCAGTGACCACATTCCATGAGCCCCGTGCTCAGTGGATTTGATCGTGGATAGCTGAGTAGAAACTCCTTGTTTGGGGTCACCAAACCCCAACAAGAGCTCTGCTGAAGCCCCTCACAAGCATTTGTGTGTCAGCCTTACCTGGGTGCCTCATTTCCCAGGTGGGGTCCTTGGATGATGGCGAGGTGACGAAGAGGAGAGGGATGTTGTTGGCAGCTTCTTCTCTGGATGAAGCCAGGTAGCGCTTCATCCTGCACGAGAGGGAAGGGCTGAGCTGGGGCTCGGTGCACACCTTCCCCCGAACCCTCCTTAGGGCCAAATCCCCATTTTCTGAGTCACTGCCCAGGAATTCATCTCCTTGCGCTCAGCGAAGCACATCCAAGCTGAAGCCAAACCTACATTCCATCCAGGTCGTTCCCTGGGAACATGAAGTAGTTGGTGGGTTCCAGCCCCAACTCTTCCCTCGAGCCGCTGAGGCCGACGAAGACGGTGAAACCCCCCTCACCATGGGTCACCATGCGGAGCTGGGACTGGATCTCTGCAGCATGGAGGGGAAAAGGGGAATTAGTCTGTTCTGGGGGAAATCAGGCTTTTCTAGCATCCTCAGTTACAAAGAAGTGTTTTCTCCAATCCTGACCCCTTTCCCCCCAAACCCTGACTCTTCCCACCCACACAACCATCCCCCTTCCCACCCGCCTCTGTCCCCTTCCACCCAACCATTTCCCTTCCCCCCATCCACGCCCCTTCCATCCATCCCTGCCCCTTCCAGGAGATTTTCTGGCAATCCAACTTTAAGTGGACATTCCATCAACTTCACAAATTTTGGGGCCCTGCACTGTGTTTTTAGGGAATCCTCGCACCAAACCAGGACTTCGCAAACTACAGCCGATTTGGGCCAATTAATTTAAGCTTAATTAGAACCCCTGTGAAGAAGTGAGTGGCCAGGGCTGGGTTTTGAGGGCTGTGGCACAGGAGCGACAGGGGGTTTGCCAATGTTAATTGATAAATCCGCTTTCCGATGAGGCTTAGGACGGGATTAACGCCGTAACCCTGCTGGAGCCCAGCGCTGACGCAGTACCCGGCAGAGCCCGCGCCTCCGCCGGCAGCAGCCTCTCGTAGGTGTTGAAGATCCCGGCATCCGAAATGACCACGGGAGCGAAGATGTCCACCAAATCTTGGCCTTTTTTGACACTCACACCTGGGAGGGAAAATCAGAGGGGGAGGAATGAGGTGCTGGTGAAAGGAACCCCACTTCGGGGAGCAGCCCCACGCCCCGTCCTGGGCCGGTGCTCACCGCAGGCTCTGCCCTGGGGGTCCAGCAGGATCCTCTGCACCGGCGCCTTCCCAAACACGTTGCCTCCAGCCTTCCGGATCACGGGAATGGTGTGGAAGGCGATTTCCCCGGCCCCGCCCTTGGGGTACCACGCGCCGTGGAGGAAGTGGTTCACCAGGATGCTGTGCATGGAGAAGCTGGCCTTGGAGGGGAGCACACCTGGGAAAAGGGGCAGCCGATGCGGGTTTGGGCAAACCATGGGTTTGGGGCTTATCCTGAAGATTTTAGGATGAGGAGTGCCCTGAACATGACACTGGGAGGAAGCTGAGGAGCCTGGAGGAGTAGGGAGGACGTCGGGTGTGGGTGTCCCCACGGCAAAGCCCGTGGTCACCAACCTGACCAGGTCATGGGGGGCTGTGAGCAAAGCCCAGGTGCTGGGATGGAGGGAAGAGGGAGGCTCCAGGGCTACTGGGGGAACATTCCCTTGTGCAGGAATGATGTCGCCCCATCAGGAAGGTGAGGAACACAGAGGGAAAGAGATGGAGATGAGCAACAGGGACACGTCACCTGCCGGTGACTTGGGGACAAGGATGCTGGTGAAGCATCCACCACAGCATCCCTGCAAGCCTTCCAAAAGCATGGAAAAAAGGAGTTTGTTACCTTTTCTCTGTTTCTAAAGGGTTTAACGTCATCCCAGACAGTCACCTACCGTAGGTGGGGAAGATGTAGCTGAGGACAGCCCGGAGCTCGGGGTTGGGGGTGAGACCATCCACCACCTCCTTGACGCTGCATGAGGCCAGGCGGGAGAAGGGGCAGAGGCGCGGGAGCAGCCGGGAGCGGATCAGGAGCCCGGCCAGGAACCGCGGGAGCATCTTCAGGATACCCAGCAGCACGACCCCGCGGCTGGCACTCTGTGGGGAGAGCCTGGGGCTCACTGGGCACACCCAGGGGCTCAGACATGCCCCAAAGATGCTCCAAAGCATTCTTCCCCCCTTAAATTCACTGCTGGGCATCCTGGGGAGCTATGGGCAAGAGGAGTACTGGCTCCCTTAAAAAGCTTCCCTCAAAATCCTCCCTTAGGAAAAGCTTCCCCAGAAAAGCTCCCCCACCGAAACTCCTCCAAAAAGGTCCTCCCGAAAAACTCCCCCAAAAAGCTCCCCAAAAAAAAAGGTTCTTCAAAAAAGCTTCCTTAAGGAACTCTGTCCAAAAATCTCCCCCAAAACATCTGTGATGCTGCATTTCTGAGGCAGAAAAGGGTGATTTTGGATGTGTTTCCCAACGCTTTTGGGGTGATGCCATTATTCCCTGGGAGTGCCCAGTATCCAGGTGCCGGGGGGGTTCCCCTCTCTGTGTGACTCCGCAAATCCAAACTCCCCTCATTTTATCCCACCCGGATCCGCCTCTACCTTCACCAACCGCTGGAACTCATCGATGGCCGCCGCCTCCCCGGGGAACTGCTCCTTCAGCCTCCGGAAATATTCCCGCTTCCCGGAATGGAGGTGGTAGGTCTTGCCAGCACCCTGGGGGTCCCCCAGAACCACGGCATCATAGACGGCCGGGAGCTGGGCCCACTCCAGCTGCCCATCTGTCAGCTGGTCCACCAGGAACCGCATCAGGGAGCCCTCCTGCATCTGCCCCACGTAGTGGATCCCTAAAACAGACATTTTTCTTTTATTATCCTCTTTTTTCCTTTATTTTCCCCTTTTTATCTTTTATTTTCCCACCCCAGGAAGCACCAAACCCACCTCTTATTTATCCATCCCCACCCCATCAGCTCCATGTGGAAGGGAAAGGCAAAATCTGGGACACACCCATCTCCCACCTGGGGTACAGAGTGCTTGCCATTGCATTTTTAATTAGGAATTTGGGGAATTTTGTAACATTTTGGTATTTTTCCTGGGTTTTTTCACCCTGGGATGTACAGGGCTCTCCTCTTATTTTTCCACCCCCAGCCCAGCAGCTTCATATGGAAGGAAAAGGGAAAATCTGGGATACACCCGCTTCCCAACTGGGGTGAATGGCACTGGCCGTGGTGTTTTTAACTGGTAATTTTGGAATTTTGTTACACCGCTATTCATCTCGGCTGTAAATAATTACCCCGGAGATGCGGGGACACGCAGAGCCGGACTTTGTCTTGCCACAAGAAGTTTGCCAGCAAGATGTGTCCTTAGGTGACATTTCCCGGGCTGGGAATTACATAGGGGCTGGATACGGGGAATGTGGGGGGTTTGCTATCCTACAGCCAGAGGATTTTGGGACGAAGAGCAGGAAAATGGGTTGTCTAAGGCAAGGTGTGTGTTGGGGAGCCCTAGGCCTCATCCCAAAGCTTGCGATTCCCACCCTGAGGGTCTCCCATGCCCCTCCCTTGGATCCGGGGGGAATTTGGGGCCCCAAATCGTACCAGTGTCAAACTCAAAGCCCTTCTCGGTGAAGGTGTGGCAGCAGCCCCCCAGCTTCCCGTGCTGCTCCAGCACCAGCACGCGCCAGCCGGCCTTGGCCAGCAGAGCCGCAGCCGCCAGGCCGCCCATGCCGCTGCCCACCACGATGGCATCGAGCCCCTGAGGCACCTTCTCTGCGGAGAACACTGCGGGGAAAGGGGGGCGTCACTGGGGGGGCTCTCCACGGCGGGGAGGACCCCCGAAACCACGGTGAGCAGGTGGCACCGCGGGGGTGATGCTGAGGGGGACAGTGCCAGCCCGGGTCAATGAATGCTGCCGCAGGTGGAGATGCCACCCTGGGGGGGTCCATACCGCCCCGGGGCTCCACGACACCCCGGGGGCGCTGCCAGCCCGGATTATGTCCCGGTGGATGATCCCACCCTGGGGGGCCAGTGCTGGCCCGGGGGGCGGCGACACCCAGGGGTGCTGATGCCCCCCGGGGGTCCCGATGCCCCCCGGGGGTCCCGTACCTGTCTTGACGACGGTCCTGCGCACAGCCTTGTCGGTGACGAGCGGGGCGGGCGGGCGGCGGGTGTCGGTGGCGAAGGGGTTGCGGCTGCCCGGGACCCGCGGGAGCAGGAGGGACAGGAGCGGGAGGAGGATGACGAGGAGGAGGAGAAGGGGGGCGAGGAAGAGCAGCGCCTGCAGCCACATGGTGCTGCGCCGTCCGGCCGGCGGGAGCCCCGCTCTGCCCCGCGGAGCCGGGAACGGCGGCGGGGTCGGCGGGGACAGCGGGGACAGCGGGGACCGGAACAGTGGGGACGGGGGACGGCTCCGGCACGGGGCGGGGGGACCGCGGGGAGGGGCGGGGGCTGGCACCGGGCACTGGGAGCTGGGACTGGGTACTGGGTACTGGGGGCGGGCACTGCGATTCTGGGAGCTGGAAGCAGGAAACAGGAAGCAGGCACTGTGCACTGGGAGCTGGGATTGGGACCCGGCACCGCTATAGTGGGAGCTGGTAGTGGCGTACTGGGAGCTGGGACTAAGCACTGAGAGCTGGGACTGGGAAGTGGCACTGGGCACTAGGAACTGGTCCTGCATGCTGGGAGTTGGGACTGTGCAGTGAGAGCTGACACTGGGCACCGGGAGCTGGCACTGGGAGCTGACACCGGGAGTTGGCTCTGGAATAATGGGAGCTGGTGCTGCATACTGGGAGCTGGGACTGTCAACTGGTATTGGGACTGGGAACTGGCACTGGGAACTGGCACTGGGCACGGGAGCTGGGACTGGGCACTGGGAGCTGGGACTGGGCACTGAGGGCTAAGACTGGGCACTGGGAGCTGGGATAGGCACTGGGAGCTGGGACGGATCGCCCCGCTCCAGATCCCGGAAGCCCCGAGCCCCGTGCCGGGCACCGCCGCTCCGGGCACCGCCCCCGTTCCAGCTCCGCCGATTGGGGCTCGCCCCGCCC
>VXAZ01002371.1:0-13267 GCA_013399875.1 Gymnorhina tibicen | reverse complement strand
AACCCTGTAGGGGCTGTGGAGTGTGAGGGGTCAGTGTGGGGTGTGTTACCCCCCTCAAACCCTGTAGGGGCTGTGGAGTGTGAGGGGTCAGTGTGGGGTGTGTTACCCCCCTCCAACCCTGTAGGGGCTGTGGAGTGTGAGGGGTCAGTGTGGGGTGTGTTACCCCCCTCAAACCCTGTAGGGGCTGTGGAGTGTGAGGGGTCAGTGTGGGGTGTGCTGTCCCCCCCCAAATTCCCTGTGGGGCACATGTGGGGTCCTTTTCCCAGCCCCTGTTCTGCATTGTCCCAAACGTCCCAAAATCCCCTTTTCCACCTGTTTGTGTCTTCAGGATTTTTCCCAGGACCCTCGAGCAGCAGTGCCTCTTCTCCCCAGTTTGGGGGTGTCCCCCCAGCCATGACATCCCCCAAGGTATGTGACACCACGGGGACCCTCCGTGCCACCAGCCTGCCCCTCATGAATCCCCTCCAAAACCTACTGGGATTCCCTCCTTTTCCCCTTCTTTTCCTCTCCCCCAGCTACATTTTAAACCCAAATTGCTTTTTTCCCCCCCTTCTTTTTTTAGGAAATAAAATTTGTTAACCCCACCCCACAGAAAGGGAGGGGGGGATCCCAATTTGGGAGCCAGGGAATTTGAATTCCAGTGTTCCAGGTTACCCCATGACTCTGGAGTTGGGGTGGAGAGGACTGATGAGGGATCTGGGGTCTCCCTGGATCCCACTGAGCCCCCTCAGGCCCATATTTCCCAGCTGATCCCACTGGATCTGGGTTAATCCCACTGGATATGTGTCTCTGAGGGAGAGAAAACCCAGTGCCCGATCCCAGCAGGGTGCTGATCCCCCTGGAACCAGGTTGATTCCCCCACATCCAGGTTGATCCAGGTCCACACAGCCACCAAAATGTGACACCAGCTTGTCCCAGCTAAAATTCCTTTATTCCTTGCCATTACTGAAAGCCCCTCACATCACAAGTGGGTTTTGGGGTGTATCCACCCATATCTGGCACTCCCAGATGCCCCTTCCCATTTCTCTTTTCCCCCCTCAGACACAAACGTGGATCAGCAGCTCGTACCCAAAGCTGGAAGTTTTCATCCCATTCCTGGGAAAGTACCACCGCCCGGTTTCGGGGCGCTGCTGCCAGACCTGCACCCCCAGGAGCTGGGTAGGAGAGTTTGGGATCCCGGGATGCCGAGGATCCGCGTTCGCAGTGATTGATCCCGTTTTCCCTGCCAGGATGGATTCTACCCCGAGGATCTCGCCGCTCTCGGGTTCCGCGACGTCAGCCGCGTGACGGAGACAGACACGCGGTGAGGATGGATGAGCTTTGTGCACAAAACACCTGGAAAACCACTTTCTCCCCCCATATTTCACCAAAATGCCTATGGGAATCCCTCTCCATCCTCCCCGGTTCCTCATTATCGCAAACCCAGCTCATTAATCAATTTTGGGAGGCTGGAAGTCACGTCTCTGAGGGCTTGGGCTGTGCTCCAGCCATGGAATTGAGGATTTGGGGTCATGCCCTTATTTGTTTGAGTGAAACTTGGAATCTTGGTGGGAAGAACGTGGAGCTGGAGGGTTGTTCTTCTCTCTGGCTCCAGCTGGCATTGCTCGGAGCGAGCCTGGCTCCCAGGGAAGAGGGAAAACAGACGCTTCCCCCTAGAAAGAGGAAAAATACCAGGAAAGGCAAAATTCTGGTTAACCCCCTTTTCCTCTGGGCAGGAGCTGCCACAGAGCCATTTCCAGATATTTTCATTCTTGAGGTGCCAGATTGCTTTGGCTCCACTCCTCTTTAGGGAGCAATCCCTGGATTATCCATTTTTTGCTTTTTTTCTTCCTGAATCAGATCATTATCCTCCATTCAGTTCCAAATGTTCCCAGCTTCAGCTTTGAAACGCTTGGAAGAATCCATTGGGATCTCAGGGAATGCAGATCCCCTGTCCTACTCCAGCTGTTCCTGCACGCTCTGGGGTATCCCAAAACTCCCTCCCACCCCATTCTCAGTGCAGATTTGGGGGTAGATTGGGAAATTTCCATGATTTGGGATGCCCTGAATCCTGGGTTTCCTTCCCGCTGGGCAGCCTGAAGCATCAATTCACTGGTGCCTCAAAATTTCCAGCTGTGAAAATGGGGAGAAACGTCCTGAATCCTGGCAAAGAGGCAGCTGGGGGGCTCTGATCCCGGTGGAAAAGCCCCCCCTGCCGGGATGTCACCGTGTATCCCCTGCAGGTTCCGGGGCTGGCTGGTCCGGAGGGTCTGTGGATTCCTCGCTGCCTGGGAATGGAAAATTCCAGCAGAGACCCGCGGGGAGCTCCTGGAGCGGATCTGCAGCAGCAGGAGGTGGGTGGGAGCAGCCGGGGGAATCCCAGGTTCACCCTCACCCAGGAGGGGCTGGCCCCCACTCCTGGGGGTCCTGTGAGGTCCCTGGATCCCAGCTCGGTGCGATCCTGGAATCCCCGAGGCTCTTTGGACCCCAGCGCGCGGCTGCTGGGCTGCTCACCCCCTCCCCATTCCATCCCCAGGGTGCAGGATGCTGCCTCCGGCCGCGACCCTGGGTCCGGAGGGGATGAGGGACCCCGGCGGCGCTGGAAGGAGGAGATCTGCCGGATCCTGGGGGAAATCCAGGCCCCGCTGTCCCCTCTGCTGCTGAGGTCGCGGATCTTTTGGGGAAATATCCTGGGATTCTCTGGGGGATGGATATAGATCCTTTTGGAGATATTCTGGGATTTTGGGGGGATCCTTTTGGGGGATGTGCTGGCATACTTTGGGGGATGTTTTGGGATCCTTTGGGAGCTGCACACAGATCTTTTGGCTGGCTGTCCTCAGGGTCCTCTGTAGCTCCCCGTGCCATTCCCCCAATTCCTTCTGAGTAGCTGGGAAAATCCAAACCCCGCAGGAGGGAGGGAAGCAGAGAAAACTTTCCTTTTCCCTTTCCCATCCCATCACTGACAACTGGGAATGCAGGGCTTCATTGCTGGTCTGACCCAGTGGGAATAAAGAGTACTTCTGAGCTGTTAAAGGGAAGGTATTCCCTGGGAATAAGGGCATGCAGGGATCCCAAGTGGTGACAGGGAGAGGGAAGGAATGCAGGATATCCGATGGCAGCTCTGGTTGCCGGTGGAAAGGGGGATGTCTTGTCACATGCAACCTTTCACATGTTAAAAGCTGGGAATTTTGAGCAGGGATGGGTTGGGGAAACTGAGGCAGGGAGGGTTTGGGGCACCCCGTCCACAGCAGAGTTCCTCATCCCAGTTTTCCTGCAGGCTGTGCCACTGGCTGCTTCCCAAGCTCCTGACCCGTCTGTTCCTGGGCGTGCAGCTGCACCAGGGGCAGCTGGAGATGGTGCTGCGAGCTGCCAGGACGGTACGGAGCCTGGCCAGGCACTCCCAGCCCCTGGAACGCCGGGAATTCACCCCGGGATCCCTTGCTTGCAGCCCAAGGTGCCGCTGGTGTTCCTGTGCAGCCACCAGTCCCAGGTGGACGGGCTGCTCCTGTCCTTCGTGCTCCTGTCCCAGGGGATCGGGGTGCCCAGGGTGACGGTGGGCGCCCGGACCAGCCCTTGCCTCCGGTAAGGCGGCAGTGTGGGATGTTCCCAGAGGATCCAGGGGGATGCAGTGGTTGCCCACGGTGTCCTTCCCTCACCTTCCCTCGCCAGATCCCTGCTCCAGCGCCTGGGAGGGATTTTCCTGCCTTCGGGAATGGCAGAGGCATGGAGTGACCGGAATGAGGGGCTCCCAGGGGCTGTGCTGGATGCGGTAGGTGCACTTTGGGCTGAAAAACCCCACTGGGGCGCTTGGGGAGGTACTGGCAGCTCCCAGAACTCCTGGTCTCTCCCCAGTATGTCCAGGAGGTGCTGCGGAGCCGCCAGCCCCTCGTCCTCTTCCTGGAGGAGCCCCCGGCTTCGCTGCGGCTCGCGGACCCCGCCCGGCGCTGGCTGCTCCGCGTGCTCCGGGCACTGCGGGACGGGGCCGTGCCCGACGCCCTCATCGTCCCAGTGGGAATCTCCTATGACGTGGCTCCTGGCGGAGCGGAGTGGGACAGAGCAGTGAGAGGGGGCTCGGGGGGTCACCGGTGCTCCCCAAAATCTCCAGGATGGTCCCTGGGGAATGATGCCCCCCCAAATCACTGGGACCATCCCTGGCGATCAGCGTTCCCCTAAATCTCTGGGAGGATCCCCAGGGAGAGGCGTTGCCCCAGATCTCTGAGAGCATCCCTGGGGAGTGGCATCCCCCCCAGATCTGCCATTAATCCCTCGATGCCTCCTCCTTGCAGCCCCCTCGGCCTCTCGGGATCAGCACGTGTCTCCGGGCAGCGTTCCAGGCCCTGCGCTGGCACCAGGGATGCGCCCAGGTGGATTTCTCACAGCCCTTCTCCTTACAGGTATGGCAGCTGCGGATCCCCCTGGATCCATCCCAGCACTGGGAGACACTTCCTGCGATGTTGGTGGGGTTTGAGGTGTCTGGGGGAATCGAGTGAATCCATCCTCGGGAAATCTGGGATCTTCCCAGCCCTGGGGATCCAGGGCTCAAATCAGCTCATGGTGCTGAGGGCTGTGAGCACCCACAGGCTTCTTCATCCTCATTCCCAGGAATTTGTGGACAACCACCTCATCGGGCCAGTCCTCCCAGGGAATCGTCCAGAGCAGCTGCTACTTCCCACCATCCTGGGCAGGCGGTGAGGAGTCTAGCCCCAGACAGTGTTTCCCCTTGGATCTCTGCTCCCGGCTTCTCTCCTCACCCCTCTCATCCTGATTTCCCAGCCTGCCGGATGTTGGGAATGTGGGGACTTGGAGTCCCGGTTTGGGGACTGAAGAGGAGGTTTTGGTGACAGCGCTGGGGCTGCACGCGCTGAGTGGTGAGGGGGCCGGGGGTCCCTGCATCCCTTGGGATGGCATTCCCTGCTCGGGAATGGGGGTGGAGGTCAATCCCCCCTGGATAACGAGTCCCTCTCCCCCACTGCAGATTCCAGCACCTGCTCCGCTGTCACAGCCGTGGGAATCACGGCGGCGCTGCTGCTCCACAGGCACCGGGAGGTGGGACAAGCTTCCCGTCTTTCCCTTCCCTCAGAACAGCATTCCCAGCAGGACTCCCCCTCCCCACAGGGCAGCATGCCCAGTGGGAATCCCCCTCCTTTCCCTGGGAGTCGCAGTCCCAGTGGGAATCACCCCCTCTTTCCCCCAGAGCAGCATTCCCAGTGGGAATCACCCCCTCTTTCCCCCAGAGCAGCATTCCCAGCACAATCCCCCTCTGTCCCCCAGGTCCTGCTGCTGCCCCAGCTGATGCGGGATTTCTCGGAGCTGCTGGAGCAGCTCCTGCTGCGGGGCCGGGCCGTGGGGTTCTCGGGGCAGCTGCGGGCACTGGTGGGGCACAGCCTGCGGCAGCTGCAGCCCCCCCTGGCCCCGCACCCGCCGGGCCCCCCCAGGGCCGCGCTGGGGCCCCCCGAGGCCACGGCCCGGGCACAGCTGGGGCGGCTGGCGGGGGGCGTCCGGCACCACCTGGCCGGGGAGGCCGTGGGCGGTGAGTGGGGACACGGGGAGGGGGACGGGGCGGCACTGGCGGCACCAGGGAGCGGGGATGCCACGGGAATCGGTGACGCTGGGAATGGGTGATGGCTGCAGTCTGGAGAACTCCAGGGGTATTGTTTGTATCGTGGGGGTCGACAACACTGGGGATTTGGGACACCAGGGATCGGTGATGCCAGGGAGAGTGGTGATCCTGGAAGACTTGGGACACCAGGGTCAGTGGCACTGGGGAAACTGGGGATGCAGGGGATTATTGACACTGGGGAATGGGGATGGGGGGGATTGGGGATGGCAGAGGTCGGGGACACTGGGGATTGGGAATGCTGAGGACATTGGTGACTCTGGGACATTAGTAATCCCAGGGGAACTGGTGACACCCCTGTCCCATCAGCCTGTGCCATCCGTGCCCTGCTGCTGGAGGTGCTGCCAGTCCTGGGGCCCCCCTCCAGCCTCACCAGGGTCGTGCTGAGCCGGGACGAGCTGCTCCGCAAGATCCTGGAGCTGCTGTGGCTGCTGCCCCCGACCCTGCTGGGGCTCCAGGGGGGGACATGGGGGTGGCCTGTCATCCCCAACCCTGCTGGGGCTCCAGGTGGGGACATGGGGGTAGCCTGTCACCCCTTTCCTGTGTCCCCAGCCCTGCCAGCCACCTGACTGCCACAGCCTGGACATTCTGGACAAGCTCATCCTTGGGGGGCTGCTGGAGGAGGAGGAGGTGGGTGACACCCCAAGACCTCTCCTGGGGCACAGGGACAGGGTGGCTTTGAGGTGAGGTGACACCCTGTTGTCCCCCCAGCCAGAAGGGGAGCGCTGGGGTTGTGACGTGGCCCCCCGGCCCTTCTTGCGGGGACGTTCGTGGGGATCCTTCACCGACGACAGCGACAGTGACGGCGAGCACGTGGTCCCCAAGCAGTGCTACAAGGTACTGGGGGGTTCCCTCCCGTGCCCCCTAGGCTGGGGGAGATTGGTCTCCCCCAAATCTGGCCGTGTGTCCCCCCACAGCTCAGCGAGCCCCGGGGCTTCCCTGGCTTCCTCCTCTTCCTCTGCCGCCTCCTGAGCCCCATCCTGCAGACCTACGGCCAGGCCGTGGAATTCCTGGAGCAACGCCCCTGGCCCCAGCCTGGTAGGACCCTCCAAAGTGGGGAACCCCTTGGGACTCCCTGGGGCCACTGAGGCAGGGCTGGAGCCCCCAGAAGCAGGGCTCTGACACCCCTCCCCACTGCAGAGGCAGACTACGTGGAGGCACTGCTGGAATTCCTGGCCGAGGATGAGGATGGTGAGTCAAAGTGGGGGGGTCTTGCTTTTAGGGGTCAGTGACCCCTGAGCCAGGCTGGGGGTTCTTGGGAGGTGGCATTTGGGGGTTCCCTCGGGATCTCTTTCCCCACAGGGTATCCTGACAGGAGCCTGGCCCTGAGCTCCCTGCAGAGCTTCAAGGACATGGGGGTAAGCACAGCTCCCCCAGCCCCACAACATTCTGCTGCCCCTCTGCCCTCCTGACCTCCCGGTGCCCCCCCAGGTGCTGGAGGAGCTGCAGACCCCCACCGGACCCCTCCTGCAGCTCTCCCAGCCTTTCCAGTCTGCTTCCAACCGGGAGAAGCTGGGAGCCTTCATCCACCAGTTCACCCAGCTGTAGCCCCCAGACCCATAAATGGGGCGCAGGGACCCGATGGCTCGTGGATTTATTGACCCCAACGAGGGGGAGATGGGATTTGGGGGGGGTCTCTCCGCCGTCAGACCACCCGGTTGCAAATGGTGCCCAGCTCCTCGATCTCACACTGCACCTCATCCCCGCGCTGCAAGGGGGGACATGGTGGCATCTGTCCCCAGTGGGGTCCACCATGTCCCCACTCGCCCCCAGCCCCACCCGAGCCCCCGTTTTCCCCTCACCTTAAGGAAGATGGGCGGTTTCCGAAAGACCCCCACTCCCGCAGGGGTCCCTGTCAGCAGGATGTCCCCAGGGACCAGCGTCACAAACCTGGGGGCACACGAGGTGTCAGCCATGACCCTCTGGGCTTTGGGGGTCCCCGGCCCCCCCATTCCTACCGGGACACCCAGGCGACGAGGGCAGGCACCCCAAAGATGAGGTGGCGGGTGCTGCTGTCCTGCATCCGCTGCCCGTTGACGCTGCAGCGGATCCACAGGTTGTGGACGTCTGCGGGAGGCGACACGGGGGCCATGGGGACAGTGCCACCGTGACCCCACCTTGGGAAAAAACACGGGGGAATGGGGAACACAGGGCTGCGATGGCACCAGTGGCAGCCGAGAAAGAGTCCCCATCCCATCACTGTCCTGTTCTTGTCCCATCCCTACTCTGTGCCCATCCCACCCCTGTCCCACCTGCCACCGCCTCCCTGGTGACGATGGCCGGCCCCAGGGGACAGAAGGTGTCGAAGGTTTTCCCCAGCAGCCACTGCCGCCCGTTGCGCCGCATCTGCCAGTCGCGGGCGCTCACGTCGTTGGCCACCGTGAACCCCAGCACGTGCTCCAGCGCCGCCGCCTCCTGGGGACAGCGGGGACCCGCTTACGGGGGGACACCCCCACGGACCCCCTGAAGCGAGGCAGGGGCCGGGGCAGGGGGTACCTCGATGTGCCGTCCCCTCTTCCCGATGACGGCAGCCAACTCCACCTCCCAGTCCAGCTCCTGTGGGGACACGAAGGGGGCTGGGAGCGCCATTCTCCCAGGGGGCTGCGGGGTTGGGTCCCGGGGTACCCACGCTGGTGTCCTGGGGGTGCACGATGTCATCGAAGGGCCCGGTGATGGCGCTGGGGAACTTGCTGAAGATGAGGGGCTCCTTGGGGACCTTCACGCCCTGCTCCTGGCAGTGGTCGTGGTAGTTGAGCCCCACACAGATCACCTTCTCGGGGTCCCCCACAGGTGCCAGCAGCTGCGCAGTCGCCCGGGGCACCCGGTGCCGCCCTGACTCCAGTGCTCTGTGGGAACAGAGCCACCCTCGGGATCACCCACATTTTGGGGCACCCATTTCTCAGGGGACACACTTTTGGGGGGTCATTCACAAGGGTCAGCTATATTTTAGGGACTCTCCTTTTGGGGACATCCACATTTGAGGGGACCCACTTTTTGGGGTCAGGCACTCTTGGAGGTCACTCATCATTGGGAGTCACCCATGATTTGGAGTGCCCACCTTTTTGGGGGGCCAGCTGTTGGGGGTAGCCCACTTTGGGGCCATCCAAAGCAGCATGCAGATTTGGGTGGACACTCCTGTGGGGATCCATGAGGATATCCCCTTTTGGGGTTCACTCTCCTTTTGTAGCTCCCACCTTTGGGGATCACCCCCCTTTGGCCTCACCCACCTCTGGGCGAGCGCCAGCCCTCGGGGGCCGATCTCCAGGAACTCCCGCATCGATCGGGGCAGCTCCGGCTCCGCCGCGCTCAGATCCACCAGGTCCCCCCCGGGCGCCTCCTCCAGCCCGAGCCGGGGCCCCCCGCCCGCGGCCCCCCCGAACCGCCCCAGCCGCCGCGCCCCGCGCATCCCCCCCAGCCCCGCGGCCCCGGGCCCCCCCCCGGNGGGGATTCCCCTGGTCCTGCACAAACCCAGACCCGGAGGATTCCCCCCATTTCTCGCCCACTCAGTCCGATCCCAAGGAATCCCCCGGCTCCGCAGGATTCTCCCCCCACCCCACGTTCCCCCCACCCCGAGTTCCACACAGTCCCGATCCCAGGACCTTTACCCCACATAGCCCCGATCCCGGGAAGCCCCCCGACCCAAGGGGTGCCCCCCCAGTCCCACATAGCCCCGATCCATGGGGCTCCCCCGTTCCCAGGGATCCCCCCCCCCTCCCCGGGGCCCGGGGGCNATCCCCCCCCCCATCCCGGGGTCCCGGGGGCTCACACACGGTTGCTGCCCCGCTCCGCTAGGGGGCGCTGCGTAGCCCGGCACCACCCACGTCACGTGCCACGTCACGTGCCGCCCCCGGCCGCCTGTCTGAAGGTCGCCGCGCTGAGGCCCCGCCTCTTTCGGGACGTCCAATGGGAGCGCGCAGAGGGCGGGGCCAAGCGGCCAACGAGAGCCAATGAGAGGAGAGGGCTGAGGGNGGGGGGTCCGGGGGCGGCGGATCCCCCTCGGCACACCGGGGGATCCCCGCCTGGCCCTGACCCCGGGGGATCCCACACAACCCCGATCCCCAGAATCCCCCCAATCCCGGGGGATGCCCTCCCGATCCCGGCCCCTGAGGACATTCCCCCCACCCCGATTCCGCTCAGCCCAGTCCTGGGGATTCCCCTGGTCCTGCACAAACCCAGACCCGGAGGATTCCCCCCATTTCTCGCCCACTCAGTCCGATCCCAAGGAATCCCCCGGCTCCGCAGGATTCTCCCCCCACCCCACGTTCCCCCCACCCCGAGTTCCACACAGTCCCGATCCCAGGACCTTTACCCCACATAGCCCCGATCCCGGGAAGCCCCCCGACCCAAGGGGTGCCCCCCCAGTCCCACATAGCCCCGATCCATGGGGCTCCCCCGTTCCCAGGGATCCCCCCCCCCATCCCGGGGTCCCGGGGGCTCACACACGGTTGCTGCCCCGCTCCGCTAGGGGGCGCTGCGTAGCCCGGCACCACCCACGTCACGTGCCACGTCACGTGCCGCCCCCGGCCGCCTGTCTGAAGGTCGCCGCGCTGAGGCCCCGCCTCTTTCGGGACGTCCAATGGGAGCGCGCAGAGGGCGGGGCCAAGCGGCCAACGAGAGCCAATGAGAGGAGAGGGCTGAGGGGCGGGGCCGGGACCGGGAGCGGGGAGTGGGAATGGGACTGGGAACGGGAACGGGAACGGGACTGGGAATGGGAACGGGACTGGGACTGGGACTGGGAACGGGAACGGGACTGGGAACGGGAGATGGGACTAGGAACGGCACTGGGAATGGGAACGGAAATGGGACTGGGAACGGGAGATGGGAATGGGAAGGGGAGCGGGACTGGGAATGGGAGCAGGACTGGGAATGGGAACAGGACAGAGAGTGGGAGAGGCGTGGGAGATGGGAATGGAAGTGGGACAAGGACGGGGACAGGGAGCAGGACAGGGACTGGGAGAGCCACTGGGAATGGGAGCAGAACCGGGCCTAGGAGAGGGACAGGGAACGGGACTGGGAATGGGAGGGGGAATACGAGAGGGGACGGGGAAGTGGACAGGGACAGGGATGGGGAGCAGGACAGGGAGAAGGACCAGGACAGGGACTGGGACACGGGCAGAGGCAGGGACGGGGAGCAGGACGGGGACCGGGACGCTGCACGTCTCTCACATCCCTCTTGACTCCATTTCACCCCTAATTCATCACTATTTGGTTTATTTATAAAATCCCCCTGTCTCTGCGCACCTGGGGGAGGGGGAGCTGTGGCCTCATGGTGGGGTCCCCTGAGTGTTAGGGGGAGGAAGGACTGTGTGCTTTTGGTTGGTGTTTGGGGGCTCCATTTCATGTCTGCGATATGGAGACCCCCACCCAGAGGGCCCCCACATCCTGGGGGTCCCTGCCCTGGGGGGGTCCCATCTCTGAGGATCCTCACGTCCCAGGCAGTCCCCATGTCCCGGGGATCCCCACCCTGGGGACCCTGGGGTCGGGTTCATGCTGTGTCAGGTCCCTGCACTGCCAAGGGTGGGGGGTCCTTGTGGAGGGGAGGCTCAGCCCCCCGAAATGGGTCCATCTGGCAGGTGGCAGCACCGTGCCGGGGGGCTCTGGCGGCAGCGTTGTCCTTGTCCTGTCCCGTCTCCGGGAGCCACGTGCTGGATTTCTCCTGACTTCGAACTTCTTGTTTGTCTGAAATAGTAGAAAAACTCCGGGGGGGCCCGGGGTCTAGAGCACGTTGTGGAAGATCTGCATGGAGCTCATGATGTCCTTGTCCTGGCGGGGAGAGATCAGAGACCCCGTGTCCCCCTCCTGACCCCGCCTCCTCCCAGCTCCCCTTCTCCTGTCACCCTTTTGCCATCTCCCTCCTGTTCCCCTCATCCTGTCCCCTCATCTGCCCCCTCCTGTCCCCACCCTGTCCCTCGCATCCCACACTTCCCATCACAATCCTCCTGTCTCCCCTGGATCCCTCTCCCAGCCCCTATTCCTGTCCCCATCCCTCCTGGGGTGACCCCTTTGTCCCCCTCTCTCCTGACGCCCCCAGCACGTCATTTTGGGACAGAACGAGGAGGAGGAGGAGGAAGAGGAGGAGGAAGAGAAGGATGGTGCCCCCCAGCCCCCCCAGAGCCCCTCACCTCCTGGCATGTGGCCAGGAACTCCTCGAAGGTCACCACGCCGTCCCTGTTCCTGTCCATCTTCTGCAAGGGAGTGGTCAGGGCTCAGCGGGGCCACCCCTGGCCGCAGAGTGGCCCCAGGAGGTGACAGTGGGGACAGTCTCACCTGGAAGAACAGCTCCACGTGCTGGGCCGGCGCGCTGGCCCCCAGGGCAGGCTCGGTGCAGTGGCCCATCATGGCATAGATGGATTTCATGATCTCCAGCATGTCCTGGGGGACACAGGGCGCTGCCAGGTCCCCATCCGGGTGTCCCCACCCCACCAGCCCCCCAGTGTCTCCCAGTGTCCCCCAGTGTCACCTCCTTGGTGACGTAGCCGTCCTTATTCACGTCGTAGAGGTCAAACGTCCACTTCAGCTTCTGCTGCTCCGTCCCCCGCAGCAGCAGCGAGAGTCCCATCGCGAAATCCTGCCGGTCTGGCCGTGAGCGGGGAGGGACCCTCGGCCCCCTGCCCCCTCCCTCCCGCTGCCACATCGATCCCGGGGCGCCCGAGGGATTTCATTCCCTATTGATCCTGTTATTTTTACCCCCACTGCCGCAGCGCCCGGCGCTCCCGGCACCCGCGGGGGAGAGTTCGGCCACAGCCTGGGAGGGGGAAGAGGAGAAGGAGGAGGAGGGGGAGAAGGAGGAGGAGGAGGGGGAGGATGTGATGAATCACGGTGCTGGCACAGCCGTTCCCACCAGGAATTCCCACCTGGAAGCAGAGAGCCCCGTTGCGGTCGGCGTCGAAGGCGTCGAACAAGAAGTGGGCGTAGGAGCTGGCGTCTGCCGGGGGAGGGGGACGGTGACTCCCCCCGCACTGGGGTCGGGAGTTTTCCCGGGTGGGCCCCCCCAGACCCTCCTGCCGGGTCTGGGGACCCTCCGACTCACCGCCTTGAGGGAAGAACCGCGAGTAGATGAGCGTGAAGGTTTCCTCATCCACGAGGCCGCTGGGACATTCCTGGGAGGGGAGCGGCGCCGGTGACCCCGAGGAAAGCGGGGACCCACTTTGGATTTGGAGGGGTCGGGGCGACGGACCCCCAGACTCACGTTCTTGAAGCCACGGTAGAGGGATTGAAGCTCCGTCTTGGTGAAGTTGGTGCGAGCCAGCAGCTGCTCCAGCCCCTCGGGCTGGTGCCGGATGCTCGGGAGCTCCACGTCGACATCGCTGCTGTCTGCCAGGAGAGACCCCCGGGCAAAGAGCCCCTCCACTGCTAAACCCACCCCCACCCCCTTAAAACCACCCCCGTCCCCCTGAAACTACCGCCCAGCGCCTCGGCGAACCCCGAGTCCCCCTCGGGACCCTGGAACACCCCGGGTGTTGCATCCCGAGGGGTTTCCCATGTTCCCAAGGTGCAGAACATTCCCAAGCCGCCTCTTGCCAACTGCTGCTCCCGCCCGGCCCAGCGGAAGGTAATTAATAAATGATGGCTCATTAATAATTTCAGCCTGGGAAGCCCCTGCAGAGCCGCTCAGCACAGGGGGGTTCAGCAATTTTGGGATGGGGTTGAGAGCCCAGAAAATTCCCAGGT
>VXAZ01002370.1:77349-129996 GCA_013399875.1 Gymnorhina tibicen | reverse complement strand
AACCAAACCAAACCAAACCAAACCAAACCAAACCGAACCAAACCAAACCAAACCAAACCAAACCAAACCAAACCAAACCAAACCAAACCAAACCAGTCAGTCAGTGGGGGATAACAGCTGCAACCTGAAGAAAGGAGAAACGACAGTGGTGTCACCCTTGGAGAGAAGGACACTGTCACCAGTGGTCTCACCTTGGTGCTCACGGGCTGAGGATGCAGCAGTTCAGCCCACCCAAGGCCTGGGGAGCCCAGAACAGCTTTGGGAGAAACCAGTCACAGAATTCTGTGCACACTTATGGCTCCAGCCCAAATGCTTATCTTGTCACTGGTGCAAAGTCCGAAAGGCTTCAGTCCCCCAAGCTGAGCCTTGCAGCAGTGAGCTGTGACAGCACAGTGAGCTGTGTTCATGTTGTGAACGAGCAGCAGCCACAGGAGAGCAGCTGTCAAAGGCCTTTCCAGCACGCATGGCCCGGTGCCCACTCCTGAGGGACATCCCAGCTTTGAAAGGCAGCCTGTCCAGTGAGTGCTTGAACAGACTCCAAAGGGGGCTGACACATGCACAGAACCCTTGGCCCCAGGAAGCAGGACGAGTTCTTGCTTTCTGCTGCATGTGGCCCTGAGAAAAGGACACCTTCCTCTCTGCTCAGCGGCTGCTGGGAGACAGACTCTCTGAATCTACTTCCCTCCTCTGCTCTGGGCCAAGGCAAACGGGAAGGTGCCTGAGCATCTGCCTGGCACTGGACGCCAGCTCAGAATGGAGTGGCAGGGCAGGGCCCTGGCTCCCTGTTGAGACTCAGGACGTGGCTTTGCCAGCAGCAGCACTCTGGGGAAGCAGGTCCCATTGATCCACCTTCTTCCTGATGTGGTGGACAGGTGACGTGATTCACCAGGGTCCCACGTCCAAAAGGCAGGAGCATCCCTCCTCCCTGCTCCCCATTTTCATCTGAACTTCAGCTGCCAAGGAGAGGGCTCCAATTATACATCAGCAGATGCTTTGGATGCCTGAGGGAGGTTATTTCAGCTGCCAGCATAACCTGATGCTTGGGGACTGGGTCAGGTCGAAATTGCCATGACAGAGCACTGGTGTGACCTCCCTGGCAGAGCCAAAGCAAGGTTAAACCATGTCAGTACAGGGAGGTAGCAGAGTAAATAATAATATGCACGTAGGCAGTGTCCTAGTGTACTGTATGCAGCTAATGTATATACATATATTTGTGATATATAGGGGATACCAAACCATACCTGGTTGCTTCTTCAGCTGTGCTTACTTCCTTGAAACCAGCACAAACGTTAAACCTGTGCTGGAGAAGGTGGGAGAGGATGCTCTAGATAAACACACACCCGTGCACATACATTCCTCTATGCACTGTGCATCGTGCTGGGCACACAGCACTACTTCGAGGTGTGAAACAAGCTCCCCCAAGCTGTGGATTACAGGACCACTCTCAGACTGTATGAGCATTCACCACTGAAACAAAAAAGAAATAAAATCCCAAGGAGATACTTTTTACTGGATGAGGGACATAAAAAACATTCTTGCCTTGCTTTTTCCATAAACCCTATATCCCCCTTACTCTTCTCCTTTTCCTCCTCCTTGCTTGGCAGTAAGAACCCACACTGAGTTCCCTCCCGTAAGTGCCATTTCTCCCTTTCCTACCGCTTAGGCCACAGTAAACTTTGGAGCTGGGTGAGCTCTCTGTGACATGGCTGTTCAGCTCTGGTCCATCAGCCTGGCTCACTTTGGGTCCCTGAGCCTGCTGTGAAGTGGCTTAGCAACAGAAATGAAACCTTTCCCTCTCACCTCAGGTGTAGCCCCCTGACGCTGACTGAGGACAGCTCAGATAACGGAGAACGAGCCTGCAGGCCTCGGGATGCTGGACAGACTCCGGGCTCCACCGAGGGCTCTGCTAACACCCAGGGACCACATGCTGGGAACGGGCTCTCCATTTCCTTGGAGATTCCGGGACAAGCCACTGTCCCATCCCTCAGACACCAGGTGAGTGGCAGAAGCTGCTCTGCCAATCACTCGTGAGACACCCCCTTCACACAGGGAGAAAATGACACCACCTCTTCCTCAGCTCTCCACTTCCCACACGGTCACAGCTCCTGCCCCACACTAACGGGGAAAATATCTCAGAACCCCTTGTGTTCCTTCACATCCCTATCTCCACAGCTTCCCCCATCCCCAGCCCTCTCCTGCCCCACAGCACACCTCCCACGGGGAGCTGCCAACACCAGGAGGAGCTGCCAGCAGTTGTCCTCTCACCACAACCCATTAAGGACATGGCTGAGCTTAGCAGAGACAGTCCAGAGGTGCAGGGAAAGACAGAAAAGGGAGGCAATGAGAGCAGCAGCCAAGACAAGAAGCCCACAGAGAACAATCTTTACTGGTAATGCTCGTGGCATCTCCTGGAAGCTGACTGGCGTCTTCTCTCACCCAGGTCCGTGTCTACTGTCTCCTGAACCGCTTGCTCTGGAAGAAAAACAGAGAAAGCTGTACCCCTGTAAGCTCTGTGCAGGTGTCAGCAAGCCCTGAGAAGGCTGCTTGGCAGTAGCTGCTGGTGGGGTGAGCACCGTGGGCAGCCAGGAGTGGCACTCCTGAGTGCTGGAGCTGGTGCAGTGCTCCAGAACCTGTGCTGCAGCCTGCTTCCCTTCCTCAGCTGAAAGTACGTGATAAAACTGTTTAAATGTGGTGCCGTTTTTTGGGTGGCATGTACGGGAAGCCAGCACAATGATCTCCCGAAGATCACAACTGCTGCATAGAGCCAGAGACCGCCACTTGTGCATTCTCGGAGCACTCAGGAGGGACCTCTCAACCAGGACTCACACGAGGCCCCACACAGCCAGTACAAAGCAGTCACTGGTTTCCAGCACAGACCTTGTACCCACACAGAAATAATGGTCCCCTGTTAGCTCATGGACATCCTGCTGGTCTCCCTCTCCTCCAAGCTGGCCAACGGGGCTCCTCTTACACTGCACGAAGGCAGTGCATCCTCTTTCAACACCTTTCCTAGGAAAAACAACACTGGCAGCCTTTCCCACGCAGGTTCAGACAGCTCAGAAGAGCACAAACCCAAATGACCATCCCAAAAATCCCTCCCTGTCTGGACAGTTGGCTTTATCCCATTGCTGTTCAGTCCCTTCTGTGCCAGCTGGGGCAGCTGGAAGCCTGGCCTTGTGCTCTCTGTGTCACAGGGCCCATTGTGAACTGCTGTACATACTGATTATGTTAAATATGTGTACATTTAGCATCATAAGGAGGTACATAAATAAGCTTGTGGTATATAAATAAGTTGTGGTTTCCAAACTTAAATCTGCAGGATGAGGAAGTTAATAAAGCAGCTTTACCTGGGTGAGATGTAATAGAGAAAACCAAAATTAGGAAGGTTTCCTTCCCTTCAGCACACACAATACTACATGGCTGTAGAGCTGGTCAAATCAATTTTGGCAACAGATTTGTGGTAAAACAAAGTTCAGATTTAATTATTTGAGGCTTTTTTGTCAAAAATGCTTGTTATGCTTGTGGGCAGAAGCAATAAAAGCTTCCAAAAGCTTCCATCAGGAGTAATTGCCAGCAATGTTTTGTGGAGAGCAGTTTTGGAACTCAGTTTCTGGGCCCACTGCCTTCACATGGAGGAAGGCTAGTTTGTAAGTGGAGAATGTTGTTAAATTTGATTTTGAAGTCAGTGACATATTTGCAAATCAGGCTGAGCAGGAAAAGTTTAGGGAAGGGATCCAGCACCCATAGAGTGGGCTGGCCTGGAGGAGAGTGACAGAAGGAAAGGGAAGGCAAAACTAAGAGTATCTGCTGCCTCAGGAGTCCCTGGCGATTGTGGGTCAGGATGAGGAATGCCACCCCTCCTCTTTTTGCATGGGACCCCACATGCAGCCAGAGACCACCCTTGGGCACACGGCAGGTGCTACGTGCCACGCGTGCCAGCCACAGAGCCACGTGTCTCCAGGGTTATCTGCCAGGCCACTGGGACCATCCTGCTGACCCCATTTCAGGGCTCTGCAGACACCGTGTTCAGGAGAACCATCCCTGGGCACTGAGCCTCATGAAAGCAATGCCCAAAGACAACTCTCGGCTTGATTTCCCCGTAGGTCTGCTTCCTTCAAAAACAAGTGGGCCACAGGCAAATGCCCACTTGCCTGATGGATAATACCAGCATCAGAGCTGGGCTTTGGGTGCTAAGAAGGACCCCAAATATTTGGTTGGGTATGCAGACATTCATCCATAAGATGGCAAAGCCAGGAGCAGTTCCCATCACTCTTGGGTGAAGTGGCAGAAGCAAATGCTTGCATGGGAGATTTCAGCAGCCATAATCTTCCAGTGTGGCTCGACCCACCAATCTCTTCCACAATATTCTCAGTGCTTCCAGGAGGCGTTGTTCAGAAACAACACAAGAAAGGAATAACCCACCTCAGGTGGGTGCCTCTTGACCTGCCCCGTGGGTCTGAGAGAGGAAGAAGAAAAGAAAGACACTGAGGTGCTCAAACATGTTCAGAGAAGGGAACAGAGCTGGGGAAGGGTCTGAAGCTCAAGTCTGATGAGGAGCGGCTGAGGGAGCTGGGAAAGGGGCTCAGCCTGGAGAAAAGGAGGCTCAGGGGGACCTTGTGGCTCTGCACAAGTCCCTGACAGGAGGGGGCAGCTGGGGGGGGTCGGGCTCTGCTCCCAGGGAACAGGGACAGGACAGGGGGTAATGGCCTCAAGGTGTGCCAGAGGAGATTAAGATTGGATATTGGGGAAATTTCTTCACAGAAAGGGTTCTAAAGCACTGGTGCAGGCTCCCAAGGCAGTGCTGGAGTCACCGTCTCTGGGGGTTTAGAAGACCTGTGCATGTGGCACTTGGGGACATGGGTTAGAGCAGGAAGTGCTGAGTTAATGGCTGACTTGATGGTCTTAAAGGTCTTTTCCAACCTTAATGAGGCCATCAATCTATGATTCTGTGAAGCAGTGGGGCTTTCCTGGTCATAGCTGTGATAAACACCAACACCATGGGGACAGAACTGTCACCCTCCTGCTCTCAGCACCATCATGGCTGTCTTCAGACCTCCCACCCAGCAGCGTGGTGTCCAAGCCACCCAGCCCAAGGCCTTCAGTTATGCTGCTGTGAAACCACGAAACCACCTCAAGAGCTAAGTTACTCTCCTCAGGGTGTTTTTTCCTTAAACCAAATAACTTCCCTTAAAAGATAACTGTACAAATTGGCACCGTTTGCTCCAGAGTCTGGGAAAAAGAGCAAGAACAGCACAGTTCATTCCTCTGATAAACACCACTAATGTGACTGACATGCACACAGAGAAGAACAGTGCTGCTCTCAAACCTGTAAACAAAGTTATGATGAGTGATATATTTAGAATAAGCAAACATTAGAGATTTCTGTATAAAAAAGGAGTAAACTCTAACAACACACGACTTATTGGCACTCAAACCCAGCTAAACACACACTGTCCTCCTGCAGCTGCATCAAAGCTGCCTGCAGACATGTCCAAGTCCTCAGGAGCTGGATCTCACCCTCCTGCACCAAAATAACAGATCCAGGAACCCGCTCAGTTGGACCTGTAATGCCTGATGAGGCTTTCCTAATTCCAGCTGAATGATGAATGCAAATACCTCAAAATGCAAATGTCACTTTCTAATCAGTTCAACTCAGCAGCCACAGTGTATCTGGAAAAAAGGTGAATTTGGAAAGGAAATTAGTAAAATGATCCTATGAATTTCCTTAGAGCTTCAGAATTTATCAATGGAAAGACTAACTACATAGATCCCACAGGTGCTGGAGTATTTGATGCTTTGTTATTTGGGATAACAAAGGAAATCACAACATAGAGTCCATGAAGTGGCACCAAATTTTAAATATTAAGAAAAAAATTGAATTTAGAGAGAAAAATTAAGAACCTTTCAAAAATCATAATAAAGAACCCTTTTTATGGTCATAAGGGGGAAGTAAAAAAGCTCTGACTTGATTTAATTCAGATGAAAACTATCGCTTGTAGTCCAGTGCTGTGTCAAATCCCTGCTGGCACCACCTTTTGTGCCCTCTGCTGTTGGCAGCTTCTTGCTGAGCCCTTTCTCCCATCAGTTTGGGTGCTCGCTGTTCTTTCCTGCCCACCACAGGATCCAGCTCAGAAAATCTCATGTCTTTGGCAGGAAGAACCTGAATGCAGTGCACAAATCCCATTTTAATCCATCACAAGTTCCCTACTGGAGTGTCTCAGTTTGAGACAAATTAGGAGGAAATGTCTGAAATGAACGTCCTCTAATAGAAGGCAGGTTTCAGCAGCCCCTCCCCCACAGGTTCGAAAGGAATTTCTCGGAGGAAAGTGAAAAAAAGCTGTTTATTTTACAAGCAGGGTGCACGCAGGCACCAGGAAAAGAAAGAATAACGTTAGAAAATAAAACCTCTCGCTGTGGAGAAGACCTGGTAGACTCAGAGTCCTCTCTGCTCTCTCCGGAGCCGGGGCGCGGCGTGGGCCCCTCCGCACCGCGGTGTGGGGCCTCCTGGTGATGGTGCTGCGGGCCGGAGCAGAGCTGAACAGTTCCAGGAGAAAAAGAAGAAGCCACAGTCCCAGGAAAACGTCTTGCCTCAGCTAATGAACGAGAAGCTGGGTAAAAAGCAAAAGAATGCACCCCCCTTCCCTGCTGCGGAGAGCCGGGAGCTGGGCAGAGAGCGAGCGAGGCATCGGTGTTTGAACGAAGGAATCCCACCGCCTTCCCCCCTCTCTCGTGTCTGGGCATGAAGCGGACGATAGGGAATACAGGATCATAGTCACCCCAGGACCTTCCCCATGGAGGGTGTCCAAACAGACATGGAGCCATGTCCAAAGCTCCCTGCTTTCCACGTTGTCTCACACGTCCTGTACTCATGCTAACCTGGTAAATGAGGATGAGTGAGGGAGGAGAGCTGAGCTGGAGTGAGATCCAAGCAGTGGCAGTCAGTTTGCAGGTCCGAGGGCTGACGTTTGCATTGCTCCTCCTCAGCGACTGCAGGCAGCACTGACAGTGCAGCGTCCTGCGGTCTGTCCACAGAGCTACACACATGAACTACACACCAGGAACTGGGCACGAGTGACTTCTGAGCTCTCACGCTGGTACTCAATGTTAAGGTTGTTTTTAATTATTTTCCAAGCCTATAGATTATACTGAATGGGCTGAGATCAGACTGCAGGTCAGAGGAAGGGATTCTCCCCCTCTACTCTGCCCTCATGAGATCCCACCTGCAGAGCTGCCTTCAGCTCTGGGGTCCTCAGCACAAGAAGGATGTGCCCCATGTGGTCCAGAGGAGACCATGGAGATGCTCCAAGGGCTGGAACCCCTCTGCTCTGCAGCCAGGCTGGGAGAGCCGGGGGTGTTCACCTGGGGAAGAGAAGGCTCTGGGAAGACCTTAGAGCCCCTTCCAGTGCCTAAAAGGGGAATATAAAAGAGAGGCAGGGTGACTTTTTACATGGTCAAACAGTGATAGGACAAGGGGAACATTTTTAAATTAAGCTGGGAAAGATTTAGATTGGGTATTAGAGGAAATTCCTCCCTGTGAGGGTGATGAGGCTCCGTAACAGGTTGCCCAGAGAAGCTGTGGTTGCCTCATCTCTGGAAGTCCAGAGATCCTCATCAGATTGGATGGGATTTGGAGCAACCACGTCCCATGTGGCAGGACCCTACTGGGTCATGGAACAAGATGAGCTTTAAGGTCCTTTCCAACCCAAAGCCTTGTGTGGTTCTGTGATTCTATGCCCTGGCACTGGTGCTGCAAACAGTTGATCACATTTTGGGTCACAGACAAGGCTTTCCTGCAAGCAGGCACCCTTCGGGGTCACTCCTTGTATGCCTGTGAAATGACCCTTTCTGAACTCAGAGGAGTTCCTGGGGCTCACTAGGTTTCCTTGCACGTGAGCTGGTGTAAGGATTTGTGTTTCTTACTGGAATGGCCAGTCCGAGCAGCTGAACGGGACCTGACCCTTGAGCTGCAAGCACTCCTGTTCGGCATGCAGACCTCTCTGAAGGCAACACTTGCTGGGAACCTGCCCTTTGGGCTCTTTGTTGAGCACTGCCTTCCCTCCAGAGGAGTATTTGAACTTCATCACCCATCCAAGGGCTTTAAATCAACCAAACAGACCATCTGAGCCACCCCAGGGAAAGGCTGGCTCATCTGGGCCTTACTCTCACCCTCCAGCATCCAAAGCCTGATGTTCCTCCAGCAGGTTAGGCCAGACTGGTGAGAGGGAACAAACAAAGGAATGGAAAAATACAGAACAGATGGGAAAATCATAACCAGTTAGCTCCCAGACTGCACCTTCAGGAACCTTCCTTGTGGCAAAGATGTGCTGTGACATTAACTTGACCTCTCTGCTTAAGAGACTGCCAAGGGCTCCTGCTTTCAGCTGGGGTATCTGAACTGGTCATACTGGCACAGTCCTGCATTCCTGCGGGGGCCTGACTGTAACTCAACGCTGCCTGTGTCAGGCAGTCCATACCCTGCAGCAGCCTGCCTTTGGGAGCAGGATCCAAGCCATGGCTCCTGCTCAGAGCTGGGTGCCCTGTGAGTGGCCCCTTGGAGAGGGCAGGCAGCAGCAGCAGCATGAGGGCATTGCTTGGACAGAGGCAGGTTTTAAACAACAGACAGGTTTTTCAAGATTTTTCCAAACAAGAGCTGTGGGTTTCCTGGGAACACCATTCAGTGGAGATGCCCACAGCTTGAGGCCAGAAGCTGAACAGGAGCAGCCAGGAAGGGAGCCAGGGAGATGCTCCAAGGCCTGGAGCCCCTCTGCTCTGGAGACAGGCTGGGAGAGCTGGGGGTGTTCACCTGGAGAAAAGAAGGCTGCGGGGAGATTTTAGAGCTTCTTTGTTCACCTTAAAGGGGCTCCAGGAGAGCTGGAGAGAGACTTTGGGCAAGGGCCTGGAGTGACAGGACAAGGGGGAATGGCTTTAAGCTGAAAAAGGGTGGATAGAGATTGGGTATTAGGAAGAAATTCTTGGTTGTGAGGGTGCTGAGGCCCTGGCACAGGGTGCCCAGAGCATCTGTGGCTGCCCCATACCCGGAAGTGTCCAAGGCCAGGTTGGACGGGGCTTGGAGCAACCAAGTGTAAGTGGTGATTTGCTCCATCCTTCCTCAGACTTCTTCCAAGAGATCAACACACTGCACCTGAGCAGTACTGGTGTCTCCACCAGCAGCGGAGCCAAGACAGAACTGTCCTGGGGGGCACCAGGCCCAGCATTGCTGGCAGGCCAGGGAGAGGATTGTCCTGCTCTGCTTTGCACTGGAGTGGTCTCACCTCGAGTCCTGTGTGCAATATAAAAAAGACATTAAGCCATTGGACAGCTTCCAAAGGAAGTCACAAGGATTGGGAAGGCTCTGGAGGGGCCGTACGAGGAGCAGCTGAGGGTACTTGGTGTGTTCAGCCTGGAGAAGAGGAGAACTGAGGGGAGACCTCACTGAGCTCTTCAACATCCTCCTGAGAGGCAGCACAGGGGCAGCTCGGGGTTTGGATATCTAATTTCTAGGTGCCTAAGTTTGCACACAAGATTCTCCTCCCATGTATGTCTTGTGTTAGACAAAGGTTTAGGCTCATCTCTTAAAAGCACTTGCAGGCTGCTCACTGTTGAAGACTGTCACCCCTGAGCTGCACATCTGCACTCCCAACTCTTCCAGTGGCAACGCCATGGCTCGTTGGAGTGGTGCAGGCTAGAGGCAAGCTAACGGAAGGGAGGTGGTGTATGGTTAATTAATTGAGGTCATTTTAGGCATTTTACTTTTGCTCCTACCTTCAGTGCTCCAAACCACGCCTCTCTTCCGGAGCACCTACGTTAAGTGTCTGCAGTTAGATAGTGTGAATATGCCTCAGGTCGCTTTTGCTCACTGTAAGAGGTTGGCAGGGATAGAGCTCCAGATCTGGTAATACTTGGAGCAGAGTGCAGAGAACACAGTGATCAAAAATTCCTCACAGTTGAACAGATTCCTATTTGCCAAGGGCTGGGACGCTGTCACCATGGAGCAGAGCTTGGAGGACAAACTAGCAGGGCACACTGGTGGGCATGGCCAGCTGTGAGGATGAAGCTAGGCTGATTTTGCATGTAGTAAGAGGTGGCTTGCTTGTTTATGGTCATTTTCTCCTGCTGCTCTTAACCTGACTAGCCTTTTGGAGGTCTCTAAAGCACACTACAAACAAATTCCTATTTAACAACCAGGGTCAAAGACAGGAGCACTGAAATGATCCCCCGATTTGACGTGGCAGATATGACACAGATGCTATGACCTTTCTAACCCCAGCTAGGAAAGAATAAACAGGCAGTGCCATGACTGGTGGCACCATAAGCAGGTGGCAAAACTTTAGGTGACAGCTCAGCACTAGCTCAATTGCAGGGGATGTGCACCAACACTGCCTAATTCAAAGAGCCAGGAAAGGAAACAAGAGTTGGCAAGACTCTCCAATGAACTCTTGTTTATTATTTTCCCTTAAAATAACATCAGCTCTTTCCACTCTTTTCCCCAAAGAACCAACCATCTTCTCGAGTAGATATGCTCTCTTTCTCTTCCTCCACTTTGACTCACCCAGCTCTATGAGCACATGCCACATGATTAAAAATGCCTCATCACAAAGCCCCACAGTGATACCAAATGGGCAACATATGCAATACAGTCAGCTGATGAATAACTTGGAGGTTGAAACTTATTTGCACAATGTCCTTGAACAAATAAAATCCAGGGGCAGAGCTCTTGGAGCGTTTTGAGAGCAAAGATCCACAGAGGGCTGTAAATATCCATCCTTTGCCATTTTAATATTTCTACTAATTTGTGACTTTACACCCTTCCTTTTATCTCCCTTAACCTGAATCTTACATTCACTCTGAAATGGGAAATCAATTCAACAAGCCTAAAACCAGAAATGTGTACAGGATGACAATACTGACTCACTTATTCTCTGAATATTCTTTTATCAACTCCAGAAAGCAAACTCCACAAAAAGGCTGCACGTGCCGCCTGACAAAGCACAAATGATCAAGTGCACGTTCTTCTCTTGCTCCTCTCCGGTCTGTATCAGCCCTTCTCTCTGAATGCGGGAGGTGGATCCACACACACATCACCGAGTGCTGGCTCACGTCACAGACTGCGGGGACAAGCTGGGTCCTTACAGAGCTTCTGGATCACATGAAGACTGTGACACAATTAACTGTTCAGCCAACTGGAAGCTAAATCTTGCAAGTAAAAGAAATCCTAATCTTCTAGACTACAAGTATAGCTGTTACTTAGCTGTCACCAGCTGCTGAGGTAGGAAAGAGATTTGAGGAGAAGGAAATTCTGTACCTGTAAATAAATGCTTGTTACTGATGATGGGCTCCAAACCTATTGAGCCTCTGATCATCTTGCTGGAAGGCTCTAGGCCTTCTCACCAGCAAGAAAAAGAGGGCAGACATGTCTCCTCATGTTAAAAGAGACAATTAGACGTTCATCCTGCTTGGAATATATCTGATTAAAAGTCAGGGTTGAGGCACAAACATGAAACTTCATTTTCCAGATACACAACCTGTTATCTGCCTAAATTACTTCTCTGAGGTTAGCGTGTGCTAGAGAGTTAAGAGAGTGGGAAACATCTAGATGCAATGCAGAGATGGAGGACCTGAAGAGAAGCAGAGACTTCAAAAGAAACAGTGTTTTGTTTTTCCTGCACAAATGCTTAAGTTTTCATATGCTTTAGCTGACTGTGCATTGAGCAGGGGGGCTTGGCTCGCTGATCTCATCCTTCCCCCTCATTCCGCTCTGTGGTTTTACAAGAGACTACACGGCATGGAGCTGTGCCAGGGCAGGCTCAGGCTGGAGATCAGGGAAAGGTTCTTCCCCCAGAGGGTGCTGGGCACTGCCCAGGCTCCCCAGGGAATGGGCACGGCCCCGAGGCTGCCAGAGCTCCAGGAGCATTTGGACAGCGCTGCCAGGGATGCCCAGGGTGGGGTTGTTGGGGTGTTTGGGCAGGGACAGGGGCTGGGCTGGGTGATCCCTGTGGGTCCTTTCCCACTCAGGATATTCCATTCTATACGTAGAGCAGAGGCACCCCGAAACAGTGATGTGGCAGACAGATGATCTTTCCTGAGAGCAAACGATACCTTTCAGGCAGAGAAGCTGCACAGGTGTAATGACAGATACCCTCTCTCTACAAACCTCTCTGCTTGCAACACAACAGCTGCAACACAGACCTCCCAGAGCAGCGTGATGGGAGGGCCTGAGAGGATTACAGAAACATGCAATACAGATACAGAAATACAGTGTTACCTCAGGTAATGTCATTTAAGGTGTCTATCACTGCAGCATGAGATCCACAGGGATTTAATCATATGACTGTCTTAAGTCATCCAGGTGGTTTTCAGGGCCTATGAAGGGCTGAAGAAGCAGACTGAATCAGGTGATGGACTGAAGGTGTAGAGGCTCTTGCAGCATAAAGAAAACTACACAAAATCCACCAAGAATGCACTGCAGAAAATTTGCTACTCTTGCCAGACCTGGAGAAGTGAGAAGACCCAGTACTACACAACAGAAGTCAACCTTGTGCAGGTGAATAATCTTTTTTTCCCTCACAACTCTGTCCATTCTGCTGTGCTCACATGAATCTGTACTGACACTGACACATCACCATGAGGATTTCT
This sequence comes from Gymnorhina tibicen, assembly GCA_013399875.1. NCBI lineage: Eukaryota > Metazoa > Chordata > Aves > Passeriformes > Artamidae > Gymnorhina > Gymnorhina tibicen. Next base: position 117,363 of record VXAZ01002370.1, on the reverse strand, counting down.
TTTCAAAGAAGCTCTGGCTGCCCCATCCCTGGAAGCATTTAAGGCCAGGTTGGATAGGGCTGAGAGCAACCTGGTCTACTGGAAGGTATCCCTGCCCATGGCAGGGATTTGAAACAAGATGGGCTTTAAGGTCCTTTCCAACCCAAACTGTTCTGTGATTCCATATTTGGGTTAAGGACAGCACTGGAGATTGCTGACTATGAAGCACTTCCAGCAGAGGCTGACCTGTGTCAAACTCTGCATACACAATTACAGGTCCATCAGAGTTGGGCAAGCCACCACCAGTTTACCCAGTGGGTATCTCACAGCCCCTGATGACAGACACCCCGGGCACACTCCTTCTGAACTCCAGTCCTTGCTGTGACGGGACACAGACCCTTTGGAAATTACTCCCGACTCCCCTCAGCTGGGGCATTGCACAGACCTCCTGCTCCTGTGCGGCTCAAAGCTGGCACTGTGGCTTTTCTAAATCCATGGCTACATTAAGGGCTTCCACCTTTTGCCTTGTCCCAATGGGTACATGTCCTCTGCCACCCATAGCACGTCCTGCAGACTGGCTGGCAATCTATTTTTCCAGCATGTGGGAGGCCAATGCCTCTCTGCCATCTGTCAGCATTCATTTTTTGCTGCTTCTGGAGCACCCTGAAAAATAATTCTGATTAAATTTAATGAAGCAGGAAACCCTCTGAGTACATTTACTTCCCAAATAATCTGCTTACTGCTCTATCACACCTGCTGCGTGTGACAGACACCCATCTTATCCCTCCTGCACTTCTGAATCCATTCATTTGCTCCTGTTTTGGCTCTAATGAGTGGACTGCCCAGTTTCCCCAAGAACAGGGAGTAAGTGGGAAATGGGGGGAAATCTAGAAAGGATTTTTAGATCATAACATATAGCAACAAATACGAATTCTTAAGAAAATATGGATTCTACCCTACTAGAGTAAGGCAAAAGCTTAGATGAGTGCAATGAATGACAAAAAAATCCCTCGCTCCTTCTAAACATATTTTCAAGACAGAACAGCTTCTTCCAGTGGAAAATGGGATAGTTGAAGGTGTCTAAATTGATAGCTGATCAACTGTGGCCAAAGTCCACTGAGTAATTCCAATGTTCCCTGAGAAATCTGCAGCTAGTACTGCCTCTTGCCAATACTAGTTACAGTAGTCTGCATTTCCACAGATATCGTTCCTGAATGTCCTTGCTCCAGCATGGTGGTGTTTTCTCTTTCTCCATCCATCACTGGTTTTGCATTGCTCCTTCCTGCACAGCAGTGCCAGCAGAGCTGCAGGCTGCTGCAGCACTGAGCAGGAACAGGAAGCAGAGATCCTGGTGTGGCTGGATGAGAAGACTGGCTTTTGCTGCAACCCATCCTGCCTCTGCTAGACAATGATTTCACCTTCCAGAGTTCCTAACTTGGCCCGTCCCAACAACCTACATCACTCACAAAGAGAAATCAAATTCTCAGAAGGAGGAAGAGAACGTTCTCCCTTTCCCTGAACAAAAGCGTCAATATCCTTGACCTGGGAGAGATCCGAAAGCCTTTGGACATACCCAGACTGCACATTCTGACTAGGCTGTTATCTCCCTCATGCCTTTCACCCAAGTAACAACACTCAAACACAGCTCCCAAAACTATCTGAACTCTTGGCCTTTGCCTGAGCAATCAACACCTACCTTCCCAACAGTTTTGGCCAACACTATTCCAAGCAAAGCTGAAGTTCCCCATTTCACCTGCTGGAGCTCCTGGAGCAGGTCCACTGCAGGTGGTGGAGAGGAGGAAGGGACTGGAGCATCTCCCTGCCAAGTAAAGGCTGAGGGAGCTGGGGCTGTTCAGCCTCGAGGAGATGGCAGAGGGGCCCTCAGCCCTGGGTGTCCCTGTGTGCAGGGCCCAGGCTCTGCTCCGGGGGCCCAGCAGTGGCACCAGAGGCAAAGGCAGAAACTGATGCCCAGGATGTTCCACCTGAACACGAGGAAGAACTTTGCTGTGCACTGACCAAGCACTGAACAGGCTGCCAGAGAGGGGGTGGAGTCTCCCTCACTGGAGATATTCCAGAACCATCTGGACACAGCCCTGTGCCCTGTGCTCTGGGATGACCCTGCTGGAACAGGAAGGTGGCACCAGATGAGCCATTGTGGGCCCTTCCAACCTGAACTGTACCATGATTGTGTGTGTGAAAACAGTGTACTTCCTTTTTCTAAGCAAGTGAATGTTCCCTGAAGCTAGGTAGCATTAGATTAAACTGTGTGAAAATAGTGATCACAGCACCTTTTCTCCCCAGTCTGTATTCTAGCAACATCTTTAACCATAGCAGAAAAGTAACACTGTTATTTTGCAACATGATCCATTTCCATAACGAAAAATCATTGCTATTTTTTGATCTGTAGCAGATCTAATAAAATAGCACCTTCTTCAGTAAATTAAATTGGCTGCTAAATAAATTTGAATTACTAAGTAAACTTGAATTACTCTTCCTGCCCATGTGCTCTGAACAACAGCCACACATTTTATTTATCTGTCCTTCTGCCTTCAACTGACTAATTTCTAATTCCCTCAGATAGCTCAGGCAGCTCTGGAAGACTTAAGAAATGAAAATGTCCTGGCTCACTGCAAAGGCTGTTCACATCTGTCTCTTGATTCTTGGGCAGGGCACCATTATTGACAGCAAGGTCTCTCTCCTCTACGCTGAAGGTTTCATGCTGGAGCTCCCACCCGGACCCAGGATGTGCTCCGTGACACAGAGGGGTGCCGGCACTAAGGGATCCATGTCTCAGGAATGAAGAATAGAAACAGCTGCTGTATGGGGGGGAAAGTGGGAGAAACAGCTGCTGGCATAAAGTGACACAGCCTCGCGGAGCTGCCATGAAAGCTGTCATCTCAAGGGCAAAATCTGATGTATTACAATGAGGTTAATGATAAAAATATAAAGACCTGCATTGTTTCAGCCCCTAAAAAGGGCCTTGGCCAAGGCAAAGAGAATTTTGCAGGTTGCCAATAGTGCCTTTCATGTTTACAGAGTACACTGTGCATGATCATTGTGCATAGAAGAAAAATTCTAGAAGTACTTCCCATGGCTCAATACCATGCAGTGGCCTCTAGATAAACGTCTGCAGTTCCTGTACCCTACTGGGCCAGACCCTTAGCTGGGAAAACGGGCAAAACACTGCTGTATGAGGGGAAAGAGGGAGATTTGTAACAGCTGAAGAGCTGCACAATAATTTCTTGAAGTAAGAAACGATGCCTATTTCTACGGGAAGGAGTAATTTACGTAATAGATAAACACACATGCACAGATGCTAATGCCAACATTTACATCTTTCACATGTAACATACACACCACACGAGTCACAGAGCTCTCTCTGGAAGACTGCGTAATGTTGAAATAAGCAGTGCAAAAATAGGAATGCATTACCTTCAAAACAGCAAGACTTCCTCCCACCTCTTCCCCCTCCAAGTTCATGGACTATGCATTTCATCAGGATTCACTATATCAGCCAGGATTCACCATCTTAGCCAGGAGCTCTACCTTGGATTGAGTCTGACAGTCTAAGTCTCCTACCCGAACTTTTGTGTAGCCTGACAGATGCTGAAAGCGTCCTGCCTCCTTTCCTGAGTGTTCCTTAGTTTCTGACACAACATCAGCACTTCTGTGATGTGGTGACTTCTGATCATGGTGGCCATCCCTTTTTCTGGCTTCTGTGTCAAAGAAGACATGGTTTAGCTTCTCCAGATACTTCTCCAGCTCTTCCTGGGCATGCTCCAGTTGTTTGCCGACATTACTGGGGGAAAAAGAAGAGGACAGCAGGGACAGTTTGCTTTCCCTCTCCTTCCTGGCCTCTTCCACACATGGGTTTTGTTTCATTAGAACAAGCACGATGATGATCAAGATCAGGCAGAGATACACAACCCAGACTTCTTCCATTGTGGAGGTGAGATATCAGGAGCTGGTTGTGCCTGTTGGTGTACTCCCAGGGAAGAAGCCAAGTGGACCAAACATCACCAGTGGTCAGAACTCCCCAGCTGCCAGCACGCACAGGAGGACTGGTGCCAGGAATCAAACCACTGGGAATGTCACAGCTGGATTTTCTAAAGCAGCGTGTCTTACAAACCTTCCACAGTTCTAAAGATGAAAGCAGCAAAAACAGTGAGCAGCAGAAAAATTTTAGGCAGCAGGAAGATACAAGATCATCTGTCACAGCTCTGTATGATCTTAAAATAGCAGCATCTCTCCTCTTTTTTTGTTATGGAGCTGCAGGTTAAATGATCCTTACTCTTTCACCTTCCTTCTGTTAGAATGTTCCAGTTCTTGTCTTTCCTGAAGTGCTAAGTTCTTTCTCTTTCTAATTCAAAGAAAAGTTAGGACTTCCCTCCCCAAATGAAGATGTGTTATCCTTTAGGAGTGATTAGATGCTAAGTCCACAGTCTCAGCATCTAAAAAATCGAAGTGAGACAAGGCAATATGAGTTACCTGAAACACAGGATCAGTAGGACCAATGTGTTGGCTTCTTTCTGTCTTTGCTGGTCTTGGGAGTGGGAGTCCCCCTAGAAGTGGGTGCTGGGACCCTGGAAGTAATTCCAGCTGAACTCTGTAGGGATCCCTTGGAGATTCTTTATGGGCTGTTCCTCAGTGACTCTGCCCCCTGATTACTCAGAGAAGGGCAGCCCAAGGACCAATAAATGCATTTCTCCTGACCAAGCTCAGGAGAAGGGGTTGGACAAACGTCTGATTAGTGCCCAGCGTCCAGGCTAACAGCCAAAATGCCAGCAGGGACGAGCAGCCACCCGGACAGGGCCAGCCTGTGAGGGGGCAGGCAGGCCATCCCCTGAAGGCAGGGTCTGTCTGGAATGGGATTGCATTTCCTAACCTTTGCTCAGGGGATCTGTTTACAGAGGAGGATGCCAAGCCTAAAAGGAGCAGGGATCACACCCAGATTTCTGCTGCCTCTGTATACAAACATTCTTTGCCTCACCCTGCCACAGAAATAACCCTAAATTCTTCACTTTGCTCCCAAAAGTGAGACATTTCCCCTGCTTTGCTACAGTGAATGGTCTGAGACAAGTTACAGTGTTCCTGTATCCCCATATTCTCTTTTAGAAGCTGATCCTCAGCTTTTAGTTTTCCAAGACTGATGCCAAGAAGCAAGTTTTGCTCTAGAAGCATTGTGGTACTGCCCATTCCCTTTTGCCTTGTCTTTAATTCATTCCTGAGGTCACAGCTGTGCTGGATATTCCTGTAAGCAGTTTGCTGCCTGCAAGCCTGGGCCTGGGCCTGCTGCCCTACATTTAGGTGGGCAGTCAGCAAAGAGGTACAGTACCCCCAATCCAGTCTGGTGGCACCAAACTCAAATGCCAGGCACAAAGCTGAGGAGAGGATGCAAAAACAGGCAGGTCAGAATCGAGCTCAATTTTCTATCAAAACTGAGATACATCTCCTTAAAACAAGAACAGTGGAACACAGATGTCCAGGCAGATCATAATATCTCCCTTCTCCCTCGCTGCTGTACATCATTAATGCCTTAGGGCCTAGACCAAACCTTCAGCCACAGGTATTACAGTCACTAGTAGAGCAAAGCCCTGATCCAAACCTGACACTGCTGTACTAAGAGACATCACTGAAACCCTAAACAGCACTGAAATCCTAAACAAAGAAATGCTGAAAGGGGAAAACAACTTTTAAAAAAACATCATTAAGACTGCACTGTGGCCCCTCTAAAGGGGAAAAGATGGATGGAGCAGCCATGGCCATTTCCTAACTTCTAATACCATTGCTTGTTTCCTTTCAAACAAATGTAATACAGCAAAGCTGAAAAGTGAGGCACAGACTGCTGTAGTTTCAGATATCTCTTCAAGATACAATCACTAATGAAATAACTCGGGCACATCTGTCAAAAACTCAGGAGGCATCGCCTTGATTATAAAAATAAGGAGTGGACAGAAAACGGCAAAATGCTTTGTCCAAGATCCCATGGTTGACTCGTGGAACCGACCAGACAGGACACTCAGGGACACAAGGTATCACACTGATGAACATCTGCCTTCCCACACACACATATTTGGGTCATCCAATAATGAAGAAAAAGGAACTGGCTTTGCAGATCAGCATTAGTCAGACCTCTGGAAGACCACAGGAGTTGTTCTCGTATTAGAAACAATTTTTCTCTGACCCCTTTGAGGATAAGTGCAGGATCAGGTTACACCAAACATCCACCTCACTGGTATCTTTATTCTAATTGTGAATGCCTAATGAACAGAATAAACATGAGGCAATTATGTAAGAATGCTTTCCAGAATACTTCTGCAGCCTTCCACAGCAAGGATTTTATAACATTTTAGCAGCTCTAGCTTTACCTGAGACATGACAAGGAAAAAAATAACTATTTACCAGACATCTCCTGCATAATCAGCTAGGGAAGCAAACAGCTGTAGCTCCAAGGTCATGTAGAAGATGCTCTTGAATCTCAGTAAATGGCATGAAAACACGAAAAGTGCGACAAGGACACAGCTTTTGTATGTTTAATGTAAAATCCTGGAAATCAAGAAAAAATACTGTCTAAGGTTGCTCTATACAGTCACAGTAACAGCTGTGCTCCTTGGCAAATAAAATTAAAATCTGTTGACCTTGATTTCCAGTTTTCACCTACTGACTTCCAAAAGACAAAGTCATTTCTCCATGTTTCTCCTCATCATATGTTACCCAGGTTCAGTTTCTCCTTATGCTCAGACTTTAAAATATTCTCTTAAAATATTAAAAAAAAAAAAAAAAAGTCTCACAGATGCAACTGCCTGCATCAAAGCTTAGTAATAAAATTAATTTTTAAGAGCCAAGATCAGGTTTTTAGTCTTTCACAGCCATTGTTTTTCACCATCTCTCAGCTGCTCTCAGCACTCCCTGGAATCTGCCTACACTCCCATTTCTCACTTTCCACAAAGGCTGACTGGACTATAAAAGGGAGGAATGCACTGCTCCCTAGGGACACCTGATAACACGTAGCCTTTCACAGCACTTCTTTTCCTTCAGCGTTTTTTAGGCTTGGTGGGGAAGATTTTCTGCATGAACTTAAGAGATGGGTTCAGTGACTCAAGCAGTATTGACTGGAGACACACATTCAAAAAGCCAAAATTTAATACCAATCAAATGGAAGAGCTGTGACAGTTCATTTGATTACCACCCAAGGCTGGCATGCAGCTAATTTTCCCTCTGAGGTGCTGGTGGTTGTAACTGGGCTACTTATAAAGTAAACTTTATTTAAGAGCTGACTGTACATCCTTTCTAGCTGTCCACAACCTGGCTTCAGCAACAAAAATTTTCCCTGTTTTCCTGGAAACAACTGTCCTTACATCCTTAGGCTGGATTAAACCATGATGTGCAGTTTTATTCTAGGGCTGTACTTGTCAGTGGAAGAGATGAATGAGCAAAAATGGTTCTCACTCACTTTCCCCCAAAGACCCTGAGCTCGTGCTCCTCCATGTCAGGGATGACAAACACTGCTGGTGTTTGCTGGATGCCAGCAGCTGCATTCACACAGACTCATGGAGTGGAAGCATCCAACTATCCACTGCTGGATCTTGATTCCAAACCATTCCCTGCTGTATGCACTGCCACCTCAGCTGCTAGAAAAGCTCTGCTCTATTTAAAAGCAACAGAATGGGAAGACCTCATGGTATAGAAGACAGATTCTACAGTTAATGTCAGTTCTACAGGAAGAAAAGCAGATCCTTCCACACTGCTGACTCTTTCTCCAGTGTGACCACAGAGGAGCACTATGCAGGCGGAGTTTTGGGGTCATATGCATAGTAGGCAGATCTGGTTTAAACTTCTAGATAAGGCACCCTGGAAGAGGATCCAGAGATTCATGCATGACATTTCCCCTACTGCACAGCATCTTTCTACCGTTCTTCAGTTTACAGGAGATCTGGCACAGTTTTAGTCTAAATTACTTTTCTAGAAGAAATTAAAGCGAAATTCTTCTTGGGGACTTGTGAAATTGAATAAGCCTGTGTTAAGTGTCCTGTGTGACTCTGAAGAGGATTCTGCTGAACCTTGGCTTTTCCTGCAAGCTCCCAAGCACTTCCGGATGAACTGGCCATTCTTCTTGCAGACACTTCCCTTCAACTCCACAATCCTGGCAGATTTTGCAGCTTAAAGAGGAGAGAAAAAAGCTGTAAGAGATGTTCAGTCATCTCAGATAGTGAGGCCCCAGTCTGCAAAGCATAGGGCAGGACTGAATCCCTTTCTTCTCCTCCTCACCATGCAAAGTTCTACCTGTTTCCATAAGCTTCAGCTCTCTGCACAGCTCCTCCTGCATCTTCTTCCTGTAGTCTCCAAACATGGCTCTCATGAGCTGACGCTTCTTCACCAGTGGAGCCTTGTCACTGCGCAGTGTCCTGATTGCTCTGAGAGCCTCCTCAGCTGCAGCAAAGGAGAAACAACACACAGGTTAAGGATATTTGCTGGCTCTGCCCCTGCATCCCTGCCAACGCTTCCCCCAGGAGAGAGCTCTTCTTTACTTCAGTGCTTACCCTGCTTTGGAGTGGGTTTCTGTGTCTTCAAGCCAAGTTCCAGCTGGTTCACACACCAGTCCACCTCTTTCCGCAGCTGCTCATCTGACTGCTATCAACATGAGGCACAGTGAGCAAGAGGAAGTAAGTCACCCAAAAATGACAGCAGCAGTTGCTACACAGGATGAAAGGGAACTCCATAAAGTCAGGACTATTTCAGTATCATGTTCTAGTGATCACTTTATAGACTTCATGATGTTTTCCCTCTAGTGTTTTTCATCAGATAAACTAAAATCACTGTGCAAATGTTTAGTTGCAGCTCAGTGCCTCTATTAGATGGATTTAATATGTGGTTGCCGTTCAGAGGGTGCTGTTTTCTGGAAAGCTGTTCAGCTTTCAAATAAACTTACAGATGGGAGAAATAAACATTAGCAATAAAAAACCCCTATCCCCAAACTTGCACAAAATCAAAAAAAGCAACCAATGGACAAAATCAGAAGCTGAGTCTTTTTTCTCAGCTCCTCTGTACTTGCTCAACCAGAAATGCATGAGGAGAAGGAAGATGAAGCCCATGGAGATGGAGGAAGCCAAGTCCCATTGAGCAAAGCCAGCTGGCTAACTCAGCAGTGGGAGAGGGAAACAGGGCTGCACCCTGGGACTGAAGCAATTCTTAACTGTTATGTACATGTAAATACAAATGCCCTCATGCTGTCTCTGTTCACCTACAACAGTGTCCTTCCAAAGCACTGGAAGGGCTTTACCTGACCTTCAACTCTTCCTGTGTGTCTGGTGCTCAGCAGTGTTTATTGGTAGGACTGTAGGTGAAGGAGACTTTTGGAAGGAATGTTCCAGAGGCAGGTGAACAGTCAGTGCAATTTCTTTGTAGAACATTAAGGAAAGGAAGGTTTTGTGCAATCTTGTGTTACAGTACTGATCAGCTGGCACCATTTGTTAATAATACCTACACCAGTGCTGGAAAGTAAAATAAAATGAAGACCTGGACCTCAGCAGAACAGAAAACCTCAGGGTGTGCCTTAATGTTGTGTTTGCATATAACTTGCAACTTCAGTTGATTTCTGGGCCATGCCCTACAGAGGAACCTTCTCAGAAGCACCCCTGAGCTTTACCACAGGCCCTTGGCTACACCAGGTGGCAGCTCTGTGCCTTGGCTTTGCTCCTTGGACTACAAAAGCAATTCATCCTGCAACATGCACATCAGTTACAGGGCCTGGCTTAGCACCCACAGGCACCAGCTTGGCACCTCCTACATCCATTTCCTATTTTTATTTTCTTAATCCAGCTCTCTAGGATTAGCTGTCACAAGCCTAAACATGAAATGTTTCAGCACAGTCTGAAGGACCATTAACTTCCTTTGCACTGGTCGGGTTCCTCAGCTGTGCAGCAGAGAAAGCAAACAGCTGCTGGAACATATAAGCAGCAGCCGTGGTCTTTCAGCTTCCATCTCAAGACAGTATGCTAACTGTTAATCTGTGCAAAGACATAAAGTGTCTCTTTAGCTCAAGGGTTTATAAACTATGGGATCCCATCAATATTTAACTACCTGAGAGGTCTTCTCATCCTGATGGGAAGTATCTTTATTTTGACAGCTGTTAGCTTCTGCCTTTGCCTTCCTGCTGGTCTCAGTTTCTTCTGTTTTCTTTTTACTGACAGGTGGTTTTTGTTTCTTCTTTTTCTTCTTCTGGGCAGCTCCACCTCCTGCTGATTTCTCTGTCACTGCCTCATCTGCAGGAGCTGTCTCTGTTTGGGGGATCTTTGATATGACATGGCTTCTATCCTCCTTGGGTGCACTCCCTGTCACTTGAGTCACCTCAGGCTTCTGCAAGGCTGCAGCCTGTGGCAGAGCCGCTGATTCAGCAGGCAGTGAAGGATCTGCTGTGTGCTCGGTATGTTGGCTTGCTGGAAGTAACTGAAACTGAGGACAGTCTTCATCTGGGATGGCAAAATTGAAAGCAAACTTGGGTTCTTGTCCAGAGGCAGCAAACCTCAAGGCTGCATTGCAGTTCTCCTGCTTGGTGGCTCTGACATTGTTTTGTACCTGCTCAGCACCACTGTCACCAGGGTCAGCTTCTGGGGTGGTCTCAGAAAGTGTAAAATCAAATTGGAAGCTGCTGCCAGATGATGTGAACAACTCTGGCTTTGCCTCAGGGGCTGGGTCAAACTGTTTCACACCATCTGCAGCCTGCCCCTGGCTTGGCTGGACTTCCACAACATCAGGTTTCATGCCTAGAAAAGAGAAAGAACATTGTTTCAATGCTGGTGTTCTCAATACACCAGTTTCCTACTGTGGGGGTGCCACTTCAGCTTCCACTGTAAGGCACTGCCCAGAGAGGTGACTCAATCTAACGCTGCAACCTAAGAAATCTACACAAAAGAACTAAGTCTCAGCATCCTCTGAGGGACAGCTCAAGCTCACCTTTCTCCATGCTCTTCTGACCCTCATCCGTCTTGAGACGACAATCCCCAAACACACTGCTCATCACTTGTTGCTTCTCTGCAAGGGGAGTCTCAGGGCAGCGCAGGACCTTGAGAATGTGCTGGGTCTCCTCTGCTGCACTCAGAAAACACCAAGAGAGAAAAGAAACAGTTTATGGTGGGCCTTAAAATCCACACTGTGGGATGCTGATGACTGAGTCTTCTCTGAATGTGCTCTGTGTTCATACTGCCTCTGACTAATCCATAACTAGCATTCAATTGAAAGGGAACTCCAAGTGCTTCTGGAAGCTCAAATACTGTGAAATGCTCCTAGAGAGGGAAAAAAAAATCTTAACTGCTTATTAAATAAAGGCAGACTCTTACACTGCAGTAAGCGCACTGCTAATGGCACAGAAGCTACAGAGGGCTTAGCCCTTCCCTCAAGGCAAAGACAAATCCCAGAACCTAGCTCAGTGTCTCTTCTCTGGAAAACTGGAAAAAATCTGAATAGAGAGCATACCCTGAAAAGCAGGACTCTTGCTTGACTCTCTTAAAAACTAGCTGAACCACAACAGGAATCCCAAGTTTTTGTGTTAGAGCAAATTCTCTAAAAAACAGAGTTGTTCTGTGACAGTGGTCCCCAAGACCTCCATTTGGAAATCCCAGATGTAGTCTTGTAGTGTTTGTCTCACTTACTTTAAGCCACAGAACAACCTGAGAGTAGTACTGTGGAATGAGCACATCCCACCTCTCCCGGCTGCACCACCCAACCACCCTCTGGGGAAAGAACCTTTCCCTAACATCCAGCCTAATAACCCCCTAACAGCTCCAGCCACTCCCTCAGGTCCTGTCACTGTCACACAAAGCAGAGATCAGAGCTGCACCCCCACTGCCCCTCAGGAGGAGCTGCAGCCCCGGTGAGCTCTGTGCTCCATCTCCTCTTCTCCAGCTGAACAAACCAAGTGCCCTCAGCTGCTCCTCCTGTGGCTTCCCCTCGAGACCCTTCCCCATCCTCATGTCCCTCCCCTTGGACACTCTCTAACAGTTTTAGATCCTTCTGATATTGTGGTGCCCCCAACTGCCCCCAGCACTCGGGGTGAGGCCACCCCAGGGCAGAGCAGAGCAGGACAATCCCCTCCCTGTCCCAGCCAGTGATCCTGGGCCCAATGCACCCCAGACCGTGGTGGGACAGAAGTGGGATGTATCTTCACAGCATCTGGGTCTCAGGGTCCTGTGCACGTGTACCCGTATTTCATGGGATTTGGCTGGCTGCAATCCAGGCCTGTTACACAGCAAGAGCCAGAGAGAGCTCCAGAGAGCTGCTCCCCTCCCTCACCTGCGAGTTACTCTGAGCTGAGGATCTCCTGCACACAGTGCTACAGCCAAATAACTCATTGATCCAGACCCTGAATTCCTGACTAGAGCTTGGATCTGCCTCTTTACCAGACTTCTGCAGCAACTGGGCCTCCAGGCAGAGCCTGGGTACCTTCAGCAGCACTGCTCAGCTCTCCTGGCTCATGTACTGTGCAAAGGGGCCCTTTTCTGGCTAGGCCACTGCTTCTGCAGTGCCTCGTTCCTGTGCTCAGCTTGTGCCTCCTCTCCAGGAGCTGCCTTCCCTGCTGCTGGGAATGGGACTGGCACAGGGCAACGTTGTAACAAAATGGTCTGATCACAGAATAGTTTGGGTAGAAACTTTAAAGCTCATCCATCCCTGCCATGGGCAGGGACATTTTCCACTATCCCAGGCTGCTCCAAGCCCCATCCAACCTGGCCTTGGACACTGCCAGGGATCCAGGGGCAGCCACAGCTTCACTGGGCACTCTGTGCCAGGGCCTCCCCACCCTCACAGCCCCAAATTCCTTCCTAATATCTGATCTAAGCATAATCTCTGGCAGTGGGAAGCCATTCCCCCTTGTCCTGTCCCTCCAGACCCTTGTCCCCAGTCCCTCTCCAGCTCTCCTGGAGCCCCTTTAGGCCCTGGAAGGGGCTCTAAGCTCTCCCCAGAGCCTTCTCTTCTCCAGGCTGAACAATCCCAACTCTCTCAGCCCTACTTCTTCTTGGAGCCTGATGCTTAAGCACAGGGTGCGGGCACCTATCAATCACTGCTCCATCCTCAGGTGCACCAGCAAGCACTCACCTGAGCATCTTACACAGGGTTCACAGCCCTCTCCTGAGGTTAAGTACTGACCAGGAGCAGGACACTGCTCTGCAGCTCTACAAATTGGACTGAGGAGATCAAACTATGACCTTAGAGAATTTTATCTTCCATGTAATTTTTCCCTGGAACAAGTTTCACAAAAATAAACTTACTGGTGTTTAAGGGCCAGACACACTGGCACAGTATTTCCTTAAGATGGAAAACAAAGGCAGAGCTGTAGCAGAACCAAACAAGCCATTACATGGGAAAATAAGGACATGACAAAGAATACAGAAAACAGGGAGAACAAACACTAAATGAATGAAAGATGAAACACAGTCCTTAAAGCCCAGTGCTTGCTGTGTTTAGAACAAATCCCAAATAACACAAGAGCAGGGAACATAGAGAAGAAACAGAAAAACACCCAAAGCCAGAATATATGGGGGGTGTGGGCTGGGAAAGAGAAACATACCTAGTTCGGGGTGTGGAGTGGGGTGGAGATCTGCCTCCAGCTGGGAAATGCACCACTCCAGCTTCTCCTGGAACACACCTTGGGGGGCCTTGGACATCGTGTGGGGAAGGCAGAATGTTTAGAAGCACAAATCTCGCACCTCCAAAACTGATTCCAAAACTGAGTTTTCTGAGGCTTTCTCCCCTCTCACAGGAGAGCAGACCTGGCTTTACACTGGAGGCGTGCTCATTTGTACCATAACTCAACACGGCACAGGGACACACGTCCTGTGTGGAGAGCACTAAAAGAGTCCCCTGCATTACAAAAATCACAGCTCTTACTAGCACGAAACCTCGCCACCCCCGGCAAGCCAGGACTTCCCACAGATGTTTTTTTTTTTCATCTTTTTCTCCACCTTCCCCTTTTTAAAGGCCCCAAATGAAAGAGTTCTCATTTTTTCCTGAAGCTTAGGCAATAGCATAATGTCTCCACAGCAGGAAATTTCGCTTTAGCACAGGTCTGGCAACACACAGAATTTATCTTTAGGCTAAACACAAGCCCTTGAGACCCCATGTGCTGTACTACGCTGGCTGCCTCCTGCTAAGCAGGTGGAAGTGAAGGTTTGCAGCCCGTCTGAGGACAAGGCACACTAAAACACTGGGAACGAAAATAATATTCAGGATAAGGAGATGAGCAGGGATTGGGAAAGGCACCAGCGCTGGGAAGGCCTTTAAGGAGAAGCCGCAGGAGCTGGGCCCGGTGCGGTGAGAGGGGCTCGGCGCGGGCCGAGCAGCAGAGCCTTACCCGCTCCATGCCGGGCTCCCCGCGCCGCCGCCGGAGGAAGCGGCCCCACCGCGCCGCCCACCTCCGGTCACGGGCCGCGTGTGGGCTNAGGGTGGGCGGGCCGGGCCGGTGTGCACCGCCCTCAGCGCTCCGGCCGCGGCCGCGCCCCGCGCTCCCGTTCCGCCCGCGAGGGCCCGGGCCCGGCGGGGCCGAGCCCCCAGCGCCCACCTTGGCAGCGCATTTGTGACCCCCGAGCCTCCCTCCTGCTCCCCCGAGCCCCACAGGGACCTGTCGGACACGCGTGTGCCCACGACCGGGCCGGGCCGCGGGTATCCGGCGGTGCCGCCTCCCCTGGGCCAAATGCCCGCAGGAGCGCCCGCGCCAGCCCCGGCCCCTCACGTGCCAGCCTGACACGGGCCGTGCCAGCACGCACCACCACGGGCAGGCCAAAAAGGTTAATACACACCTACAGGTACTGTCTCATCCCATTTCTATTTTAGATTTCCTTTTGATTATTTAATTTTGTAAATAAAAAGTTAGACACCTTGTTTCATAGGCATTTTTCCCCCTTGGATTGTTTCCAACAACAGCCAGAAGATCCCCTTGAGGTCAGTCCTGCAGCAGCACAGCGCGTCACAGCACGGGGTTTGGTGTCTCTCAAATGCTTCAAAGCGTGGAGGTTATAATTTCTCTTGACACTGGCAGCTGATGTTAGAAATTCTCCAAGGCTGACAGTGATTCCAGAAGGGCTCTAAAGTGCTGGGAAAGCACTTCCAAATGTTGCTGCTAAAGATTATAAAATGGTACTGGAAAAATTGGCACACTTCTGCCAGTCCCAACCAGACTTCTGTCTGCCTTACAATCTCCACCCTCGCTGAGATGTAGCCATTGTCTAAGCCCTCCCCTCATTACAAAAACCACCTCAGTGGTTTGAGCCTTATCCAAGGTTGTCTTGGGACTTATCTCGAGGCTTATTCTGAGTGGTCGAGTAGGGTCGAAATCAGCATCAGTCCTTGCATTCAAGAGTCCAAGTGTCAGGAAAAAAGCTGACAGTCAAGTATTGGAGAAGATAATGAGCACAAAATAATGAGCTATTGTATCTGTCTCGAAAGGCCAGAATCCCACTGCAGTCTTCCTCTCCCTCAGTGCCTCAGCTGGACTGAGGGCTTGTGAGCCTGTCACCACCAGTCTGGATGCATCCCCTAAAGCAAAAGCTCCCCATCCGTGGCCTGAGGAATGCAGAAACCTATCAGGTGCTGCAAAGGCTCTTCTCAGTATGGCTGGCACAGAGCCTGCAGAACCCATGCAGACAGAGCAAGGAGTGAAAGGAACATTGTTTTCTGTGGCAGGATGCTGTCCATGTCTCCAGCTCTGTGGACTCAATGCCCATGCAGGGAAAAGGCACAAAGGACCAGCAATGCCTTGGTATTCCTGGGTTTGATCTCTGCCCTGAGGATTCAGCCCCACAACAGCGCCGAGTCAGCGAGCTGTGGCAGCCTTGTGCCGAGGACACACGACACAAGGGCTGTCGGGAGATCCAAACGT
This sequence comes from Gymnorhina tibicen, assembly GCA_013399875.1. Classification (NCBI taxonomy): domain Eukaryota; kingdom Metazoa; phylum Chordata; class Aves; order Passeriformes; family Artamidae; genus Gymnorhina; species Gymnorhina tibicen. Next base: position 101,516 of record VXAZ01002370.1, on the reverse strand, counting down.
GATCCTCAGCTTCTGCTGACACAACAGAAACCTTGTCACGGGAAGAGGTGCGAGCTGAGCTGGTGGAATCTGATGTCTAACAAGTCATGGCTGCCCAGGAGCGAAGCAAACAGCAGGCAGAGGAATGGGAATGGCTTGAGCCCGCCTTGGGCGCAGAGCAGGTTAGTGTGTGCTGTATAAATCGTGCAAAGGCTGGGACAGTTCCTCACTGCTGTCAGATGGCAACAGGAGCGCCTGTCTGGGGGCAGGACAGCTGTGCAGTCCCGTAGGTCACTCCAGGGCTGGCATTCCTTGCCAGCGAGAGCTGCCTTCTCTCCCCATGCCACCAACTGAGCACCAACAAATTCGTGGCAGGCATGGCTGTAACTGGAAGCTGGAAAATGCAGCTCTTTGGTATGAGGCTCAAAGGAGTTGCAGGAAGGAATTGGGAAAGAAAAACCAAAAGAGAGAAGTGGGGTGGTTGCCAGAGCTGCTAACCACGGTGCCAGGGAGCCTTGGAGGGCACTGGGACAGCCCAGCGTCACATGCCCAACGCATCCTGTCGCCAGACTTCCTCACCGGCGATGTACGTGGCTTGCACATACAGGCTGTCATTCAGCATTAGGAAATCTGTGTTGGACAAGAGAGAAAGAAAGCAGCTGTCAGAAGGGAGCTGCTGGAGCTGGGTGGGGAGAGCTGAGCTCACTGGGGAAGGGCTTCTCCCCACCCCAGGATGGCACTGCAGTGCAATCCTGGCAATGGCAGCTCTGCTTTCTGCTTGGCTGAGATATGGGGGGCACTCCAAAGGGTTTCCCAAACACCATCCAAGGGAAAAACAACTGGAGCAAAAGCCCAGACCAAATCCCAGGTGTAGCAAGTCTCCCTGCAGCTCTCACTGAAACGGGGGATGAGCATGTGCTTACAGCAGCCCTTGCTTTGCTCCAGCACTCATGAGCCCTGACACCATTGTCTCCATACCATTGCCTCCAGTACCTGCTGTGCCCATACCAGTACCTGCATCGGAGTCATAATTCAGTGTCCCCTTTTTATGTTCAATCCCCAGGAGCTGAGCGGGATGCAGAGACGCTGCCTCCAACGCGGTCTCTACCGAGCACCCTTGGACAGAGAATTGGGGAGACGTTAGGGCAGCCCGAGCCCCATTGCCAGAGCAGCCCAAATCCCCCTGGACAAGGCAACTGTCAACCAGGCAATTGACGGACCCAAGCTGGAACACCCTCGGCACAGCCAGCTGGAGCTGGGAAGGGAAATATCCCTACAGGAGGGAGCAGGCATAGGAAAACCAAACGCTTAAGAGTATGGAGAGGGGAAAATCATTCACTTTTGTGAGGAAGAAGCAGGAGAGTTCCCGTCTCGTTAGTTCTATGGGTTAAAATGAAACTTCCCCTCAAAAAGGGGCTCATCTGAGGGCACTGATCCCAGCCCTTGTCATGTCTCAGGTGAGAGGGAACGCTCCTGGTGGAATGGAAACAGCTGGCAAAAGCAAGACCTCCTCCCGTGTCAACATAGGGAGCAGCAGTTTGTAGACAAGGCTCTCTTACCTGTGGCTTCTTGGAAGTGTCGCACACACGTGTCCATGGTCGCCACGCTGCCACTGAGGGTCTTTGTGCCTGGGAGAGGAACAGGATGGCACTGAGCAGTGCCCATAGCTCACAGCAAGAAGCAGGGCACTAGGGAAGCATAATGGGACCAGAAGTACAGAAATCCTGGGTGGCAGGAGGTGCAAACTGAAGGGCCTGCAGCCACTTCCTGCTGGAGCACAGGAACCTGGGTGTTACCCCCAGCTCCACCATCAGACCAGCTGGCCTGGGTGAAACCAGCTCACAGTGCAGGCATCTGCTGCCAGAGGAAGGGAATGGAGAAAGGAACGATCCTTCTCTGAAATACCTTCCCAGTCTTCATCTACTTGGGAATTTGAAACTTAGGGAATTTAGCTAGCAAGAAGTGGTAGTGTTATAATAAAGAAAAGGGACAATAAATATCGCTTAAGATTTCTCTGTCCTTACTGACCCCCTGAACCTCTGGCACCCTTGACACCGAGCAATGAGGCTTTCAAAGGTGTTGCAGACAGCTACAACTGGACAGATTCCCCCACGAGGGTGGCACACTTCTCTTTACCAGGAGCTTTGTTCTCCCCACGGCCAAGTCACTGCAGATCCACCAGGCATCAAAACCCAAGAGGGTGGTACAAATGCTGCCACACACTGACAGGGACAGCAAGGTGTGCTCAGCTCCTCACGAATGGTGCCAGTGGCAGCACTGTTCCCAGCTCTTCAGCAAGAGGGAGAGCACTTACCTGCGATGTAGGTGTTCAGCCCATCGATCTCCACCACCTGCTGACCCAGCGTGTGCCGACCCGGCGCCAGCCCCATGCCAGCGATTGCATCTGTCACCAGCACCAGGCCTGCGGAACACAAGGAAAGGGGCCCTGTCAACTTTGCAGCTGATTTTGCTGCAGCTCCAAGCACTGTTGATCCTCCTGGAGAGGGACCGGGTGTCTCCAGCCACATCCCACCAAAGCAAGAGGACTGAGGGATCAGCACATGTGGCTGTGACCTTCCAGGCAGCAACGGCAGCGCGAATGTCTTGTGGGAGATGGCGCAGTGCTCGGAGTGGCTGGTGACACTGTGGGGACTGCCATGGCTCACCTTTGGGGTGGGCTCGGTGGGCAATGCGCAGGGCAGCGGGGTTGGTGTGGATGCCATCAGAAATCATGCCATAGAAGACCCTCCGCCCAGCAGGAATCTTGTCACTTGTCAGCAGCCCCACAATGCCAGGGTCACGGTGGTGGAACTGCTCGAGGGGAGAGAGGGGACAAGCTGTGGAGGATCACTGGGACACACTGGCTGAGACTCTTCCCCTCAGGGGATGCAGCTGTCATCTCTATCACACAGTGCCTGGCAGCTTTACCAGGCAAACCTGGGCATTGCCTTGAATCACAGAATCACAGGATGGTTTGAGTTGGGAGGGACCATAAAGCTTATCTTGTTCCAACCCCTGCCATGGGTAGGGACACCTTCCACTATCCCAGGTTGCTCCAAGCCACATCCCAACCTGACCTTGAATGCTTCCAGGGAAGGGACAGCCACAGCTTCTCTGGACAGCTTGTGCCAGGGCCTCACCACCCTCACAGCCAAGAATTCCTTTCCAATATCCTGTCTAACCCTGCCTTCTGGCAGTGGGAAGACAAGGAAGAATGTCCTGCCACTTCAGGCCCTTGTCCAAAGTCCTTCTCCAGCTCTCCTGGAGCCCCTTTAGGCCCTGGAAGGGGCTCTGAGGTCTCCCTGGAGCCTTCTCTCGTCCAGGTGAGCACCCCCAGCTCTCCCAGCCTGGCTCCAGAGCAGAAGGGCTCCAGCCCTCGGAGCATCTCTGTGGCCTCCTTTGGACTCACTACAGCAGCTCCATGTCCTCCTGATGTTGGACCCCAGGGCTGGAGGCAGCTCTGCAGGTGGGGTCTCACCTGAGTGGGGCAGAATCCCCCCCTCCCCTGCTGCCCACACACAGGAGGAGGTCTGGGTGCACACAGCCAGGGCATGTCCAGCTCTCACCCACCAACACTTCCTAGTCCTTCTTGGGGATGAAGTTCGAGTGTGCTACAGCCTTGACTCTCTTGCAGATCCAGCAGTAGGAATGTGAAGCCAGAGGTTCAGTGCCAAAACCTCATTGCAAAGCGTGGTATGAAACGAGCTGGGGAGGACACAGACCCATGGGGAGCGGGACAGAAAGTCCAAAAGCAGCCCTGGAGCAGGGCAGGTGCCTCTGGGGACTCACCGGCAGCATGGCATTGAAGAGGTGAGTGATGAAGGTTGCTCCGTGCTGCACAGCCTCCTCGGCCTGGGACAGATTAGCCACTGAGTGACCTGGGAACAGAGACCAATGCCGGATTCCTCTGCCCATCTCTCCACTGATTTCCTTACAGGGGGAAAGACGCAGCACTGGACTATGCTCTAATGCCCACCCTGGCCTGAGGTCTGAGGTGCAGCCTCAACACAGATGTGTCTGGCCATGACCTGGGGGGACTCTGGGGGTGGGTGTTTCACCTGAACTCCTTCAGTGTTCACATCACAGCTGTCACAAATGCTGCCCTGCGCACAGCATGTTGCCTTCAGGCTGGGTTTGAGGTCCAATGACACGCCTTTCTGCTGGCCTCAGATACTTACAAGTTTTGTAGAGAGGTATCAGGGGATACCCTCACAACAGTGGGGACTTTGCCAGGAAAGAATATGGGAATTAAACTATCCAGACAGAAAATTCTATTTCCCCAACAGGACAGCAGCTCTATGGGCTAACCTTGCCTTTCTGGAGTTCTTTACGTGGCTGTGGGATAAGAGACAATCTGCTGTATGAATGCCCTTCTCACCTGAGGTTTAATTTCACCCTGAATAACTTCCCCCCTTTAAAAAAAAAAAAGACTTTTTCAATGATCTGAGACAAAGGGGAGTTTGTGAAGCAAAGGAAAAGAAAAACGCAGCCAGTTTTAAGTCAGAGGCCAGCCAGATGTTGGAGGGAGAGGTTTCTACAGCACTTCCGGTTGAAAACCAGAGTTATCAAACCAACAGTAACCTTTGGAAAATGATTTCACCTGTCACATAAGGCCTAAAGCAGTGGAACTTCAGAGTTTGAACCCTTCCACATCATTAAACCTCCAAGTAAGACTGCTGCTCTTCCCTGTGTTAGAACAGCACCTTGTGTTTACTGCAGGGGCTCCTCAGTCGATACAAACTTTGGCCCTTGCCATGACACGCTGACAGCATCAAGCGAGGTCCCCATTTGTGACAGGTCTGTCATCTCCATACAGGCCAGGCAAAAGAGAATCCCACCCCGTCTGGTTGCACCGAGACACTGTTAGAGATGCCACAGCCCCAAGGGAGGGGCTGCCAGAGCCCCCCTGAGCCCTGGGTGCCCCAGCCCTTACCCAGGGAGACGCAGATGCCCCGCTTGGTGAGCTCCTGGATGACCTCATTGCTCCTCCTCATCTCAGGGGCCAGGGTCACTATCTGGACACAGTCCAGGGAGCCGTAGGTGGCAAGCAGGTCCTGGAAGGCACCTGCCTCAAAGGTGCGGAGGCAGTGCTCCGGGTGGGCACCCTTCTTCTCCTTGCTGATGAATGGCCCTTCCAGGTGGGCTCCTGTCCAAACAGGAACAAAGAACCATGACCCTTCCTCCCCCTGCCAAGGACCAGGAAACCTGCTCTGTCTACTCTGCTCCAGTTGCACTCTTGCCATTTTTCTGCAGCAAAACAAAGGGAGAGATGCAATGCTGGCCACTGGCCAAGCTGAGCCACCCCACTGCCATTGCTCCAGGGGGCCCAAAGGGGCTGGAGCAGTGTGTGTATGATGACAGAGAACACAGCAAAGGCTAGGCACAGCCTGAGGGACAAGGTGGGTCTGTGCCCACCTGTGCATCCCTCCCACCAAGAGCTCCAGCCCCTATTTGTGCTCTGTAACTTCTTTCACCTCAACCACGAACAAGATAATTGCCCACCTAGAGTAGCACCACAGAGGGATGAATCCACTTACCCAGGATTCCTGCTCCATGGGCTCCACCGTTTCTTACACTGATCTGAGGGAGAACCTAGAGAAAGGGGTTTGTCAGACGTGGCACTCCAGACACAGTCCCCCCAGCCTGCCAAATCAGACCCAAAAGTCAGGTCCACAGGGAGATCTGTAGCTGGACCACTTGGGACCATCACAGCCCACAAAGGAAAAGCCGTCTCCAAGCCTTGGTGTGCAGAGCTCGCCTGGGAGACATGGCTGTCTCAGCATTCTAAAGGCTGAGGGCAAGAAACCCAGGGTAGAGTCCAGCTCCTCATGCCCACGGCTTTTCTGCCCTGGCATCTATCCCAGTCTTGGCCCACCCACCTCCTGATACCAACCTCAGTCCCTGATCACCCTGCAGATGCGAGGGGAGAAGGCCCCTTACCTGGTGGTACACAGATGGAGGAGAGGTCACCAGGGTGGGACAGAACGAGGTCACTCCATGGGAGAGGATTTTCTGACTGACCAGCTCAATACCTGATTTGAAGTCATCTGTAGCCAGAGAGAAGTCCACCCCAAAGCCTCCTGCACCACAAACAAAACAGAGGTGAAACTGCAGCTTCCCCAGTGGATGTGTCCCGCCCAGAAACACCGAAGAATGATTTTGCGTGACTGGAGGGAGATGTTCCATTTGTAGGGCTCTGACGCAGAGGGCTCCACCACTTCTGTCCTACATGCCGAGGTTCCATAAGTACAAATCTCACCATCGCTGCCCCCCTGAAGTGCTCTTCCCCACAGCACCCCAGTGTTTTGCAAACACAACCTTTTTATTTTGATGCAGGGCAAAATGTGAGGATTCCCAGCTGAAAAGGGATCTGACTTCCAACTTTAACTACCATAGAACAAGCCCCTCTTTCCTTCTGAAGAGAGCTATTGCAGTTAATGTTTGTTCCTTTGGGAAGTCTTGCCCTCTCCTCCCATGTCCTGGAAAGGGTAAGGCAGGCATCCTGCCAGTGCAGGGGCAGGATAAAATAGAGATAAAAATGGGTTCAGAGGAAACCCTCACCTGGCCAAAGGGGTCACTCACAGGATAGCAACAACCACAGCCAAAATTGCTCTTTGTCATTACTTGGGTGACTCACACCTCCCTTGAGCAGCTGAAACGTGGCCATGGGCAGGACGCCCGCAGTGGGGCTGGGGGTCAGGGATGGACAAACCCGGGACGCCCCCAGTCCGTGAGTGCATGTAGCTTCACTGTACCATTGATCTGGACATCGATGAAGCCCGGGGCGATGATGCTGTCCTTGCAGTCCAGCTGGACATCAGCAGAGCCCTTCTCGTCAAAGAAGAGTTTCTCTGGGTTGAGGATCTTCCCCTCTCGCACCCACAGGTCCTCCCTGGAGGGACAGTCACACACACCAAGCTCTGGTGCCATCTGCTGCACGTGGAGCAGGTGGTTGTGCCCCAGTGACAGTGATCATGGGCAGAGTGGATCCCACCGGCACCTCCTGGCACAGGCTCTGTGATGTCTGCCAGAGCACAGCTGCTCTTGCAGCTGGGACACAGCGGGCAGCCCTCTCTGCCTGGCTCTGGCTCTACAAAACTCACGGGAATGGGATTTTCACGGGCTGCCCCTCACAGGTGGTGATGATGGCCAAAGGGACAGAAGGCTGGCAGAAGAGGCAAAACGAGAGGGACTGTACACCGCACCCGTCCCATCTCCCTCCAAAAGCCGTCAGAGGGGACGTGGCGTGGTGGGAGGGCGGCGGGGCGAGGGCCAACAGCCGATGCACAGGGGGAACTGGCGACCGTCCCTCGGGCACTGCAGGTGCCAGCTCAGGTCGGCAGCCCGCCCCCGAGCCCCCACACCCCTGGTACCCCCCCGCAGCCTCGGTACCCCCAGCAGCCCCGGTACCCTCGGACACCACGATACCCCTGCACAGCCCTGGCAGCGCCGGACATCACGGTGCCCCCAGCAGCCCTGGTACCCCCAGCCGCTCGGCACCCCCCGCCTCACCTCTGGAGCTGGTGGTCCCTCAGGATGCGGCAGTTGGTGAACTGGACGATGGGCGCGTCCGAGACGGATTTGTTGGACGGCATCGCGGGGCAGCGGGAGCCGGCGGGAACTGCGAACCCCCCCGGTGTCCGGCGCAGGGGGCGGGGACCGGGCGTGCCGGAGCAGGGCCAGGCCGCGGCTCCGGTGCGAGCGGCTGCCGTGGGACTGGGCAGCCGGTGAGGGGCGGAGACACCGGAGCACCGCCCCGGGGGCAGGCGGAGGGTGAGCTCCCTCCCCTGCCCGGCTCTCTGAGCCGACGCTGTGAGGAACGAGCCCCGCGGTGCCCGACGAGCGCCGGGCCCGGGGCGGTGTCCCCACTCCGGGGGCACCGGGACCGGGGGGCGGGGCCGCGGCCCGGGGCGGGGCCCGGGCGTGGCCTCGCCCCGCAGCACCGCCTGCTCCCAGTCACGTGAGCGCGCTCAGCACGTGCCGGGATTCCCCGCCCTCCCCGAGGAGCCGCCATCACGAGAAGGGCGCCGCCATCTTGAGAAGGTCGGCGGCGGAAGCCCTCCTCGCGAGCCCGCGTCCTGGACCGGCATCCCGAGACCCCAGCGTGAGACCCCACTGTGAGACCTCCTGCTGAGGCTCCATCCAGAAACCCCATCCTGACACCTCCGTCCCAAGACCCCCATTGTGACACCCTGGGCCCACTGCCCCCCGTGTACCCGAGGGAAGCTGACGAGACCTGGTTCCACCCGGCTGATGTGGGCTCCGGTACTGCTGATGAATCTCTCCCAGGAAAGATAAATGATGGGGAATATAACTGTGTATGAGTGTAACATCCCTGTCTGGCCTGGAATTGGATTTTAATTAGGTTTTGTGCCATGCTTATCATTCCATGATGTCAGTGCTTGTCCACACTACAAGCTGCAGTCCTGTTGTCAGCAGGATGCTGGGAAAGGGGCCTGAAAGGGAGAGATAGGAATGATGCTGGTTGAGGCTGGGAAAACTATGTGCAGCACTGTTTTGGGAGTTTGAGGCTAAGAATGGTTTCAGGCCACAGGGATGCTCCAAGGGCTGGAGCCCCTCTGGAGCCAGGCTGGGAGAGCTGGGGGTGCTCACCTGGAGAGGAGAAGGCTCCAGGGAGATCTCAGAGCCCCTTGTAGGGCCTCAAGGGGCTCCAGGAGAGCTGGAGAGGGACTGGGGACAAGGGATGGGGGGACAGGACACAGGGAATGGCTTCCCCCTGCCAGAGGGCAGGGTTGGATGGGATACTGGGAAGGAATTGTTCCCTGTGAGGGTGGGGAGGCCCTGGCACAGGGTGCCCAGAGCAGCTGTGGCTGCCCCTGGATCCCTGGCAGTGCCCAAGGCCAGGCTGGACGGGGCTTGGAGCAGCCTGGGACAGTGGAAGGTGTCCCTGCCCATGGCAGGGGTGGAACTGGGTGAGCTGTAAGGTTTTCCTCATGAAATTATGCACATCTGGGACATCCAGCACTGTATTGCTGGGAATGATTTTTAGCTTCATACAGGTGGAGCTGCGGAGACTCCAGAACTAGAAGCTGAGAAAATGAACCCTAAAAACAGCCCTCAGCCCTGCTTATTTGTCTGTGAAGAAGAAAGGACCCATCTGAGCTGCTCAGTCAAATTTGGATGTCAGAAGGCACGTATGGCACCCAAATTGCCTGTGGCCAAAACGGGTCCTTTCCCCAGGAACACACAAGCTGACAGGGCTGTGACAGTAACTTTAGCTGGCAGTGGAAGAGATGCTGAGGTAAAGGCAAATACTGACTGCACAGATAGGAACACTCACCATAAACATCCCGCCTCGGGCGCACCCGGAGCAGTGACAGAGCTTCATCTGAGACCCATCCAGCCACACAGATCCAAGGCTTCCTCAGGCTGCCGGTCCCGAGCCTGGATCAGAGCGCTGCGACCTCCCGTCTGCACTGCTGGGAGAACAGAATAGCCTGTGCCAAGCGATGGGAATCTGCTCCTCGAGGCTGTAGGTATGTCATCCAGCCCGACCTATGGCATGTACTGCTAAAGTCTTACCCCTTTGGATGCTCTCCTTTTATTTCTCAGCATTAAATTAACTGTCTTGCATCACCAATACTGCGCACTCCTCTAATAATAATTCCATATTCTTTCTCTCCACTGCCCCAGTAACAGGTGGAGGGAATCACAGGCTGTAGTTTCGCTTGCATTTTCTTTAGCAAATGTGGTTTTTTTTTTCCTCAGGTTGAGTTATTTTTAACCTGGCTCAATTCCCAAATTAGGTTCACTGCCTGGCAGCAAGAGCAGTTGTACCTGCGCACTTGGGAGGAGCTGGGAGCGCACGGAGCAGCTGCGGAAGCAGGGCTGGGGCTGGCACTGCTGCTGCATGAAGGGCTGCTGAAATACAGCCTTGTCTTCTGATTTTCACAAGCATTCACAAAGATGCCTAAGAAATTGTCCCAAGGCACGCAGGAGCCGTGGAGGCAGCTTAGAACACACTGCCAGTCCTGGGAATATACACGATTTCCCAAGATTTGTCCTCAGCCTACCTCATGCAGACAGCCATTAGGAGAGGGTGGCTGAATTCACTCTGCCACTTAAGTCACCCTCTTCCCCTCTGCAAAGGAGGAAAGCACAGGTGTAACAGCATGGACAGGGCAGTTCAAAGTGCCAGAAAAAGGTCCGGAATTTACACAGTCCCTGGTATCCCCTTGATGAATCCCAAAGAGCCAGACCTGATCCTGTGGTGAGGGCAGTTTGTCCCATCAGCAAAAGGAAGATGGCAAAGACAAGCCACCAGTACTCCAGGAGCTGCATCCCACCCAGCTTGTGCTCTCTCAGGTCAGAGAGAGCTGTCAGGGGTCTGTAGGTACCTTGTGGGTACAGCGTGGGCCCTGAAAGCCTCAGCCCTTAAACACTGTAAGGTCGGGGCAGGATTTTTCCCTGCGTGCTTTTGTGTCGTGACACAAGAGCCAGCTTGGCAGAAACCCAGTGATGTGAGTCGCAAAGCTGTGGCTCTCAGGAGCTCACTGAAGTGTGTCTTGCAGAAAAAATAACAGCATTTATTAGCTTTAACAGGAACAAAAATGGAGAAGCATTTTGGGACACAATCCTTTGACCCTGGAACAGAAAATTCCCACTCCAGGGCAAGTGGCATTGGGAAGACTTGCTCTGGGTTTGATTTAATTACATCAGGAGAAAAAGATGGTTAATAGCTGTAAAACTAAGGCCAGAGGTGGCAAGTCCTGTGTGTCAGAGACAAGGAACTCTCACCTGAGCACAGTGATGATTTGGACAGTACAGCTGGCTGGAAACAGCAGTATCCCCGTGGCCAGCCTAGGAAGGAAACAAGGTTTACTGAGAGCTGTAGTCATTAGTTCTGCTGTTACTCTGTAATTGAAAACAGTGACTTGGTTTCTGGGATCAGTTTCTCATAACAAGGTTTTTGTTTCCCCAAAGCTTATTTACTTTTCCAGGTTACTATGCTTCTCTGTAAGCCAGATCTCGCTAGGAAAGCCAGTCCCTGAGCAATCACAGATAAATTCCTGGTACTTAAAAATCCTTCTCCAACAGCAGTGAAAAAAAAAATTGCAACCTTTGGAAAAAAACCAAACAAAAACCAGTATGAAAGGGTTAACAAAGAACAAGGTCAGCGGGCTCTGTGGAGGCATTGTCTGTGCTGGCAGCTCTGGCAGTGGGTCCTGAACCTCCCCGGTGCTGCTGCTGCTGCAGAGGCCCAGCTGCTCTCCCCTCCTCTCTGCAGGGCTGACTCACTGTGGCACTCCCAGCCACGAACAGAGCACCAAAGCACCATGGCTGTGCCGGCACAGCCACCCGCTTCCCCTCTTCCAAACAGACCACCAAGTCAACCCCTGCCAGCTGGGACTGCCCTCTGAGCCGCCATGCTCCTGGCAGTAAAGGAATTTCAAAAACCCCCAAGGTCTCTCATTTTCTTAATGCCCTGAATCACTTGAGAAATGTGCTGATGCAATAGTACCAGTGAAGGACTTGAAATGTGAGTTTTCACCCGGGACTCATCACAGCGGATTCAGAGCACCACTGTCATGGCCGAGGCAGCATGTGCAGACTGTTAATTTGACTCTAGGTGTATTTGCAGGTACTCGGCACAAAGTGATCCTCCCCCAATCCATGCTCACCCCAGCTCTGTTCTTCTTGCTTGGGTTTATAAATTAACGACAAAGGTTTCATATTCCAAGACGTGAAGCAAAATACCATTGAAGGGATTTTCCCTGCATTGGTTCTGCAGGTACCTATTAACTACCTCTGTGCGATGTCACCAACCTACAAGGGACCTTAGGGGTGACTGGAATATGGGACCTTTCAATCACTTTTTGCTCTTGGAGATGAGAGCATTTAGCTGGTCTCTTAAATGCAATTTTGCTCATGTTCTTGTCAATTGGCAAAAAGACTGGCAGCAGGGTCCCCTTACAGAAGGTAAAACTGGATGTTAAGCATATTTGCAGCCCCAGCCAGGGCCCTCTCCTATCCTACCACACAACTTGAATTGCCAAATGCAATTCCTCTCACCAGAACTGCAAGCTAGATGCAGCATCCTCTCCAGAGCCTGGGTTCGGGATTCCCCCCCCAGCTGCAAGCTGTCACACTGCACCAGGAAGGCCCCCTCTGCAGTCAGTGTGAGACACAATTAACCTACAGATTCCATAAACCTTTGTGACCCCCAGGGAACACCTAATTCAGAGGTTTAGTCTACTACTTTTGCTGATAGAAAGAATGACCAACACCATTCTGATCAGGAATTTCCCCTTCCTCCGGGCACTGCTTCAGCTGGCATCCAGGAGTTTCCTTCAGTCAGCTTACGCCTCTGTACAGCCCCACCACCATCTCTGCTCACACTGCCAGGAGGCAAAGCCCTTCCCAAGCAAAACCAGCCCAGCCCGGCCCAGAGCCAGCCTGCTCAGAGGTGACTGCAGAGAGATCAGTGTTTGAGCAAACGGCAAAAAAATAACCCATTAATTTGTTAATGATTATTGTTAAAACTGGCTCATAGCTACAGTCTCCTGATTGCCCAGAAGGTGCACACGGTGGCACCAGGCCTGGGCAACGCCCTTGCCAGGGTAGAAGCTCCAAGCAGCTTCAGTGAATTGCTTATGTTCTGGCCACAGCTCTTCATGGTACTTGCACCACTCACTGGACAGGTACCTTGGTGAAACACACATACACATTTTCATTCACAACCAGGTGACACATCCCTCCACCTGCATCAGCTTAGTGTGATGCCAAAAGCACTGCTAGCACCAGCTGTCTGCGGTAGTAACATTTTGGCTTGAACAAGGCAAAGCTTGACCTGTTCTCCAAGCTACAGACTTCCCAGTGCTAACTGGGACCAAGCTTTACTGCTGAAAGGGTCCAACACGTATTTCCCATACAAGCTTGGCAGTACTCAAATCCTCAGGACAGAGGAGGCTGCTCCAGCACTCAGTAGCTGCAGCAGCAGAATGTCCCAGCTCAAATGGTCCTGATTTAAAAGATAAAAATACAAGTTCTTGACTGAAGCCATTTTGTTGATGAGACTATTGTTGAGGTACTTCAGAGGCAATTACTGTTCACAGTACAGCTTCCAAGCAGCTCAGCTTCTGCAGGGCCAGCACAAGGACAGGGTGCTTGTTTCCTGACAAGGCAGCTCCTCTCCCAGTCACAGGCTGCAGCCTGCACCCTCGCTCCCTGGCACTTGGTGCAGGCTGCAGCTCCCTGACCCTTGGTTACAGAGCACCACACTGAGCCAGATGTGCTGAGCAGGGTGAGCACAGCCCCACATCCCTGCTCACCATGAATACAGCCCACGGCAGCAGCTGGGAACCACACTGCCACAGCCCTGGAGAAAGGGTACATTGTGGCAGAGCTGGCAGCATCACCCCTGCATGCTGCCCAGTCACTCCAGGAACCTGCCTCCCCCGAGGGACCTTGCCCTCTTCCCAAAGGAGCAGCAACAGCTGGAAATCAGAGCCGGGGACTCATTACAGCAATGTAGTGAGGAAGTTTTATTTGGAAACATGGTAGAAGTTTGTAACCCAACACTGGGTGCACAACTGATGCCGGAGCATACGCGGTTACTACTGAAACACAGGAGTGTTTCGGACAATTGCTGTAATAAAACACAAAATTCTCATACTCCAATACCAGGACACTACAGCAATCTTTAGAATCAAAATTACATCCAAGGAATTCTCTGCACTTACAATTGACCCCACAGTGTAATCTACCTATATATAAGATTAATATATATAGCATGGGAAATTGAAAATCCTTGCTCCATAGATGTATGAACATGTCAAGTCTTTTATAAATAAACATCCAGTGAAGAGAAAAAATTACATTTCTAGTTCATATTTATACATAAAATACTAACAGCAATGGGTGGAAAATTGCACACGGGCCACCCCAAGCCATGCAGCAGGCTTGGAGCAGCCCATCCAAGTTAATATTGAAGTACACACAGGACAGACGAGTCACTAACATATATTGCGCATTTACAAGAGATCAACTACCAAATTGGGACAACTGTACACATTGGAGAAACCATTTTCATTCTGGAGCTTTTTTTTTGTTAAACGTAGATTTGTTACATCTCTTTACATCATACCGCAACATTTATTTCGTGGAGAGGATAAGGGCAACAATGAGGCCATAGAGACCCAAGACTTCAGCGAAGATCAAAATGAGGATCATCCCCACAAATAACCTGGGCTGCTGTGCTGTGCCCCGGACGCCTGCATCGCCCACGATGCCGATGGCAAAGCCAGCAGCCAGACCGCTGAGACCCACGCTCAAGCCAGCACCCAGCTGAAGGAAGCTCCTGTGGGGCAGAGATGGAAGAGTTTCAGTGGCAAGAACAGGACACCCAGCCTTAACCCCCTAACTCTTTCAACGAGCCTGGTGTGTCTCAAGGCAGATGCTTACTGGCACTCCCAACTCTGATACTTAAAGAAACAGGCAGCAGTGGAGGATCTTCACCTGATGTTCACGTGTGGCTCATACACCAAACTGAGTTACTGGCCTGGAGACCAGCTTGTCTGCGGCCACTTCAGCCAGCTGCAGGCTCAGCGTGCTGTCAGAGCAGCACTTACTAGCACTTGCAGTAATGCCTGTCCCACAGTGCTGTGTAGCCTGTTAGTAGCTGCTCATCTCCAACCTTTAGCAACCTTATATACAGCCACAGCACATCCAGGTGTCTTGCACTGCAGGAGCTGGGCAGGAATGGCCTGGTTTTCAGACCATTTTCAGAGAGCAGCCCTGAAGAGCAGTCCCTGTCAGTGTCTGCCCATCTGGTAATTGCAAAGGACCATTTGTATCTGCTGTTTTAGACCATGTCTTGTTAGGCCAAGCACACTGCTCATAGGTACAGCCTGTACAGCAACACAGATACCTGTCACACTTCAGCAGCACTGTTTTATTCCAAGAGGGCTCAATCACACCAGTTCCAGCTGTTCTCAGAAGCCAAGAGCAGATTAAGTTTCAGACTGTAGCTGCTATAGAGGCCTGATGTATAGCTCAAGGATTGATTTACCAGCACATAAAGCAAAAGCAGTATTAATTATTCACTTGCATCTCCCAGGCAATAGCAGAACTATTTAGACAGTACTGGAAACACCTGTGCATCCAGGTCTAGAGTCTGGCACCACGACACAAGCTTTGCCTCCTATCCCACTGCTGTCTGTACACGGCTTCTTTCAAGCCACAGCCCCACCACATGAGCAGTTGGATGCCCAATTGATCTGTGATAGCCAGTACAGCCAACTGAGCAGGCAGCTCCACTGGGCAGCTGGAATCCAGCCCGTGCTCCTAAGCCTAGCCCAGGAGCATTTAGCATTGCCAGCCCTTCCAGGGGCCTTGAGCCAAAACCGCCCACGCGCAGTGCATCAGTGACAGGACAGCCTGAAACAGAACTGCCAGATGCAGCAACTTACTTGAATAGCGTGATCTCAGGTGAGAGGGCATTGGCAATGAGCACTGCCACTACGAGGCCGTAGATTGCTATAATACCCGCCATGACCACAGGGATGATGGACTTCATGATCAGCTCAGGCCTCATGACAGACATGGCTGCAATACCTGTGCCACTCTTTGCTGTTCCATATGCAGCTCCCAAGGCTGGAAGAGAAAAAAAATGCATTAGGCACATCCCAAATACCATTTCTTTCACTAGGCTGCAGTTAGAACAGCTGAGTCAGCACAAGGAAGGATTGTGCAAAACTAACAGGGTCACGAGACAGCCAGGAATACTGCCCTAAGGGATGAGGAACTGACCCCTACCCAGAGTCCTATTCCAAAGAGGTGCTGTTCAACCACTGCTGATAACAGAACATCTTCCCAGGCCAGCTTCATAGCAAGGCACACCCCCAGCAGCCATCCATGCCCCTGCTTAGGGGCCAAAACCCAAGGTCCCAAGTGGAACTCTAGCATTTGTGCCCTCCCAGAGTCCACACTGCAAGGCTCAACAAAGCACATCTGTCTACCCCAGCAGAACACAGCTGACTGGGCTTCACAGTCACTGAACTTCGAGCCACCTGAACCGAGTTCAGATGCACAGATCTCCTTCAGGGGGCCTCTTCTCCCACAAAACCCACTTGCCTATGCTTTGGCCCTGGAGTTAAATGTCCCACTGCAGTTTCATCAGACACACTGAGATAGAAACACACTCAAATATTACCACTCCATGTTATTCCGTGGAGAAAGGTCACCCTCTCCATGTGCCAGAACCTCACCTGTGAAGGATTCGGGTCCAAACACTTGTCAATCCAACCACTGGAACCATGAAGAAGAGTTTGGCTTGCAGGTTATAGAGGACCACAACCACCTTACACCTAAGGTTTACTCATCATCTCTGTCAACACTTGAGCATGCAGAGACCTGCACGGGATCCAAAGCAGACGATGGGCTTATCACCTGCACATGAGACCTGCTGGAAGAGTCCAAAGCACTACCCCGAAGTACCTTCTGCCTTGAAAACTTTATATTAGTCTCACAGAAGCTTCCTCAAATACCTCATTCTTTGATTCTGCAGTACTTGAAAAGACACCTTTCCTTCCAGTCTTACTGGGGAGTATTCTGGGAACTCCATAGCTTCCTACTGCACTCACCATCACCCAGATATGACATGCAGGCCAACTGCCAGCCAGGAATAAGTCCCTGAAGCAGCAGTGATAAGCATATGGAAGGGTAGGCAGTCTCCTTTCCTGACATCATCAAGATTATATTCAGAGGTCAGTCATATTTGGCAAGAAAATGTTCTTGCATCTGTTCTAAAAGGCTGTTGGAGTGTATTTAAACCGTGGGCATTTAAAGTCTTTGTACTGTTCTGAGACTGAATGGTTGAGTTTGCTCCACCCACAGAAAACTAAAGTTTGTCCAAGGGAGACCTGCTTGTTCCACAAAGATCTGTAACGGCCTTACACCAGTATCCAAGTGTGAGATTGTGCACCTTGTCCCGAAGAGTTGCTGGGAGGTATTTGGAGGAGTTTGGATATGTGTTTTCCTGCTTCTTGCTCAGCACTCCTGTAAAGCCCATCTTTGAGCAGTCATCCTCCTGGCTTGGCACTAAAACTCCAGACCATTCATGCAAGCAGCGCTGCTGCACTAACACAAGGTTCATGGACAGAAGGAAGTTCAGTTTTAGTTATAAAAACCTGAAGGGAAAGTCTCATAACTACCAATTCATTCTGTGCTAGCAAAGCTCTTGAACCTTGAATGGCACTAAGTGATGTAAAGGGCTGTTTTGGGCAATTCAGAACTAGAACCCAATTTAGGAAGCTTGAGCCAGGAGCAGGTTCTATGTGCAAATATAAGATGAGCCTGGAAACTAGCACATGGACTTAATCGGCCATTTCCGTGATGGCTCTGTTTAGGGTCTAGCCCTTAGGGAGTCTAGCAAGAAATCATGACTTGAACTAGGAACCATTTTTGTTGGATGAAGCATCTTCTAAGGACTGGAATTAAGCCTGAATCCTGGTTCCACTATCTACCCTGGGTATAGAATTTAGCAGAAACCCCTTCTCCTGTCTGCAATCTTTTACAAACCTCTCCAAAAATGCAGAGGCTTATGAGGGAAGTTCACTGTTTAAAGTTAGATCAGTCATTACTTCCTCCAAGCGTGAAGCTATTCAAGGGTGTTGCAATTAATGCAGTGATGGATTAGAGAAGGTGATTTTGTAACCCCACTTACAGAAAGTCAGCTTGCTCAAGCTTTTGTGGAAAGGCAGAGCAGCACAAGTTTGTCAGTTCCCAGTTAAAACCCCAGAAGAGGCCACATCTTATGCCTTGAACTTGTTTTAGATGCAGTTTGAAAGAAAGCCTAAGTTTACCGGTCTTCACATGACAGTCTTAGATGTGTCACTGAAGCTCTACTGAACTCCCACTGGTGGACAGTCACACGGAGCTTCAGAGCTGGGCATCTGCTCCCAAGGAAGCCTTTATCAGCACCCCAACCAAGAGACATCTCCAGCACCTTACAAGGCAGCTTTACTGTCCTTCACTAGCCTGGATGCAAGTCCTTGCATCTTTGACATTATCCCAGTATTACAGGCAAGGTGGCAAAGACAATACCTGCTTCCCACCATGACCCAGCCTCTAGTGGCACAGCCACACAGTTTTGGGCTATGGACACCCTGGACAATGTTCCTACATACCTCCACCTCTACCTCACAGCAGCTCTGAACAACTGAAGCACATAGGCTTCATATGCTACATTTAAATATCCCTGACTCATTGGAAGGACATGTTTTCCAAAGTCTCAGTGAACAGGGCTTGAGAAGATCTCTGTGGCACACACTGAAAACGGGGCAAGAGCTGTACCTCTGCTACACACCAAGACTCTGGGTTTTTGTGTCAGCTCCTCCACCTCCCTCACCTCTAACACATAGACCAAGCAAGCTCCTACACTACCTTTAGAGAGGTAGAGCGGTCATAGAACTGTCAAAACATTTACCTGGCAGGTGGAGAAGCACTCTGCCTATCTAGTTCACCAGCGAAGGAATCCATGCTGGTCTCTAACCAGGAACTGTGCCCTTTGAAAGTTCAATGGTGTTACAATACAGAGAAGTTGCAATGCACATCATTCAAGACCACCTACTCCCAGTAAGCCTGTTTCAAAGGTAAACTCCCCTGTGAAATAAACTTGAGTTACTTCTTGAACTCACAACTCAGAGCTGATTTATGTACTGCTCCTGGGGGCAAAATGCCCTCCCCTCAGGGCTGAGGATATGCTGCCTGGCACCTCACTATACCTGTCCCTTTAAAAGTGATAACAGAGGGAGTGAGGCTGTGCAGCTCCAGGATCAAGTATAAACTAGAAAGTCACTTGCCAGATAGGCTGTAGTGTCAAAGACTGAAGACAAGTCGTAGTCTTGCCACTGCCATGGCTTTCCATAGGGCTCTGCCAGCAGCCTGCTCTTCAGATCAAGGGCAGTCTCAGCATCAGAACCAACCTTTCGCAGCTCCAGCAGGTGACTGTGCTCAGTCAGGTCACACACCAAAAACAGTAACCTTGCAGTTAAGTCAGATGCACCCCCTCAACACAGAAAGAGCCTGTGAGGAGCCTCCCAGTCAGGAGATCCAGTAGCACAGATCCAGTTTCACCAGCTGATACATTCAGACAGGCTCAGCCCAGGAACAGAGGCTCAGAACCAGCCACACACACTCCAGCAGCATTTGGTCCATTCAGAGCCAGGGATTCCTCCCATGTCCCACCATGGTGAAGCAGGTTTCCACACTGCATGTGAGAGAGTTCCAGAGCACTAACATGTAGAATTCCCCTGCATTAGAAGTGAGCTAGCAACAAAAGTCAGATTTCCAATTAGGATACCACTGGTTACCATCACAGCAAGCGTGATAGACCATTTGGAATGAGGACTTGCATCTGGAGCCTTTTAAAACTAATCATTACCAAATGGGCTGCCCTCTGCAGTAGGCAGGCTTCCCTGGGAGCAGACAGGCACCAATTCACCTACGCTTATTCATCCCTGAGCAGGTTGTTCTTAAAAGGCTGGAGAAATGTTAGAGGTGACATCCAGGTCAAGTAGAGTCCTTGCTTTGCCATGCCAGAAACCTGGGCACTTCCAAAGAAACAGGCTGCTTCCCACCGGTTGGCCCTGCCCCCTCCCACCTCACCACAATTAACAGCTCCACCTCAGGTTACAGTAATGGATACTCTTGGAAAAACCTTGCTGCTCTGCCCTGGTGCATCTCCACAGAACAGACAAGCCGCGTTAGGGGAACTGTACTGGAGCCTATGCAAATTCCCATCGCGCTGGCTGAAGCCTGGCTGTAGCCTGTTCCCCAGTGAAAACCCGAGGGGTAAACAGAGAAGCTGCAGACTCTGAAGACCTTCAGTGAGTCACCTGTTTCAGGATTAGGGACAACTTTTTGTTCTTCCCTAATGTAATGAAAGGGCGTGGGGATTTCTACCAAGCCTGGCACTGTCAGCCTACAGCATTATCAAAAACTCTGCAAGACTGGCAGGCCTTTTACTCTTGGGTCGGTACATCTGAGAACTTAAAATCCACCAGCTCCTTGAGTTGTTGCTGTAATAGCAGCAGTCCAAGGAAAACAAAGGATCTGCCAGTCAACTGTCCAAGAGCTGCTTCAATTAGCACTCTGGATTGTCTGACACAGCACACAGAGCTCTTTGATTTTGAAAGTATGGTAAAGCACTTACACCATGGAGCACAGGCTTGTCCTTTTGCAAGCAGCAAAGTCCATCCAGCCACTTGTTACCTGTCTTCATCATCATACAGGCTCCCTTCTGACACCTAAAAGATGACCTGTTTCATAAACCAGGTGACCAGTATATTCTAGGTACTGACTGACAGTAGTGTGTTACACCACTTAGCAAGTCCCCTTTCCAACCAGCAGGTCTCAGGGGAGCTCAGAGCACTCAGCAGCCCCCACAGCTCTGCTGCCCCATTGCTGTGGCATGGGACAGCCCAGGTTCCCCCCCACACCCAGCAGACACTCCTGTGGCCAGAGCAGCCCGACCCAAAACCTCGTGCTCACAGGATTCACAGTCTGAAGGAAGCGAGTGCAGCCAGTTATGCCTCACTGGTGAAGCACACACTGCTGTAAACCATTGCTTCAAGGAGTATCCAACAGTCTGCTCAGGCTGGGACATTGTTCACCTTACAACCCATGTGCAACCAGTCAGGCTCTGGAGATGGAAGAGGCCAGTTCTAGGAAGGAAAAAAAGGAAGCTGACCAAGAGCTCCTAAGGCAGCTGTCATCCATGTCCCACTGCTGCTCCCAGTGTTCCCACCAAAGGGGAAGTGCCTGCAGGCTGTGTAGTGACTCCAGGGTGAGACAGGGAGCCATCAGGAAGCCACAGTACAAACGGCAGCATAACTGCTTAAGCCATGTTCTGCAGAGCCAATGGTTTATACTGATGATCCATCTCATTTTCAGATGTTCCCAAGACTGGCATTTACTGAGAGGAAATAATGCCCTTGTTGAGATGCCTTCCCTCATTCTCAAGCTGTAGAAATATCACCTACCTCACTTCTGTTACAGCACTCAGGTCTTAGCCATCCACTGCTTTACCTGCTGTTAAGGACGAAGGCTTAAGCTAATCTCTACTGCAGACAGTCTGGTAGCTCATACACCTGCCCACATCACAAGCACCCTCATGTGGAGCAGAAAATTACCTTGAGCTGCACTCTGCCATTTCATTTTTACTTGCAAGCTCCTCAGTGCGAAGCAAGCAGCTCTCCTGTTCCACCTCCCCACCTCTCAGACAGTATTTCGGGAAGCACAGGGGCCATTTGCATTTGAGGATGCAAGTTGTTCATAGTCATGATGCCTTCCAGAATCAGACTGCATAGGGCTGTCAGCTGCATCAAGCTACATGTTCTGAGCCAGTTATTTCACCATGGAGGTCCCTTAAAAGCCAACCAACTGCTGTAATACCTAAAGCCCAAGTTTAAAAGAAAAGTACTATTTCATGGGCTCTGCAGCAACAATGAGAAGACACAGGACTAATTTAACACTGCTAGCTAAAGTTCTCTTCATGAGGAATCTTCCAGCTGCTTGGCAGTGCAGCAGGTATTGGAGGCACCAAATGCCCAGCTGGAGTTCAGGCCTAAGGACAACTGCTCACACCATGGAGGGCACAGTGGGCACACTTGGGATAGCTTTGCACGGAGCACCAGCACACACAGAACCAGAGAGCTCTGCCCAACACCACACTCGTCCATTCTGGTGTGCTCAAATCACATGAAAAAGCTACAATAATTTAATCACTCAACAGCACCTGACCCTGAGCCACCACATTTCACACATGGGAAATAAGGAACTGCAGCAATGAGGACAAGTTATAATCTGCAAATAACCAGACAGGCTCAAAGATGGCCAAGGTCACAGCAGCCTGCTCTTGTCTCTCGCTGACCAGAACGAGTTCTGCTATCTATTTACCATCAGCAAGTAATGCTCACACGTCACACAGGACTGCACAAAGTCGCTTGTTTTCACATCAAACTAGCCTGGACAGTACAGAACCTGAACATGTTTACTAGAAACAGGTCTTGGAACTACAAGCTCCCCAAGAATGTGATCTTTAGATACAGCATGAGTCAGACATGATCACTGCACTAATTAACACTGATCCAGGACAATTTTAGAGTTTTACACTGCTCGTCCAGATTTAGCTCCTTACTTCTAAATCACGGTGGTTGTTTTAACAACTAACATACAATTAACAGCAGAATATGCTGAGGTGCCACACGCCCATTACAAAAGCTACACAACACTGCAAGTTCTAGTCTATCCTATGTTGACACTTCTGCCATATTGCCTTAAAAATCCAAACCACTTCACTGAACAGTCACATCTAAGAAACAATTTCCCATCAGCAGTATCTATAACCTGTTCTCCAGTGCCCTGGCAAGAGACCTGCATGGCTCAGACCTGCTGGAATTACATCATTGAGGTCGGGAAAGACCTCTAAGCTCATTGAATCCAGGACTACCTGACACAGATTCTGCATCAAGGACCTCTCACAAACCGGCTGCAACACGACAGATACCAAACCTTCATCAACACAGCTTATGCACTGACTTTGCATTCTCCTACTCAAACCTTCCCCTTGCAATCCCACAGCACCATGCTGTCAACCCTGCAGCTTCTAGGAAAGGCTTCCCTGCTGGTTCAGACACGCCAGCACCACTCCGAATTGCTGTTAAAGCGCTGACTCAAGTCTGCATCCCTCACTGATGTTTCAGCTGAAGCGCACTCGCACGTCACAAACCTGGTGTCTAAAGCCATACAGCCATGTTCTTCTGCTTCCAAATTCGATTCTGCAAGTGAAATCCAGCAACTCCTTCCTTGCAAAGAAAGCTCAGTATTTAGGACCATTTTGCAAAATGCAGTGAACTGCTGACTGTTTTTTCCCAACAAGTAACTAGGTCTTAGCTTCTTCCTCCATTATCTTCACTAGCCAAGAGGCAGGTAGGTCAGCAGTCTCAACTCTGGCTCCTATGGCATTTCAAACACTGAGTTTTCAGGAAAGTCCTTACCTGTCAAGCGTGAGTTCAATGTCTGAAATCCAAGGTGGCAGGCCACTGACTGCCCTCAGCATGGACATCTGCATCCCACCACCGGGTGCAAACTGAGCAAGACTAAACACAGCCAACCAAGATTTTGTCGTATCAAAAATTAAAACCACAAACATGGCTGGTGTGGAACCAGTCCATGGCGCCCACACCAGCATGGCTAGACAGCTTCCTCTCAAACAATGGTTTTAATCCACTGTCCACTTGGCTCTTTGCATGATTTCATCTCCCACACTCATCAATCAAGAGCAGCTTCCCCAAATCTGTCCTGCAGACCCAGCCACCATCCCAGGGGCCATATTAACACAATGAGACCCCAAGCACCTCAACAGCACTACACAACTTGAGCTACAACCAATTCAATACTAGAAGGTTTTGATTCCCTTAACTGGGAGCCAGATGATGTGAGAGATGAAGACCAGTCAGTATGTTCATGTCTGTGGAGACATGAGCTGAGCCTTCAGAAAGGAAAGCCAGATTGATTCCTAGTTGTTTTGTTCCCAATTACTGTAACACCTGCATTTGGGGAAAAAACAGCTGAAGCCTTCCCCATGTTACATCCCAAAGGCAACAGCAGGTCTGCACCCATCAGGGACCAGCAAACGCTGTACAGGAACAGCAGTCACCTTCTGCAGGAGGTTTAACCAGGCTCTGAGAGACAAGGCATTAAAAGATGGTCTTTCTGGTGTAAACCAGCATTTATGGTTCCTACATCTGTGCTCCTTCAGTGGGGAGAGCGGTGCCGCAGGATGACCCAATTTACACCGCACCGAGCTCGCTGCCTGGAGACGCAGAGGGACGGCCATGGAGCAGGGCTTCCCCCCGGCCCCGGCATCCCCGGGCTCAGGAGCCCGTCCATTCCCTGCAATGGCATTAACGTCTCTAAGGCGGACCTGCCCGTCAAACGATCGCACGTTTATGTTTAATCTCGTTAAAAACTGATCCTGCGTTATCCGGGGAATGGTTTAAACACCAACCGCGTCCGATTCACGGTGGCAGAAGCGCCGCCGCCGCGGAGGCCAGGGCAGGCAGAGCCCCGGAGACCCCGCGGGCGGCCGGCGCCGGGGGCACGACAGCCCCCCGCCACCGCGTCTGCGGGGCCGCCGGGAGACCCCGACCCGCGGCTGCCCG
>VXAZ01002370.1:28402-76533 GCA_013399875.1 Gymnorhina tibicen | reverse complement strand
GTGTCCTGTGTGTCGTGTCCGTGTGTCCTATCCCGGTGTCGTGTCCGTGTGCCTTGTGCCCGTGTCCTGTGTGTCGTGTCCGTGTGTCCTATCCCGGTGTCGTGTCCGTGTGCCTTGTGCCCGTGTCCTGTGTGTCGTGTCCGTGTGTCCTATCCCGGTGTCGTGTCCGTGTGCCTTGTGCCCGTGTCCTGTGTGTCGTGTCCGTGTGTCCTATCCCGGTGTCGTGTCCGTGTGCCTTGTGCCCGTGTCCTGTGTGTCGTGTCCGTGTGTCCTATCCCGGTGTCGTGTCCGTGTGCCTTGTGCCCGTGTCCTGTGTGTCGTGTCCGTGTGTCCTATCCCGGTGTCGTGTCCGTGTGCCTTGTGCCCGTGTCCTGTGTGTCGTGTCCGTGTGTCCTATCCCGGTGTCGTGTCCGTGTGCCTTGTGCCCGTGTCCTGTGTGTCGTGTCCGTGTGTCCTATCCCGGTGTCGTGTCCGTGTGCCTTGTGCCCGTGTCCTGTGTGTCGTGTCCGTGTGTCCTATCCCGGTGTCGTGTCCGTGTGCCTTGTGCCCGTGTCCTGTGTGTCGTGTCCGTGTGTCCTATCCCGGTGTCGTATCCCCGTGTCGTGTCTGTGTGTCATGTCCCCGCAGCACCGCCCAGGCCGTGTCCCCGTTCCCTGATCCCAGGACGCTGCTTCTGCCGTGTATCCCCGTGTCCGTCTGCGGTGTTCCGGCGCCGCAACCCCCACGACGCATCCCATGTGCCGTGTGCCGTGTCCTGTGTCCCGTGTGCCATGACCCCGGTGCCATGTCCTCCCCAGCACATCCTGTGTGCCATGTGCCACCTGCCCTGTGCCTTGCCTGCCTGCCGTGCCCCGTTCCCTGTCAGGGCCCTGTCGCCTGAGCTGTGGTGACCTGTTGTGGGCTTCCCACGAGGGATCGGCTGCGCCCGTGGGGCCTTGCTGCCTTGGGATCCCCTCTAGGGGCTTCCTGCCCCTGCACTCCACATCCTCCCGGGGTCCAGTACCAGTAGCATCTGTTGGAGTTCTGCTGCCACCCCATCCATCGAACCTTCTCCCTTGGATGTGACAACCAGCCTCTGGCCCATCCTTTCCCCCGGCCCGGAGGAGAGCGGGTGGGCTGGGTCTGAACCATGGTATCATCCCTGCCGAGGCTCTGCCACCCGCTCTCTCCTGAGGGCACTCCCCTGAGCCAACCCCATCCCGAAACATCCCAGAGGGATGCTCCAACAGCCCGTCCTGGAAGGGTGACTGATGCCATTCTGTTACCTAGGATTTGAGGGTCCATTAAGAGTTCCTGCTGCCACAAATCTCTCCCAAATGACCCAAAAGACCACATCTCTTAATTACTCAAGGGCCACATGCCTTTTCCCCCGTGTTGCCACTTTTCTGGACACCTCAGCCTTGTTAGAGCCCACAGGGAAGCTGAGGACAGGATTTACTTTGGCAAATTCCTTGCTGCTGCTTGAGCACAAAGGGCCCCGGCACTGCAGCGGGCAGAGGTGGCTGGCATGTGCTGGGGACAGGCATCAGGGCACTCTGGCTCCGAGAGGGAGTCGGCCTTGGGGCAGACTGTGGCCAGGTCCTCATGGGGACATCCAGCACACGGACCGTGGCAGGGGCTGGCTGGAGGCGCAGAGAGGAGTGGGCTGGGGGCACTGCTGGGGTCAGAGCCACAGAGGGGGACCCTGTCCTGAGCCCTGGCAGAGGTGGCTGCTGCTGCTGCTGCGTTTCTCTGCGATGGTATTGCACGCAGCAGCAACAACGCGGTGGCGGTAAAGGAGGCGAGAAGGCTCTCTGCTTGGAGACTGCAGCAGGTCTTTATTCCATGCTGACTCCCCAAGGCCTAGGACCAGCACACATGCCAGCCCCCACAGGCAGAGGGCTGGCACATGGCATGGAGCCCAGAGAGAGAGAAGCTGGTGGCTGCTGAACCCCAAGGCAAAGAGAGCGCTTCCTGGGATCCCAAGTCCCTATCTTGGGGAACAGGGGGGCAGTACAAGGGTGGAGTTAGGATAACAGAGCCAATAGGGAGAACCTGAGGGAGTGGTTTGGACTAGAGATGGGGGAAGGGGAAAGGCCACATGTAGAAGGCAGGCAGGGACATGGAATAGGGGTACACAACAGGTGCAGGGGCTGTGCGTCCCACATGTGGAGCCCACCACCACTGTCACCACCACCACTGCCACCAGCACTGTCACCAGCAGTACCACCACTGCCATCACTGCCATGAGCAGCATCAATGCCACCCCTGCCAGCAGCATCCCCACCGCCACCAGCACCACAACTGTCATCACTGCCACCACCATCACCGCTCCTCCCACCGCTGCTTTTCCACCGTGGGACATGTTCTTTGTCAGTGAGGTCATCGTTGTTGTCACTCTGTGGCGGTGGCTGCCACTGCTAGCAGTGTTTCCAGCAGCCCGAATTAACCTTTCACCGTGGTGGGGACAATCCCTGCTTGGAGGGTCCAGAGCAATTGGTCGCTGCTTGAATTTTTCCCCCCTCAGGCACTGGCAGCATTGGCAGTTTGTTCACCAGATTTGGGCTGGTGAGGGGAGGTGGGGCCCGAGGTGCCCCATCCCAGCCTCGAGCTCAGGGCTGTGTCCTCCTGGTGCTCACCTGGGCTGGGTCGGGCCGTGCTGCCACCAGCTCTCGCCTGCAGTGGGCATCTCTCCCACCACTGTGCCCGGCCTGGCTGCAGTGAGGGGACCCTGCACGGTGCAGAGCCCAGACAGAGCGGCATGAGCATCCTGGCTGGCAGGGATGAGCCCAGACATCTGGCCCATGGAATTCATCCATGGGTGATGGGTGCTGTTGTGTTGCTGGGCAAGAGCTTCGACTGGGGCAACAACATCATCAGTATTTGGAGCAGGGACTCAGGGCCCAGGGTGAGTTTTAGGGGCCCTCAGAGGATGCTCTTCCTCCTGTGCCTGCACCCGCTGCCTCCCCGTGCCTCTCCCGGGTCCTGGTGGGCAGCCCTGGCTGCCATGGAGCGGCTCCATAGCCCCGCACACCGTAACGCTGCCGTCTCCTCCTCCCGTGCCAGCTCCGTGCCAGCCAGAGCCCCGGCCCCGCTGCCCCTCGCTGGCGGGCGGCTCCCCACGGACCATCCGGCCCCATCCCCGCCCGTCGCTCCATCTGCCGGCGAGTGGCCATCCCGGCGAACAAAGAGCCTCCTTGTAGCCGTGGGCTCACGAGTTGTGGCGGTGGTGACGCTTTGGGGACGCCGTGTCTCCAGAGAGGCTGAGCGGTGGGACTCCGAGGGCCGAGCTTCCCTCCCTCCACCCTTTGGAACTGCGGGATCCCGGGAGTCTCCTTGCTCCTGCGTTGTGGTCAAACATCTTGAGCCAAGCCCTCTTGTCCTTCCTCCTCCTCCTCCCACGCTCTTCATTTGGGACTCACTCAGTGGCTCTGGGTCTCAGTTCTCTAGCACTAAAAGTCCAATAAATTGTTTGGGTTTCACCTGAAATTGCTGATTCACAGAAAGGATGTTTTTTAAGATTTTGGCAGCAAAATTTCCTTTCAAAATATTGCATTTTACATTTTTCCTGTGGCACGTATTTATTCAGCCCCCTCCTACACAGGTGGAGCCACGGAGGTCACGGTGGAGCCAGCGTGGTTCCCACTGCACATCCTGGTGCCAACACTCTTGAGGGTTTGTACAGAGGGAAGATCTGGGTGCTGGAAAGGAGAGTATCCACCTTTCATCCACCCAGGACTGCCCAGTTCTCCTCACTCTCCACGCCACCCTGGACTGGCCAGGCCAATGGAGGGACCGTGTGCCAAGCATCCTCCTGAGATGCCCACGGAGCCACACCGGTGGCCCAGGTGTGGCTGTGATGGGTGGAGTGAGTGGACACAAGGATGCACAAAGCCCACGTGGGCCAGAGGAGGGCAAGGACAATTTGGATGCTAGTGACAGCACATGTGACTCTCCTGGCTGCCTGTGGTGCCTGGTGAGTTGCAGCAGGTACCCAAGAGCAATTTAAGTCCTCTCCACAGTGCTGCGGTTTAAAGCACCGTGGTGTTCCCACCACCAGCAGCTGCAGCTGCGTCCCCCGGCGCCGCAGACCTGGGAGCGATGGCACCTTTGGCCGGGGGCTCCCAGTCAAACCCGGCTCTGTTCCGGCCCCGTGGTTGCTGCAGACACACAGCCCTGCCCAGGATGTCACTGTCCCCCTGCCACCCCTCAGCGGGGACACCAAGGTTCTCATGCCAGTTCTGCTTCTGCCTTGTGGAGGTGCAGGGATATTTCTTGCTCAGGGAAATTCAATGCAAACTGGGAGGCGAACACAACATCAAAGGCAAAGAGCCAGAGCCTGGATGCAGAACAACCCAAATTCCTGTTCCCACAGCAACCGGCACTCACCCCCTCGCCCCGGCGCCAGGCTGGCACCAACGCGCCCACGTTCGCCGGGGGATGTGAGGGTGGCACCTCCAGTTCTGCCTTTTCCACTTGAGCTGGGTGAACTGCACGGCATGGCACGACACCACACCAAAACCCAGCCTAAGGGGGATTTTGGGTTGTCTGTTCCCATCCCAAGGCAGGAGCAGAGGGGTGAGGTGGGCTTTCCTGCAAGTGCAGGCTCTAGGTGCCACCACCTTTTGGGGGGTATTTTCTGAGTGGCCTCGTGGCAGATGACTCTCCTGCTGCCCTGGGCCTTGTCTGTGCATGAACCAAACAGCCTGGAGAGCAATTTCAGAGGGCTCCAGCTTCTATCAGCTGCTTCCAGTGAGCAGGAGCCGGACACTGGCTGCTCCATGCTGCCATATGGGACTCTGGGGCTGCTGACCTACTCACCCAGCTGGTTTTTGGCAAGTTGGAGCAGCTGTTTGCCAGGGAATCTGTTTCTAAAAGCCACAGCACTGCTGGTGGTTTTGCCCATGTCATGAAGCAGGGTGGAAGGGATCTGGAAAGCCAGCTGGGAGCACCCTGCCCTCCAGGACAGGTCTGGGTACAGAGGTGCCAGCATGGAGCTGAATTGTTGCAGGACAGAGGTGCTTTGGCAGGGAATGCTCTGGCCCCTGGGTGCCATGAGGGGATTTGGTGTTGAGGTGTTAAAAACGCAGCTCATGTCAGGACAAGCCCAGGTGGGCTTTCAGTCAGGAAGTCAGAGGGACTCAGTGGAGCTGAGCTGGTGCTGGGATCGGGAATGGGAAAAGCAGGTCTGGCAGCGGATGCATTGCCCTTGTCCTCGGCAGCAAGCGCTGGCCAGCCACGGAGCAAACCCTGTGGAGCATTTCCTCAATCGGTGTCTCCTGTGGTGTCTCAGCAAAATCACAGGGCAGGAGTCACGGGGCTTGGGGGCCCATCCCCCGGCTCCTCCTCCCTCCCCGAGTCGGGACTTTGGGCCGTTTGCAAATGGAGTTTCTCTTGCTCTGTTTGGGAACAGCTTAATTGAAGCCCACCCTGAGCTGTTAACTCTTACCTGGGATATTCCCGGTGCTGGACTTCCTGGTGAGGCAATCAGGGGCCTCTGATCCTATCCTATCCTATCCTATCCTATCCTATCCTATCCTATCCTATCCTATCCTATCCTATCCTATCCTATCCTATCCTATCCTATCCTATCCTATCCTACCCTATCCCCATCTACCCTGATCTAATCCCTTTCCCTTGTCATCTCTCTGTCCAGGACTTTCCTATCCTATATAAACCCTCTGATCTTCCCCTTTTCCACACCATGTTTGTGTGTGAATGCAGCTGGGAAAACATCCATGTTCCTACAGTTTCTTCAGCTCCTGGGAATGGTGTGGAGAAAAGCTGGGTTTTTTCTGCCATCCTTTTCCTAAAATGCCCTCTCAGGGGTCTCTCCGGGACCACACACTGTGTGGGGCTGGTCTTCATCCTTCCTTCCACAGGGCATCCATGCTGGCTCCCAGCACTCCGCTGGCAGTGGGGATCAGCCAGGGCTTCCCACGAGGAGCTTCTGCCCGTGGTTTGAAAATAGCATTTATTTGCTCTGAGTTACCATAGTTACCGGTGGAAGTCGTGTGGCTCCTGCTGCTTGCTTGGGAGATTCTCTCCATTGTGGCATCACTGGCTGGTTTCACCTTCACCCATGGAAGACACAGGAATTTTTTGGGCATGGGGTGGGCTTTCCCCCCTGGCACCCCTCAGCAACCCGCTGGCTTCACCCGCAGTGCTGTCACAGATTTTCGGTCCCCAATCACAGGGTTTGCATTTCTAGGAGGAGCCACTGTGGTTTTCCCAGCACGGAGCCTGTCCCTACACTGCATCTAGGAGCTCTTGGAAGCAGACACTGAGAGCCAGCACACCAACCTCCCACTACACCCCACACCTGGTTTTTGGGAAGCTGGTCTGTAAATGGGGGCCTGGAACAGCTGGCATATTGTGGAGAGGCAATTTTGGAGACACGATGCTTGGCGAGACAGGGATGCAGCGTGGGAAGGATGTTTGGTGGCTGGGAGCCGCGTGTGGGCTGTGC
Source organism: Gymnorhina tibicen (assembly GCA_013399875.1). NCBI lineage: Eukaryota > Metazoa > Chordata > Aves > Passeriformes > Artamidae > Gymnorhina > Gymnorhina tibicen. The sequence continues at coordinate 70,085 of VXAZ01002370.1, read as the reverse complement.
AGAGACGCCCAGAGAAGCACAAACTCAGTGCTCAGGTTAGTCCGGCACTGGAGTCTCCCAGCCATGGGGTTTTCCTGCCAGAGGCTTGTGGGAGCAGGCAGTATTTGTTATCTTCCATGGCAGACACCACCCCACAGACAGAGCCTGGAGCCAGCCCGGGGTGCCACTGGCACTCTCCTGCCTGTGGATGTTCTCCTGCTGCCCGGGGAGCTGCCCCGGGACACGGGGAGAGGAGCATGCTGGGGACAGGATGTGGCAGGACAAATCCAGGCCCAGGGTGCCACAATCTTTTTGAGTGTGCCGATGCTGCCAGATGCTGCCAGATGCTGAGAATAGGCAGCCACAGGGCACCAAGGAAGAGAAGGATGATTTTGGGTTATTGCACTCAGTTTTGGGGAGAAAACCCGGATTGGTGAGGGCAGAAACCATGTGCTGGGCTGCTCCCAATCTGTCCTTTGTCGCTGAGCTGGGACAGTGCACGGCTCTGCCCACACAACCTGCTGCTTTCTGTGCTGCCAGCTCTCCCTTGGCCAGTGGACCTGGCGGGTGGGGAGGGAGATAAACCCTTGGCTGGCTGGCAGAACAGCACCTTCCTGCAGAGCTGCTGAGCATGAGCTGCTGAAGAATCGCTGCCCCGAGATGCACCGTGGCAGGAGTCTCTTCTCCCCTCCCTGCCTCCCTCCCCACCTCGCTCAGCTCCTATCAGTCCTCACTACCAATTAGCAAATTAAATCCAGTCCCTCTGGCACTTCCCAGGTATTCCTACACAGCTGCTGTGCTTGTGGCTCCTCCAGCCTTGGCTCCTGCACTCTGATGGAGCACCACCTCCGGCATGCTGCCACGCTGTGCCTGCTGGCCTCTCCTCCAGGGTTCCCATGCCTATGGACCCCTCAAGAACTAGAGGTGAGACTGAGATGGTGTTGGTGCCAGCGGGAGCTCAGTGGCAGCTGTCTGGGAGCCCCTGAAGGTCCTGTCCTCTGCAGCTCACGGATGCAGTGTCACCCGCACCTCCCACCCCCCTCCTGCACACATGCTCTGTTGGGCTTGACCAATACACTTAGAGAAGGATGTTTTTGACTGGGTGAAGAAATTTGCCAAAACAGGGTCAGACTGTCCCCAGCAATTGTTCTGTGCATGGATTGGGGCGACCAGTTTTTCTGCAGATGTATTTCTGGGTGTGGGTGCTGGCCGTGCCCCAGTCTCACTCTGCCTGGCCAGGGGGACCACGGGCGCTGTGCCCTGGCCCCGGCAGCCCCCGTTAGTTCACAGCGGCGCAGGACATCCCACGGCCTCACCTCCCTGTCCCACTGTCGGGCAAAGCACGTGGCAGCCGGTGCCTTTCCTGGCCGCGTCCCTGCTGCCCAGGACCACCCAACCTAAATTCTGTGGGTGAGCCAACGTAACCAGCCCTCGGTTATCGCTTTGTTTGAGGAAAGACAAACTGAAAGGCAGAAGGAATGTGTTTCCTTTGTTATGGTTATGCCCCTCTCAGGCTGTTGTTTCCTTGCTCGGTTTGCTGGGGAAAGCCAAGCCCTGGCTGCCCCTGGAGCTGCTGCCGAGCAAAAAGGCACGAGACCTTTTTATTTTGAGTAATTTTTGTGTTTCCTGGGTTTGGCATCTCCCTTGCAGGCAGTTCCTCTCCTCCAACCCCCGCTGCGAAACGTCCCGCCAGTGGCGAGAGGACAGTTGGCTAATCATGGGGATGAGGGGACATCTGCTTATCCGAGCCCCGCCCGGGGCGGGCAGCCCGCGGTACCCGCTGGCGGCTGCGGGGACCAACGCCCGTTTTCCAAAAGCACGGGCACCTCCTCTGGAACGAGCATCTCGTTGGGCAGGAGCGAGACCACAAGAATGCAGGAAAGGCTGTTGCAGTGGGAGGGAGTTTCTGTTCTTCTTGGGCTGGAAGAAATGCTCACCCAACCCCAAAATTCATATCCTGAGACCGGGTATGCTGGTCTGAGCTCTCAGGGTCTGCTCTGTCTCTGGCTTCACGTGCTGCCTTCTGCTCTAAGCCTCCGGAGACCAAGGTGCTGGTGCCTGCAGCCAGGGACATACCCAGCCCCACGAGACAGTATTTTAGAGCTGCCCTGGCAGGACAGAGAAGAAAAACCCGCAGATTTCCCCACCAGCCCAGCCCCAAGGCTGGGATTTGTCCGCCGAGGTGGCTGGGGCAGCTCTGCGCACTCCGCAAAGGGGACTGAGCACTGAATGTCTCTGGCTGCTGCAGCCAGGAAAAGTGGAGGCACTCAAGTGGGACCCCAGTCTGGGGCTGTTACACCCCTCTCCTGTGTGCCAGAGGCCGACTGGGATTTCCTCTGCCCACCTCATCATCGACCGTGGGTGTGGCATCCAACACCACCTTTGGAGGAAGCTCCATCATGCCTAATCAAAGATGGCCTTATTCACACCTATCCTGGCAAAGAGAACAGACCACAGGGAAATTCAGAGACCCCCATAGGCTCCAGTTCAAGTTTTCAGTAGAGTGGGGGGCAGCTGGTTGCCTGCAGGTTCCTGCTGGCCATTTACATTTGTGTTATGGGTGCATCCCAGGCTACAGACCATGCCCACCACTGCTGGCAGGGGATGTGCTGCCCCCGGGGCTGAAATACCCAAGAAAGATGACATTTGATGGGAGAAATTAGTGTGCCATGGACCTGCTCATCTCAGTGCCACCAAAGCAGCAGATCTGCATCATGACCCCAGGGTTTCCAAAGCCCAGTCCTCTGTTTTCTAGTGCTTTTTAGGCTGCCCATCCATCATGGAATTGTTTAGGTTGGAAAAGACAGCTGAGATCATTGAGTCCAAGCATTACCCTAGCTCGGCCAAGGCCACCACTAAACCATGTTCCCAAATACCCTACTTGCTTCTTGAACACTTTCAGGAATAGTGATTCCATCACTACCTGGGCAGCCTGTGCCAGTGCCTCACCACTCTTTCCATGGAGAAATTTTCCCAATATCCAATCTGACCCTCCCCTGGCACTACTTGAGGCCGTTTCCCCCTGTCCTGTCCCTGTTCCCTGGGACCAGAGCCTGACCCCCCCCGGCTGCCCCCTCCTGTCAGGGAGCTGTGCAGAGCCACAAGGGCCCCCCTGAGCCTCCTTTTCTCCAGGCTGAGCCCCTTTCCCAGCTCCCTCAGCTGCTCCTGGGGCTCCAGCCCCTTCCCAGCTCTGTTCCCTTCCCTGGACACGCTCCAGCCCCCCAGTGCCTTTCCTGTCATGAGAACCTCAGACCTGACCCCAGAACCGGAGGTGCCTCAGCAGTGCTCAGCACACGTCACTGCCCTGGGCCTGTGACCACACCATGGCTCGTACAGGCCAGGTGTCACTGGCCACTGTTGACCACAGGCAGCTGTCACGGGCTCTGCAGGCATTGTCTACTGCAGAGACAACTTCAGTTTGGGCTCCTTGCTGGGGCAGAGCCATGGCTGCATTAACCACTGAGTTTTGGAGAAGATGCAGCCAAGATGGCAAAGTTCAGTGGCTGCAGATGAAAAGGGCAAGAGCGTTTGCAGATGACAAAAGATCATACAGGGATGTTGGCTCAGAAAAGGGGAAGAGGGAGAGCAGACTCAGTGGAAAGATGTGGGGGACATATGAAAACAATCAGTTCCTCTTTCTACCATATCCCCTAAGTACAGAAATTAAAGGGCAGCATATGTTGAACAGATTAAAAGAAGCTGATTTTATGTATTTTATTTATTAGTTAAGAAAGTTTAGGCATTGCTCAGAAAGCCAAAGGTAAGGACAGACATGGCACAAAGCCCAGGGGGCACTAAAGGTGACAGTCAAGCACTGCGTTTTCCAGCACTGCTTTGAGGGTTTAAAAAAGCAAGAGGTTTTACAGCAGACATAAAACCAGCTTTGTGATCCCTTTTGGGAGAGGGGGAAACACCATCACCTTTAGCCCCTGACGGAAACTGGAGATAGCTGGGATGAGTGCAGCCGCATGATGTCCTTGCAGCCTGGTCCTGCACTGGACTCCCCTCTCCCAAACACTCTCCTCTCCCTGGAGTGAGAAAGTGGTTGGACACTCTTGGCATGTGGGAAAGGAAAGCTGGGAAAGGGAGGACACCTCCCTTCAACACCAGGGACTGTGATTAGATTGCAGCCCCGTATCTAAGTTCAGAACAGGGAGTCTCCACCCAGCCAAACATCTCATCCAAATCTCAGTTTGGTCCCTCCTCCATCTTCCCTCCAGGATACACAAGGCTCTGTCCTCACCCATCCCTCACACACAGCTGGCTCCAGGCTGGCTGAGCCCAGAGGCGAGGGATGGCCTGCGCAGTCCCAGGCCTTTCCAAGGAACAGCCGTTTCTTCCATCCAGAGATTTTTTCCTATCAGCTGACACAGTCAGGATCACACGGGGAAGCTGAGCTCAGGAATAGCTCGTTATTTCAGAATGCCTGTACATGTGTATTAGTAATATCTGCTGAGGCACTGCTCACCCCAGCTACTGCTTGTTCCCTGGGCACTTCTCATCCTCGTGGTCCAGCCCTCCCTCCCCATTTCCATGCTTGCAGGAAAGCTCCCAAGTGCTGGAGCAGCCCTTGGATGGAGATCTCTGCATCTCACCGGGAGCTCCCGGCTGGGGCCACTGGGTGGGAGGCGGCAGCTTGATGCACTGGATCTCACCAGGGAGCCCTGGGCATGGCACAGCCTGCAGGAAGGGCAGCAAGGAACATTTGGGATTGGGATATAAGGATTTTTGGCCCCCAGGGGCTTTCAGGACAGATCCATCCGTGGTTGTTTTGGTGACGGTGAGGGACCAGCAGCAGGGAGGATGGGCTCAGGATAAGGTCCTTTGGAGAACACCAGGGTTGTTTGGGGCCAGGGCCCCTCAGGGGACAGTGGCTGACTCCAGACATCAAGTGGGACCTGTTGGATAATCCCCATTTCTGCAGCCTTGGGAGAAGTGAGACCTGATCCCATGCATAAGGAAGAACAGAGCTGGTCCCACAGCCTTGGTGTGACCAGGGGACTGGCATTGCCGTGGCAGTACCCGGGGCCACAAGGGCTGGCTGTTGGACATGGCTGCTCCTGCGTGGCCCAGAGCAGTGTGTTTCTGCAGAAAACTGCCCAGAAATTCAAACCTTCCCCATTTTCCCTCTTCCCTGTGCTTGCAGTGCAGCTCTCCTGCCTGGTGGGGGATGTTCATCACGTGCCTTTCATCATCCCTGGCAAGTGGCTTCTCACACGGATTCGCATCCCTGGATTTCACATTACTGCCCTTCTGAAAACCTCCCAGGCTGGAGGCACACAGAGCCTGGGAAGGATGAGGACCTTGAGCAGCCATCTCCCAGGCTCTTGTAACCTCTACAAGTTCTCCTCTTCAGTAGGGTGCAGATTAAATATTAAACCCTTAAAAACACTCCCTGCCTCAGAAAACCAGCATAAAGGCAGGGCAGGAGCTGGCTGGGGTGTACCCTTGTGTGTACAGGGAAACACGGATCCAGCCCCGGCAAGCAGGCTCTGGCCACCCGAGGGACGGACCACAGCAAAGGTCATGAGACAACTCAGGCCAAAAGCTTCTGCCTGGAGCGTGTTTGTGCTGGTTTGTGGGACAAGAGCCTGCCCTTCCACTTCCTTTGGGCAGCCCTGGACCCTCTTCTTTGCAAACAAGTCTCAGGACAGCCCAGGAGCTGGAACTGGTTCTGATCCAGAGAACAGGCTGGAGCAAGCCTCTGCTCCTACCAGCCAAAGGAGTAGCACATTCCCCTCCTAAATATGGGCTACAAGTGCTCCCCAAGAGGCCAGCCCGAGCTGGAGGCATCTCCAACACTGTCCAAGGGCTGAGCACAAGGCAGGCAGCTGGTCTGGAGAGGTGCTCCCACACTTCTTTGGGAAGCCCTAACTTGCCCCTGCCTCCAACCCAAGGCTCTGTCAAACACATTAATAAGACTTCCTCAGTGAGTCAGTTATTCCTCCTGTGGTTTCCACTTCTGCAATTTCAAAAATCTGTTCATGAGTCTGTTATCGCTCATTAGGGAAGAAAGCCATCCGGAGGAGACCCACACAGGATGGGTCTCAGGAATTCTGGGAGCTATGGCCCTGCAGTCCTTAAGTTGAACTCAGCTGAGCTGCTGAGCTCAGTTTCTGAGCTCGAGTCCACCCTGGGGCACAACCTATGGTGGGCTGCAAGGAAAGCCATGACTGTGGGAAATGCTTTGCCCCACAAGAGCACAGTACCCTGCAGGAGCTGTGGCTGGCGTTCTGGAGTGCAAGAAAAGCCTAATGAACGTGAGAGGGGTTATGACTGTTCGTTAGGCAGATCCTTACAGGAGCATCCACAAGTATTTCTGTGAGCTGTGGAACTGCTGGAACCCATTTTCCTCTGGCTTTGTCTCAAGGGTGGGTAACTGGGGGGGAATCTGCTCCCCAGCAGGGTTCCAGCCCCGCCACAGCCCTTCCCTGCGGGAAGCAGCGCTGGAGTTCGACGCCCGGTTCTGTGAAACAGGCAGCCAAACCTGGGGAAATTCAGATCTCTGAGGCATTCCTGCCTTTTTCCCCAATACCTTGGCTTGAGTGTGGCCATGGGGAAGTCCTGCAGCATTTTGGCTGTGCTGGCACCGAGGAAGCCCAGTTCCACTGTTCCACCGTGCCCAAGGGTTACCCTGTTGTCCAGGTGAGGGGAGTGGGTGGCTGCGGAGTGCTGCACCACAGAGACACAGCTGCTTGTGGCAAAGCTCTGGGCGTGCCGAGGACTGATGCAGATGTACCCCTCGTGCCAGCTGGCTGCCAGAACCTGGACTGTAGGGCACCAGATCTCAGCAGGACCCCCACAGCCACTGGCCTTGTGCTGCTGGAGCTGGCAGAGCTATCCTCAGGCAGGTGTGATTTGTCATGCAAGAAGTCCATGAATAAAATACCAGCCTGGGTGTACACCTTGACCCAGCTCAGCAGTGATAGCTTGTGGAGTTTCAGCCCTAAACCTCCCTTGAACAAAACCGGACAAGTTGTTGCTCTGCAGGATTCACAGTGAGCAGCCAACCTTGTGTGAACTGTGGTCTTTCTCGGGCTTGAATTCAGAGCCTCATCAAGCTGAGTGTGCCAAGCACGGTGTACTCAGACCCCTGCAGCAGGTAAGGATGCAAAAGGAAAAAGAAAAAGTTCTGGGAGAGGGACTGGCTTCCTGCAGCACAGCCAAGAGATTCACAGAGCGAGGGGCAAGAGTGGGTCTTCACATAAACCCGGAGAAGTTTACGGAGGAGGAGGAGGATTGCACAGCACGAGGAGGACGTTTAAGGAAGAGGAATAGACTGTGCCCCAGCCACTGCCAGTGGGAGAGTTCTGGCTGCAGCCAGCTGGGCTGCTGAGCTCGTGCAGCCAGCGCTGGTGCTGCTCCGGAATGCTCACAGATCAAAAATGTGTACTCCCAGTCATGTATGGGACAGAGGATCCAGCGTCACACAGGCTGGGAGGATGAGGTACTGATCACTGGCTTGCCGGGCTTGCACTTTTCCCCATGGGTTTTCAGAGCTGCCTCCTTCATCTCATGGCTGAGGGATCAGGAGGATGAGCCCAGTCAGAAACCCTTCAGTCAATGGCACGTAAAGGGCACAGCCATAACTCTGGAGGACATTTAACCATGGAAAGAGAGGTGACTCAACATGCAGGCCATGGACCGAAGCTGTGTCAGCAATGGGAGGGTTCAGGAACAGGGCCGACAGTCCTGGTGCCTTATCTACCCTTGCCCAGCAGCAGGTTTGCAAAGCAGGAACAAACACGCTCCACTTTTCCCCAGCTGAAGTCTGGACCCAGCTCCACCCAAGAGCTGTTTGTGTGGTCTGAAATCAGTCAGCAGCAGCCTATGGCACCAGAGCACAGCCCAGGAGTGGAGCCATGACCCTCCCAGTGGCTCAGGCACAGGCTCTGCAGCCCAAAGCAGTGCTTGGGAAGGGCGATAGCAGTGCAGGGCTGGAAACACCCAGTGAGGGGCATGAAAAGGCAGGAAACCCTTGAAATTTGCTGCCAGAGGCATTGTTGTGCCACAGCTGGTTATAAAACATCTCTCAAGGAAGCAGGTGTCTCTGAGACACTTACATAAAAGCCTGTACAGAAAATCCAGAAAAAAAGCACAACTGGCAAACATCAGGCTCTTCTCAGACTGCAGCGGCACAGCAAGACAGCACAGCCTTCCTTTTCCAGTTCAGGCCCCTGCAGCTGCTACCAGCCCCGAGACAGCATCCAGGACCTTCCCATCACCACGCTTTCCAGGCAGGACACCAAGCTTCTGCTGCCTGATGCAATCAAGCACATTCCCCTCTCAGGTCTCAGTCACTGGGCTAACAGCAGCTGTGAGGTCCCAAAACAGCTGCCTGCACCACTCAGCTCCTCACGATCCCTCACTTACGCCTTCCTGCTACTAAGCACTTCATGATTAAGTTTACAGCCTTTAAGGGAGTTGTAAAATCGTGATTTATGGTATTTAAGGCTCAGGTCACCTTTGGAAACCATGCGAAGAAAGCCCTTTTGGATTGCAAGGATGGATTTACTGGTGATGGAAACACAGGATCAGGCTGAGAGGAACCTCTAGTGGCCATGGGCTTCCTGTGCAGCAAACCTCCTGGCAGTGCAGAGCCAGCCAGAGAATCATCTGGGAATTGTTTCTGCCAGCTCAGCAATCCCTTTTCCACATTCCATTGCCTTAAACTACAGCTCTGCTCTTGGAAATGTACAGCAGCATGGGAAGGCCAGATTTGCGTCTGAGGTGGATATAGTGGGGTGAGAGTTACTTTGAGGGAAAACCCCAAATCCCTTTGGCCTGACAGCAGCTTGTTTAAACACCCAAATTTAGCGGAATTCCGCTTTTTTCATTTTCACCCTTGGTCACTGCATGGTCTGGTCACGACTTACAGGGGTTGGAGGCCAGAGGACACCCCTAAGCTCCATTTTAAACCTAGGCTGGGCTGGGGCAAACCATGCTCCCTGGTCCTGCAAAGGGAAGGAGGCTCATGTCAGAATTTGCCAATCTAGAGACTTCACAGTCAGTTTGACACCTGATCTCAGGGGAAGTCTTGTGAGATCTGAAATGATCAGGAACCACGTAACCACCTCACCACAGTGAGAGTTCTGTCAGAGAACACGTGCTCCAAGGTTTCTCTCAGTTTCAGGGTGCCTTTTGCTATGAGCTCTACAGGAAGGCAGAGACCAGAACAGAGGACAAAGCCAGCAGCCTCCACAGTCAAATACCTTTATTATAATCCAAGATTCTGCACAGTGACAAAAATACCATTGACGTAGGGCAGTGATTCCAAGATAGGGTAGAAAACCAACTCAGCAGCACATCACCACTCATCTGAAGAAAACATCACCCCAAATAGTACACACACACTCAACCTGACTATGAATAGTCTGAAATTCATGACAGAGAGCTGCAGAACAGCCAGATGCCCACGCCTTGGCTGTACCCAACAGCCTGACTCAGTGTCACTCGCAGGAGCTGAGCTCTCACAGTGCCATGGTAGTGGGTCAGCTCCTGGCTGTGGCATCAGTGTCCCTATGGGCAGAGGAGATCACATCCCACCAAAAATGAAGATGAATTTCCAAGGACAAAGTACACAATTTCAATACACACACATGAAGAGCAGTTGATGGATCTGCACATGTCACCCCTCTGTGGGTCACCACAGATCTCTATTGGCATGGTTTAACTCTTCCAAGAACAGTACTGGCTCCCACTTCATTTTGACTTCAGATATGTCACCAGAGAGAAAATGAGAGTTTTTCCCTTCCCTTTGCTGATTTACCTCTATTAACAGGAGATTGATTAACATGCTTCATCAGAAAAGGAGTGTGCCAAAGTGCACGAGCTGCAGGAAAGACAGCTGCAGTGAAGTCTGTCCAGCCTGGCTGCAGCTGGATACAGTTCCCGTGGCCTGCAAACAGCTTGGTGGCCACTTACAGTGAAGTCAGGTTTCTGATGTCAGGAGTTTCTAATCTTTGCTGCCTTCAAGGAATATGACAAAGCAAAAAGCAGCTTCTCAGGACAGCACAACTGTGGTGGCCAGCACCCAGCCCACAGCTCCCACAGCTCCCAGCCCAAGGCCCATCCCCCTCTGGCACTGTCACTGCTGCCAGCAGGACCACAAACGGGGACTACAGCCTACTTCAACAGTTGTTCAGAGCTGCAAGTAACAACCGACTAAAGCACTTAATGGCTGGAGTACTTTGAGAAAATCACTTTCTGATAAGGTGTCCCTTGCAGTCATTGTCTTCAAAACCAGCCTGTGGCCTCCACCTCAAGAGCTTTGCATGAAACAAAGCGTTTGAACTTTGATATACAGCTGGTCAGCAACAACCATTAACTACACAGACAGGAAAAATGCCTCTTTGCTACTGGAAAGATGGCCAAGTCAACACACTGTTCTTCTAAGCGTCTCACAACCACAATGGGAATGATGGATGAGGATTTGCACTTGACAAGGAATATCCATTTTTACTGAACACAAGGATTGTGTGAAGTTGCTGCAGCACTGTAGAACTGCTTTCCCTGGATTACTGCAGCTTCTTGCTCATCCAAGCTATTCCAGTTCAGACCACACAGACCAGTCCCACAGGGTGGCTGTGGCAGGGCTGTGGCTTTATCAAGCCAAACCAGTCCCGTGCCTGGTGTCCAGTACTGCTCCTTGGATTCTCACACTGATATCCTATGATGACTTTCTGAGCAACCAGGAGTTATTTTGGATTCCAAACACCCAAATCACTGTGCACCAAGAACAGAGCAGGGAAAGGAACATGTTTCTGAGGAACGTTTCTTAAATAGGGCTTAAGACAAGGTACTGACATAGTGGCACCTGGCAGCCATGGGAGCGAGGAAATCCCATCACACTGCCAGGTGCAGTCAAGTTTTTGCAGATAAAATTTATTCATTTGGAGTAGAACATTACACTCCCCCAAATCCTACCAACATACAGCTCCAGGGAATTTCTGGCAACAAGCTGGAAATTATGACTATTGTGTTTCTGACTTGTTTTTTGTTCCCAAGGGCACCTCCTCAGACAAGCTCAAAAGAGGAGACGCAAACAAAACTGAAATCCCACCTACACTAAGGAGAACCTATACTTTTTGAGTGATTTCTTTTGTCTGAGAAAGCTTGTGGGGTACCTGCAAGGGCAAAGTGACATGGGTGGCTTGGAAAAACAGAAGGCAGCATCAGCCAGTTTGCAAAAAGCTAGATATGACTGAGTTCTTCCATATCAAAGTACATCAGTATAACTGAATTACTGTCACAGTTCAATCAAGCTTATGGTAAACCTGTGAAAAGACAACTGGGCAGAACTCACTGTGTGGGAAGGAGGAAAACTTGGGAGGCCCACTGCCGACTCTCAGACAGGGTGAGAGAATCCAATTGCAAATACAAACGGTGCAAAAGACATCTTAAATCGTTCTGCGCATAAGCTAATATTTCAAAGAGTTATTCTGACAAAAATTCAAAATGGCACCTTAAACAACAAATCTTATTTTCACCAAGTTTGTTCACGCACTCTGCAAGAGGCAACTCTTTACCAAGCCATGAGGTACTGTCAAGGCTGGCAAGCTGGACAAGCCAACATGAACAAAAACTCACCTCTGACCTTTGAATATGAATGTGACCCTGTCCAGCCTAGCTTTTAACATAATTAATTTTTAATTTTCCCATTTACTGAACTTCCAGCTTAAGCAGCAATAACATTAAGTAGCAAATCCCACTCTACAGCAATTTTTTAGATTGAACTGTTTAGAAAATCAGAATTTTCTCTTTCTCTTCATTTTCCCTGTTGTGATAAATCTTACTAGTGAGTTACTCACTGAAGCTTTGAGCATCCTGTTGTATGCTCTGGACTACTCATTGCTGTTTATGTATTTGTGCTTCATGTGGGAGAAGTTCCGCAACAGATAGTGCAATTTTTGGATAAAGACACTGGGGAATTGCCTCCAGACATCAAATGCCACAGGGTATGCCTGCAGAGAATGCAGGAATGCTCAGGAATGAGCAAAGCCTCTGCATCACCCAAACCCTACCAGAATATACAGGAATGAAGCTGTTACCTTCTCATGAGGGATCTCATCACTGGGAAGACATCTGGAGAAACAATGTTGCCTCCAGTTCTCCTGGGAAACTCCTTCACTCCCAGATTTCCCTCCTGCCTTCCTTTCTTCACTTGTGGGGAGAGGATAGAGTTCCTGTTATCACCACTTCTAATTCCCCAAACACACGGGGATATCAGTACAGTTATTTTCAGATTTAAAGCTTCATTTCAGCTCCCAGGAAAGATGAGGAAAGGAACATTTCTGAGCACTGAAGATACTCTCTGGCTTTCAGCTGCCTGACACAGGGAGTCACTCTGAAGTCATCATTCTGATATGGAACAGGAATGTAAACAAAATCAAGACTTGAGAGATATCACTGTCCAGCCTGGATGCCTTTCTCAGAGGCAGACTGCTCAAACAAATGCAGCTGGAAAGTGTAGAAGGTTTTGGTACAAGACAATCAGCAATCATGGTTTTGGTGTGAATGAAGAGCTTTGTAACTTAATGGTACCGATTTGTCTGCACAAAGTCTGCTCACAGGAGAGCAGTGATTTTATGAACTACTGTTCTCTGTCAAATCTGAGGTCACCAGTGCTCCCTGTGAGCAGACATCTGATGTTCCTGGCTCAGGCCAGGTAGTGGTGCCAGTGGCTCAGAGCTCTGCAGCACAGCTCAGCCAGGGCTGTGCCTCCGAGGAACTGCGGACTCCAGCCTATCCCATGACTGGGACCTGTATCCATCTAGCATGGGTCTGTGCTCATCACATTTTCATTTTTACCAACAGTCCCTGAACACAGATCTCTACAGGTAAAGGGACAAGGAGTTAACCAGATATATTTCTTCACCTTGACCTGTTTTAAATAAAATAAGAGTAAACAACTAGGCCTGCATCCGAGTGCACCACTTAGGAATGACTGCAGCACTGAGCCCAGCAGAAAGGATGTTCTAACTTAGCTCCTGCATTGGAATTTACCTTGGGAATCCTTGGACAACTGAAAAACTGGTTGATTAGTGACAGTCCCATCAACCATTCATGGTGTCCCTGAAGCCCCACACCTCCAGGATGGAGATCTGGAAGCTTTCAGAGCACAGTGGCTGGTTATTGAAAGTGTTGCAGTGGCTGGTTCTCCCGTGGTTCAGATCTGCATCGAGGTACAGAGCCTGGCCATCACCACCTCCTGAGAAGAGACAAAGACAGGGTGAGGATGTCTCTGCATTTCTTGGCATGGGAAACAGCTATACAAAGACTTTAGTGCTTTTCCCATGGGAACAACTGGAAGCCCTCAGCAGTGTCTACTTGCTGTCTTGAGGTGTAACAGTATATGATCAAATGTATAGGTTTTGAAAGACAATATCAGGACTGGATGATTTCTTTTAATAATAATAAAGAAAAGTAATGCAACTCAATAAGAACAAAAGCTACCTGCATTTAAGATTTGTATTTCAGTGCTGGAGGATGTTGGAAATTACAACTGCAAATTTTCCCTCCAGTAAAGAAAAACCAAATAATTCTGTTAGCAGTCAAAAATCAAAGCTGGGAGAAGATGATCAGTAAGTAACAGCACTGGCTTGGTCTTCTAAATCACTATAAAACATGTAAGAGTTAAAAGCATTTTGGTTATCTGTGGGTCTGTGTCAAGGTTCACAGAGCTTTCAGTCAGAAAATGCAGAGAAGTGAAAATAAAGTTAGACAGAAATGTGTTAGGAGAACAAAAAGGAAGATTCCCTATTGCTAACTGGGCAACCATCAAAGAACAGTTACTAAAGCCAGGTGAAGAATCAAAAGGGTGGGAATTCTGGTCCACAGCTGGAGCTGTGTACAACATTCACTTCTGTGTCTCTGCTACTCAAGCCTCTCTCTCCCCTGTTACCACCCACACTGTAGTATACGGCAAATATCAGCGGCTCCCTTACCTAAGGCTGATAGGAGGAGCTGGTGGGACACAGCTCCCTGAAAGGAGGGTGGAATCCCATGGGGGCCAGGCTCTGCTCCCAGGGAAAAAGTGACAGGACAAGAGGAAAATGCCTCAACCACCAGGGAAGGTTTATGTTTGATACTGGGAAAATTTCTGCACTGAAAGGGTGGCCAGGCATTGGAACAGGCTGCCCAGGGCAGTGGTGGAATCACCATCCCCAGAAGGGTTCAAAAACCATGCAGATGTGGCACCTGGGGACATGGGTTAGTGGTAGCCTTGGCAGTGCTGGGGGAACGGTTGGACTTGATGGTCTTAGAGGGCTTTTCCAACCTAAACAATTCCATGAGTTTATGATTAGAGCACATGCTGCTAAGTGGGAAATCAGCCAACACTTGACATTACAGAGGAAATTATAGGCCAGTTGCTCTCCTAACAAGTGTCAAGTAAAGATTTTTGGGAAATTGACAACTATGATTTTAGATCTGTTCCTTGTAAATCCCATTTAGGTGACAACTTTACTAAGCAGACTTTTGCCAAAGTCACCAGCACCACAGATCCAATAAAGTTCCTGGAGAATTAACATGTTTTATAGTTTACTCTGTGTTTCAAAAGTCTTGATGCAAAGTAAGCTCCTTTTCGAGAATGATTTCTCATCGTGAATTAGGCTGTATGAAGGAATGGCTGTGCTTAAAGCCATGAGTTACTCTTTTCTCTAACATGCTTATATGCAGGTTTTCCCCCAGAAAATTTTGGTTGGGAAATGATGTCAGGTTTTGGGCAATTTTTTCTCTACCTGTAGTGATACTGAAATAGATAAAGGGGTCAGGTGTATGTACCGTGTATCTAAGGTGGACAGGAAGAGCTGAGGTAGGATCTGTGCTTGAATCCTCACACTGACTCACCTACAATGATGCACTCGCTGCTGCCAGCCATGAACATGGAGGCTGTTTTGGAAGGCAAGTTGAAGTGCCGAGCTGCTAAGAAGGGAGAAAGGCGATCTGAGGGGTCTGAGGGGATGCTGCTGGAGGAAAGAGTGCTGGAAGCTGGTTGGGCACGGTTTTCTGTCTCTGATCCAGTCGAGGCTAGTTCTGGGTGCTTTATGATCACCCACTCGTAGCGTTCCACTTCTGGCTGCAGCTGCAGAGAGGCAGAGAAGGGCAGAGCTGATGTTAGTATACACACACTACACAGAGCTCTGCTCAGAAAAGAACATTCTAGCCCCTTAGTCTCCACCTGCACGGCCAGCAGTAAAGATTGGATCAACCTGTCTTTCAGGCCCGAAGTTATATCCTTTATTCCTTTGCTTTTTAGGTGGTTGAAGAAATGATGCAATAATTTCTGAGTTACCTTATTACATCTCTACATCATCTCTCTCTACAACTGCATAAAAGGAGGGTGGAGCCAGTTGGGCTCTGCTCCCAGTTAACAAGAGATAGACAAGAGGAAACAGCTTCAAGTTGTGCCTGGGAAGGTTTAGATTGAATATTGTGAAAATTTCTGCACTGAAATGGTTGTCAGGCACTGGCACAGGCTGCCCAGGGAAAGGGTAGACTGACCATCTGTGCTGGTTTTGCATGGCCGGGTTTTTGGTAGCGGGGGGGCCACAGAGGTGGCTTCAGTGAGAAGCTGCTGAAGTTTCCACCATGTCTGGCAGAGTCAGTCCCTGATGGCTCTGAAGATGGACATGCTGCTGGCCAAGGCTGGGCCAGTTAGAGATGGTGGTAATGCCTCTGTGATAACGAAGGAGGGGGAGGAGGTGCTCCAGGCGCCAGATTTGAGATTCCTCTGCAGGCTGTGGTGAGGACCATGGCGAAACAGCTGTGCCCCTGCAGCCCATGGGGATCCACGGGGGATGCAGAGATCCACCTGCAGCCTGTGGAGATCCACGGGGGATGCAGAGATCCACCCACAGTCCACGGGGATCCACGGGGGATGCACAAATCCACCCACAGTCCACGGGGATCCACGGGGGATGCAGAGATCCACCTGCAGCCCATGGGGATCCACAGGGGATGCAGAGATCCACCCGCAGTCCACGGGGATCCACAGGGGATGCAGAGATCCACCCCCAGCCCGTGGGGGAGGTGCCCACGCCGGAGCGGGTGGATGCCTGGAGGAGGCTGTGATCCAGTGGGAGACCCGGTGGAGAGAAGGGCCCTGCTCCCAGGCTGGAGCAGCCTGTCCTTGGAGGACTGCACCCCGTGGCAGAGTGACCCACGGCGCAGCAGTTTTGGGAGGACTGTGTGCCCGTGGGAGGGACTCACGCTGCAGCAGGTCGCAGGGAGCTGCTGCTCGTGAGATTGGAACCACGTTGGAGTTCACGGAGAACTGTCTCCCGTGGGAGGGACCCCACGGTGCAGCAGGGGAAGGACTCCTCTCCCTGAGCAGCGCAAGAAATCCTCGGGTGACGAACTGACCAAACCCCCCACCCCCTGTCTGCCTGTGCTGTCAGTGGGAAGGAGGGAGGGGTTGGGGGAGGAAAAGGTGGTTTTAAGGGCTTGTTTTATTTCTCATTATTCTCCTCTGATTTTGTTAGTAATAAATTCACTTTGTACCTCTAAGTTGAGCCTGTTTTGCCTTTGGAGTGTTCTTTCCTGGTCCTTATCTCAACTCATGAACCCTTCATTAAATTTTTCTCACCTCTGCTCAGCTGTGGCAGGGGAGGGTGAGTGAGTGACTTTCGTGGTGTTTGGCCAGTGTCAAACCACGATACCATCCTTACAAGTGTTCTAAAAATGTGTGGATGTGGCATTTGGGGACATAGTTTACTAGTGAACACGATGGTAGTGCTGGGTTGGTGATTGGAGTTCATGATCTTAAAGGTCTTTTTCAACCTTGATGAATCTATGATTTTTTAAGAAAATGTTCTGTGCAAGGGAGAAAAAGAGTCACCACAAGACTTATAAGTAAAATTTTTTTCTCCACATTAGGAGTTCAGTAAGCTTTATAAATTAGGAAGGTATGTAATCCTGCCTCTTTAAGTGGAAGGGAGGTGATAGTTAACCATTACAGTGGTTCTATCTTGGTACTGGGCAGCAACAACAAAATTTTACTCACCCTAAACACAAAGCACTCCCCAGTTCCAAAGAAACTCAGCTTGTTCCCCCCTCGCCGGCGCTCGCTCCAGTCAGTGGACAGGTAAGCCCCACAGACCTGGTATAGACAGCAGAGTCAGGGTTCCCATTGAAGGAGAAAGTGTGTTAAACCCACTGATACTGACATTTCAGAGGCCAAAACTGCAGGCTTTAGTTTAGTTTGAGTTTCAGAGTCTCTATATCAGTGGATTAAAGCAGCACAAGTACTTATATCTAAAGACAGATTTTAACTGCTTTAATCCACCAGTGGTTACCTCTAAATCCTAATAGTGTCATAAATTATTTCATACCTCTGATGCCTTAAGGGAGAAATTTTCTAACACAACCCCAGGTACCAAAGCACAGATCACTCCAGGCCTGTACAGCCTGACCCCCACTTCCTCACTTTGGCTTCCAAAGCAGCAGTGTTGTCCCAAGTTACAGCATGAGCACCTCTGCCTGAACACTTTTTGGTCAAACAGTGACTTTGGTGGCTTTCTTACACTTCAAAGGGTAGGTTAAAGCCAGCTTAGCTAAGCCAGTGCTGAACTAGCTCAGATATTTAGAGCGGCCACTCAAACCACATGGGAGCCACCAGTCTCCAATAAAGAGAAGCACCCTCTGAGGGCTGAGCTGGTCTCCGGAGCCTTCTGTTTGCACAGAATTTTTTGCTACCAGCAATACACATCCCTGCCAAGTGCACACAGAGCAAACAATGAAGCTCCAAGAGTGGGATGAAAGCATCTGTGCTTTTTTCCCCACAGAAACTAGAAAAACAATTATGATTATACAGAATTGTTCTAAGGTACATTCGCTGTTTAGCCTCCATGAGCGTTACAAGCAGAGCTCCTAGGACAAAATTACTGAAGAACAGATTTGTTTTATATAGATAAATCTGTATCTAGATTTAAATCTAAATTTAGATTTAGAATTAAATCTAAATGACCCAGAAGTCCATTTGATGTGATATGCCTGATGGGTATGAGAGGCAGAAAATCAGAATTTCTTCATTCTAAAAGTTAAGTACAGACATACAAATAAAGGATGAACAACTCTTTGCAAAAACCCTCCAAATCCAGAAGCACGAAACAAAACCCCCATATTTTTCTCCTAGGTTTTTTTTCTGGCTAGTACACATTTATTTGAAGGCTAAGAAACAAACCATCTTATAAAAACCAGAATCCCTTATAAAGCCAGACTTTTGATAGGCTCCAAGACAAGAAGCAAAATAATTGTTCCCCCCTCTACCCTTTAGACACCAGGGGCATTCCATAAGCCACTGGCATCTCAACACAGGCCTGAATGGCCAGAAACCACACAGAGAACTGTGAAATGGCCCCGAGGGTGAGCATCAGGTAGATGTAAACAAAAGTAGAAATGAGCTTGTTCATGGACAGTCATCCTGCAGAGATATAGACAGGAATAAAGCCCACAGGCTGCAATAACAGCTTAATGTTACATACAGAATATTTAGAAGTCATGTACAGTGGCACAGACAACACCACCATTACAGGAAGTTCCTGTGTGCCCTCCTGAGAAGGTTCTGGGAAGACTTCTTGTTTTATGTATTAATTTTTTAAACAAGCGTGTTGCTGTTTTCACATTATGCTGTCCAATATTGTCACACACAGGAGCAGAAATAAGGCACCTGTGTGCACTCCTCCTCAGGTTCTCAGAGCTTCCTTATCTTTTTCCCAATCAAGAATGAGATGAAGCTAAGGCTTTTGTTTTCACATCATGTAGTCCTACGCTATTCATACCATTTAAATTCTGCTACTTTCTCTCCTCGTATCCTTGAGAAAATGAAAATATCTTCTATGAATCACAACTTTAGCACAATTCTCAATCTGCCCCTCTGATTCTGCATTTCAGAGTCTGTCCAAGAGCAAAGTGAGCTACTCTAGTCCATCACCCCACACCACTTGCAAGAGAAAAAGCAAGACTTGGTTTTAGTCTTAACCAAGACTTGGTTTGCAAGGTCTACCCAAGAATGCATAGTCCTATAACCAACAAATAGAATAATTTAATGCATGGATTCTTTAAAAAAACAAAGCCAAACCTTGCTTATTCATTTTATTGTAAACAGCTGTGTGTTGCAGTACAGCATTACACACTGCCCAAACCCCAATTTAATCACTTGTCTTTCGCCTCACTCACCTCTTTTGCTGTTGTCTTGATGAGGAGCAGAGTTGGTTCGTGTCCCTCGCTGTGGGAATAGAACCTGAAGTGCAGAGCACAAAAAAGTGAGCACTTGACTGCCACCAGCTGCAGCTCCTTTCCTCCTCAACATCAGGCACCGCCTCCTCCTCCAACTGATGCCGTGGCAAAAAAGCACCTGAAGACTAAGAATATTCCTGCAAATGCTTTATACAGTTCATGTAATAATACAGCTGAGTCTAAATGAATACAATCAAGCAGTTGTTCTGTACCCAGTCCCCTGCACAGTTTATGTCTCTGAAGAATAACTAGAAGATTACCTAGATCAACTGCAGCATTTTACAGCATTTTGAATTAAAACAATCAGAAGGATTGCAAAACAACCTAGAGGACTGATGGCCGTGTCTGAAGGGCTTTAGGTCTTCATGGAAATTAATTGTGATGCATTCTCTTTGCTTGCTTTCGCTCTTCCTCATAGGCACCTGAGGCTGGGAGTGGCTCTCCCAGCCTCAGTACCTCAGCTGCTGATAGCAAAGTCATTATTAGGAGTTATAGGGTTATAGTCTTCTGTATCAAGTGCAAGGACAACTCATATCTAGTTTACCTCACTTAAAAAAAGAAAACCAACCAGATTCATAGGTAATTTCCAGTTTCCAGTTCTCTTCTTCCTTGAATCAGCTTGAATGTGTTTATCTATCAAAAGTGTCTGCAGAGCAGCCACTGAGTTAAACCATTCAAAACCTTAAGGAACCAGACTCAGACCAGCAGAATCTGTGAACTGATCCAAGTTTGACTTTTCCCCTTGACCTTGAACAGTTTAAAATATTCTGGCATAGGAAATATCCCAGTCAAATGCTGTGGGCAACAGGAATTTGTCACATTTATATTCCATCGTTAATCATATTCTTCAGATCAAGTTCTGACTAAGCATGTCCTTTTTGTCAATCCAGCAAACACTTCACCAGTCACTCCTTTCTGCCCTACAGTAGAGAAGAGAGAGGAAGGTTTTCCTTACCTGCTCAGACTACAGCCATGCTCCAAGGTGGTGAAAAGCAGGAGGGGCTGGCACAGTGCAAATCGCTCTGGGATCCATGACCAGATATCCCGCATCTCCTTCACACTGACAATTTCTGACTTGAAGTTCTCAGCATGAACTGCCAAGTGCACATTCTGCCTGAGAAATACAACACAAAACATTGAGAAGCAATAATTTAACAAGTTTTGGATTACTGAACTGAAACATGAGAAGACAGCTGAACACTAACAGACTCCAGTAGATAAATTATTGGTCAAAGCTCCAGCCCATGGGATTAGGTGGCTGTGACCTAGTGAAGGCAATAAACTGCTGCAATTTAACATCATCCTCAGAGGCAGAGATCTGGCTTGACTGAAATACCTCTGTATGGCAGCTGTGGCCTGCACCTTTACACACAGAGGACACAACACTGAGCCACTAAAAATGACCATGGTCTTACATTTGCTGTTGGTGACAGTCTCGCTGGCACTTGTATTTAAGCACAGAGAACAGAATACCTAAACAAACGGCCAGGATCTGAGAAGAAGGAGTAATACTTTTTCCGCCTCTGAGGTCCTGCTCCTATCACAGGATTAGAGAATTCCTAAACCCCTCAGAAACTTTAGAGGAATCAGTATTACCAGGGTAAGCAATTTTAATCCAAGGCAAATATTTGAAGCTTTTGAGAAGTTCCACCTCTTGGAAACATGTCATTACCAGTGACTTCCACTTCATTAAGAACTGAAAATGTTCCCAGGATCATGGTTACAGATAACCGGAGAACATTAAGGAATGCTAGATGCTGACACTGGAAAGGAAATCCCTGTATCCCCCAGAAGGGTCTGATACAGTTATAAGGATTGATTCATGGCTTTTAAATGCTTGAAGGTAACAATTATCACCATCTTAACCAGCCTTCATTTCTTAGATTAAACAAGCACGCAAACCCAGAGCCTGGGGATTAAATGTTATTTGCTTCCACAGTCTATGTTAAATGCTTAAAATGCAATGGTGACAGCCAAGGACACAGAATTTACACAAGTCACTGAATTACTGGGCAGCCAGGTGTTAAATAAAGCTTTATCACTTCGCTCTGCATGCAAGGGTTTGAGCGCAAGTATTTGCCTATTTCTGATGGGCTTTTTTTGACAATTACACATTTCTTTTCTCTCAGTTTCATGAACAAGAAGAGGCCCTCAATACTGTACATCTGCGTGGATCTGGATAGCTTTGCTCACTCCCTAAAACACACAAAATATATACATTTTTTATTTTTCATGCTGGTAGTACCAAAAAATCAGTAGCATTTGCACTGTACTGCAGAGGAATGCTTGCTTGGAGACACTGGGAACTGCTTTCTGGAATTCACTGTAGGTGCCTTAGTGTCAGCATTTCAAATGAAGTGACTCCTTAGGTCACTTCAAAAAATTACTAATATTACTGCTTATTTTAGCTTAATAAATGAAATCAGTCTTTGCATTGCTACCCTGCATTATTTAATGCACGGAACTTCTGTGGGCACCTATTTAAGCAAGCTGTAACTATTTATGGGTTTTAAAACTTACAGTATCACTGACTAGGGACATTATTTGTACTTTTAAACACAGCAATCCGAGGCAAAGGAGAGATCCATTGAAACAAAGCATGAGCCAAACCTTGAACTCCCATGTCCAGAATCTTACTCTAGGTCTCACCCTCTGTGTTCTGTCAGGTCTGCAGCTAAAACTGGTGTCACTGCAGAACAGAGCTGAGAGACAAAGCCTTGGTTGCAATTCAGCAGAAATTAAGATCCACCCCCCCACCTCCATTTAAGGAACTAAAAAATATTCAGGGCAGTCAACTGTTTATTAGAACGAATTTCCGGCTTCAAGTTGTGCCTGGGAAGGTTTAGATTGGAAAAGCAATGATGATAAATAGGCTAAGAGTTAATAACAAATATCGAAACAGGTTTAAATTTGCACTTCAAGCGAGCCTCAGAATTATTTGTATTCCTGGTCTGTACATTTTTCACACATCTGTGAGCTGTTTGGGCAACTAAACTTCAGTTCTTTTTTCTAAAAGGCTCTAACACTCAGGGTGTCTTTGCTTTTGCCTTTGTTCCTTCTCCTGGCTACTCTGAACTGCTGATTTAAAGACTTTCCTACCCAAACCCCACTCAAAGCCTGTGTTCAGCAGCATTCTGAACACATCCTTTTCAGTACCCTGTGACTTCCCACAACTCTTCCATGTAGGTAGAATATCACCTTTTCAAACAGATCATTCTGATTTACTAGAAAGAATTTACCACTGTATTGGCCATTTAAAACTGTTCCAGGCATACATGTCCTGCCCTTTGAATATCATGGTAAATAATTTTATATTTAATGGCACCATCTAGTTAAACCAAAGAATGTGGCCAAAGAATGTGAAACAAAATGACTTGCTATTTCCCAGTAACAAATCACAGTTGTACATGGTTGAGACTGAAACCTGACCCTGTGTTGAGAAGTGTCCACATACAGCCTGCACCTAGCAAACCAAACTCCACGCTGCTGAGCAAAAATAAAACTTTTTTGGGGGGATTCCAGAAAACTGCAACTAGTTACAGGTATCTAATCTGTATTAATTCTCTTATTTTTGACAGTATTTATCTAATGACAATGAAAATCATCTCCTTCAGTTTGGCAGTTGCTTTTCAAAGTAGTAAATGAGTGAAAATAAACAAGTGGGTGAAGGAAAAAAACCAAATGTTTTGCTTTATATTCATTGAGAAAAATTAAGTTTACCCTTCACCACTCCACTCCTTTCAGGGTCATCTGTGAAAACACTGCAGCTTGAGAGAACAGTAAATTTGGACAGCATTAAAGCGTACCACTAGAACTGAACAAACTCAGAAGATTTTACCCTGCTTTAGTGTTTTCCTCAGTTACCAGGATTAGCATGACAACTTTCTCTTGATTGCTGATGTTGGAAAGACTTGTTCAACTGCTATTATTCCAAGAAACTGGATTTGAAAACCAGCACAATTAATGTTTAAAAAAGCAGCATTTGCTAATTTCACAGGAACCTTGTTTTTCCACCTATATCATTAATACAATGTGCTTCAGAGACCTCAAAGTTTCCAAAGGTAAAGCCAAGGTTGAGGATGTGCAGCAGCAGCTGTCACAGTGACTGTGACCTGTATTATTCAAAAAACAACAAATATCCAACTCCAAAGATTACTCACTGAATTTCATCTTCCTGCTCTACTCTGGCTTGGGTCAAATCTTAGAGGAGATGCATCATCTTTAAAATCCATTATAATTTCAGTGAGGGCATAACTGTGTGGTAAAAGGAGATTTTCTTTTCAGTCATAAATAGTAATATAAGTAATTTGTGGTATGTAAACCTGAAACCTGATCCTGTGTCCAGATCAGTGTCAACAGACACCCTGCATCTCCCTAAGTCCCCTCAAACCCAAACTGCTTCCTAGCATAAATCAAGGCTTTCTGCTGCTTTCAGAACAACCTAACTGCAGTAAAATAATACACAGATGCTGAAGATTTGCTTGACTGGGATTAACAGCCTGCTGATTTATTAGCGGTAAAATCCTCAACACAGAAGTTATGGTATGAAACACGCTTTGCTAAGTCTCTTGAGATGTTCTTTCAAAGATGAAAACATGAGGAAGTTAATTCCAACTTCGATTTTATAAATTAGTACAAATATTAGTGTGCATCACTCACTAAAGTTAACTCAGGGCACCTGCAGCAATTCCAGAGGATTCTCAAAGGCATGAACTTAAACCCAAACATCTGTGGTATGTAATACTCACAGGGCAGCCTTTCTCTTTCCAAGTTCTCTGCTTATCAGGTATCACAATCCACTCACTGGGTTTTGTTCTTTAAGATTTACTTTTCAGGCCAAGACGTGATAAATGACTTCATTAACCATTAATGCTCTATGGCTGAGTAACTCTGACCTCCTTGACACAGAAAAAGAGTCTTGTCTTCTTGACTCTAAAAAAACCCCTACCTACTTAAAAATAAATTTAATCTACTATGAATAGACAGGTCACTTTCAGGAGTGTGTCAAGTTGGGGTCAGTCCAAAATCTTTCCAATTAACTGCAGAAAGCTTCCAAAGAAGATAAAAAGTCGACTATGTTTCACATCTAATGCAACAGCATATACCAGGTTTGGAGGTGGGATGATACCTAACAGCTCTTCTGAGCTGTTATTTGAGATGTTTAAAAAAAATTACACTTTTTCCTCCAGAGTAGAAAGGACCCTATTATAACGGCCCTGTATAGGCAAAACCATAATCCCACCATGTACAGTTCTTTCCCACTCTGGAAAACAGGTGTACTGCTGTCTGAAGTGCTGTGCTGACTCCTTGGGCCCACTACCCCTTCTCTTACAGCTTTGCAGGTGCTGTGAACTAACTTTGCAGGAGGCTATTCAGGAGATGTGGCACAGCAACCGGGTGCTCCGATTGCTGCCCTGCTTCTCCTGCCCCAGCGTTAGCAATACGCGACGGCCTTGGGAAAAATAACAAGCCAAAGACAACAGGAATGAGCAAAGTGCAAAGACTCAAGTGTTTTAACCTACCTTTTGGGAGGTGCAAGACTGCAAACAGGAGGGGTGCAGTGGAGATGGAATGGACAGAAGGGGAACGTACAAGGAGAAAGACAAAAAAGATAGAAAAAATCAGTGACTTCCTACATCCATGACAAAGTGAGTGAAAGAAGCCTGGAGAGAAACAAAGCAAGGTTTGATTTGAGTCACCAAGCACTAAAAAACAATCAGATAGGTTAAAACATTCATATTTCTATTTTCCCCCCTTTTTTGTTATGTGATGGGAAAATAAATTATCTTCTCCTTGCACAGGCCAAACACAACTGGAGAAGAGAACTCACTGGCATCCCATGGAGCTCTGGAGAACAGCTCACTTCTCCGGCACTTCCATCTGCCCACACTGGGACCCAAACCGAGCCAAGCTCCCAGCAGCACCATGCCTGGGGACACTGAGAAATTCCAGTGGGTTTACAAAGGTAGCCAGGAGAGGACGATATTTTTTCAGTAGCAACTCTGCCTGGCATAGCAGTAACTGCAGGCTTTATTTAGGTGTATTACTGTATTTTGCCTTGAAAGCATCACTGTTGTGAGTGAGAATTTCTCTGCAACGTTTAACACAGCAGGAGCTTTTGGACTGTCTGTGGTGGGTTGATCTATGTTTTCTTTTTCTTTGGTTTATTTAAATTATTTTTTAAATTTTATTTTTATTTAAAGCTCTCATTCTGTTTTAAAGAATATACTCAGGATATTACAACTCTCCTGAACTTCCTAACAGGAAGAAAAGACACAATGGGGGAGTCAATATTTTGTTACAAGTCTCAAATACAATGATCTGAACTGTCCCCAGTGTGACAATCCAGTGGCTAAAGCCCTTGAAATGTTTGAGACTGACAGGAAAATGCTGAAGCCGATTGTAAACCAAGCTGTGAGTCTAAAAAATTAACCCTTAGAAGAGAGGGTTAAAGGGGGGAGCTTTACATGTATGTAGACACATGAAGGAGGTTCAGCTAACATTTATGTTATCTCTTAGGCTGAAATGCACTGTGTATGTACTGCCGTGCCATGCAGTGGTATCTGTTTGCAACTGCTGTAACTAACTCAGCAACGCAGTTGGCTGGAAGATCCTACTACATCAGTGGAGGTTCAGAGAAAATGAGACCGTGCCTCTAGAACATCAAGTTCTAGATATCACACTCTCTGACCCAGGGGGCTTTTAGAAGTCACCTCTCTTCAGAGGGCAAGACAGTTCATAAAACTGTCCAACACTTAAACTTAAGAGTTCAAAAATGGTTGGGAAAAGTTTTCTGTTGTCAGAGGCCTCTGGAAAAACAGAACATGCATCACTTACCTGCACATACATTTGCACGTGGCAAGATGCTAATTTTGTTCAGATTAATACATTGCTGCCTTTTCTATATCCATCAAGAGGCCTTTCAGCTAAGTTTTTTATTAGTATGACTTTTACTGTCACATCACAGCAGGAGTTCATTCACCGGTTTCAGAGCTGGTTCTTCCTCCCCTTATTTCTGAGAAGAGCTTGTGATTACACAACACTTTCTTGGATCTGTATAGTCACTCTTCTCTTCCACGGTTCTTTCAAAATTATTTTTTCTACTTGTACATGAGACTGTCACAAAACAGATCAACTCCTGCCTG
The DNA here is from genome assembly GCA_013399875.1 of Gymnorhina tibicen. Taxonomy (NCBI): domain Eukaryota; kingdom Metazoa; phylum Chordata; class Aves; order Passeriformes; family Artamidae; genus Gymnorhina; species Gymnorhina tibicen. The sequence continues at coordinate 43,722 of VXAZ01002370.1, read as the reverse complement.
TGAGTACTATACACTTGATTTCCAGGAGGCTTGCAGTCAAATTAATTTAAAAAGAAACCTGTAAATAAGACTTATTTCTTCCTTGCTCAGTTAAAACAGCTCTTCAGTCACGCAAAATGTTCCCAATTGTGACAGTGCCTTACACTAAAGAAACTGCTGAATTCAAAGTACTGGGCAGCATCAAACTGACATTTTCTACAAATAATATCATACTTAAGATCAATTTTCACATTTCTTTGGGTATGTTTCTTCCAAGTAATTTATCAATGTTTTCTCCAACTTTGCTAAAGTGCCTTTTAGTTTAAAAACTGCTTATGAAACACACATTTGAGATATAACACTTGCAATTAATATATACTTGTATAAATTCATTACTGAGCATGCTACAAGAAACTTCTGTTCCTCTTGTATCATAACAATTCAGTTACACTTCCGATTACAATCCCAACAATGAGTGATTTTGGAGCTGCTGAGTTTTCCTGCAGAGAAAACGCGCCAGCAGAAACCAGCACGCACCAGTGGAGCTTCCTCACCAGTCACCCAGGGCTGCCTGACTGCTCCACACACTGGGAACACTCAGGAGATTGCTCAGGTTACCTGTGCTGAGCCCTACCTTTTCTGTTTGACCGTGATGCCCTTCTGCTGCAAAGCCTTCTCGTTGGCCATCTGCAGGAGCTGGATCTCCTTCCGAGAGAAAAGGCGGATAGCAAAGGCTTTTTCCAGGAGCCTCTCTGGGGACACCGACTTGGCGATGTCCCTCACGAAGGCTCGAATGTCCTGCTGGATGCTGTCAGACTCCATGGGCTGCCCAGCTCTGACTTTGTGAAAGAATTTCAAAAGAGCCAGTGCGACACGATAGAGAACTTTGTACCCTTCCACCAGGAAGACGTCGAAGACCCGTGTGATGTACGCCATGGGCAGCTCTCCGAAGAGCCACCGCTGCCAGTCCGAGTACACCTCCAGCACGTCCTCGGACACTGCCACCATCAGCTTGTGGGCTGCCTGGCAGTACTTGTTCACCAGGTCCCCAAAGGTCATGCAGGAGGACTCGAAGGCCAGGAAGGTCTGGTCGATGAGCCGCTTGGACGGGTCGTTGCAAGCCAGGATGCGACAGACCTGCTCGAAGCACTCGGCCTCGTCCTTGCTGTAGTGCAGGAGCAGCGCGATCACCGAGGGCAGCGCCGGGCAGAACGAGATGTCCGGGAACTGATTTGAGATGCACAGAATGATCTTCCTGACGGCCCCGATGCCCTCTGCGTTCAGGCAGTACGTGGGGATCAGGCTGTTGTCCACGAACTCTGGCAGGGGAAGGGAGCTGCTGTTGCGTTTTCCTACGATCTTCACCACGATGTCCCGGTACACGTTTGCATCTGGGGTCACTGTGCGGCACGGGATATTGCTGATGAGTTTGTGGTACACTTTGGCTCTCAGAGAGTGGTTTTTGGCCCAATAGCCCTGCCGGGCCAGCTGCTTGAGCTCATGGAAGTCAGTGCAGGTGAGCTCTTTCGTATCCTGGCTCTGGGCACTTACATCCATTTTGTCCCAGTCCACAAAGCGGCTGTATTCATCCATGGCTCCAGGAGAAGCAAATCACATAAATCATGAGAACAGAGACCTTAGTTAGTCATTGACGGACTCTTGGATTTTTCTGCAAAAGGAAAGTAAAAAACCAGAGGTTTGAGTAACAGATAATGTCTTATTTTCTTTATGAACACATATATGTACATACTTGTTCCTGCAATGGCAAAACTGTTTCCTAAAGCAAAGAAAGTTAAAGATGCCTTTTTATTTTTAAGCCAAATTTTTCTTCTGTTCTGTCAGTAACTCCTAGTGCAGTAGTTGATCAAAGGCCAGCCAAGAGGCTGATCCTGAGGACATCTCTCCAGGAAATTAATTTCCCTAACTGAAAGTCCAAGCTGAGACATGGACCTTTACGTTAACATCTCACTTAAGAGAACAGAAGACTCCCACTGCAAAAAGATATATTGCAAAAAATGTTCAATTTGCAACCTCTCTTTCCAATTCTCTGGGGAAGCATAAGTGAAACTTATACTAGAGGGATGCAGTCTCACAAGTAGTGTATGCTGTTCTGAGACTGTGTGTCCAGTGAGAAGAGATACTGCGCTCCTACTAACCACAGCCATGTCCTCTCAGTAATTTCTTTGTGCTGGTACTAGCACTTGTGCGACCACGTAGTCACTGAGATTAGCTTGTTAATCTGGTACAATTTTTCTTTTCCGTTGGATACGTAAGATTTCTTCATGGAAAGGGTGGTCAGACATTGGAACAGGCTGCCCAGGGAGGTGGTGGAGTCACTGTCCCTGAACAGTATTCAAGAAATATCCCTGGAAGTGTTCAAGAAATGACTGGATGTAACACTTAGTGCTCTGGTCTAGCTGACAAGGTGGTGATTGGTCAAAGGTTGGACGGACTCAATCGTGGAGGTCTTTTTCAACCTCAGTGACTTTGTGTGCAGCTGTACAGTCAGCCAGATCGTTGCTAGTGCCAGAAGAGAGACTTGTGCAGGACAGAACTATGCTTCCTGACTGCAGTACAGGGTCAAGTCAGCTTCAAACACCTTCATTAAAGCACTTACATTTTCTAAGTGCTGCTCTGGATGCTGGCCATGCCCTGTCACACAGGCACACAACAGCTCTGGGAGAGATGCCACAGACACCTTTGTGACTAGGAGCTGAAACATCAGATTCTGGCCTCTAATGCCTCATACCATGTTTATCTGATCGCCCAGCTGGCTCCAGGTTCAGAGCACACCCGTGTCCCAGCAGAGGCTGTTGCTGTGATCACTAAAGGCCATATCCAAACCAGCTTTAATCAGTCAGTGCAAAGCCAGAAGCGGACACACAATAAACTCCACTATGGCAGCAGGCCTGTCCAGGGCTGGAACCTCTGCCCGTGTGCCCTCAGTGTCAAACTGAAGCTGGGAATGTGGCTGTGAATGCTGTGCACTCTGCAAAGGCAGACAGTCCCTATAAAATGCAACAGGCCTATAAAACTGTTTTGCCCAATTAAGACTTTATATAGCAAGGTTAAATCAATGAAAATATTTACTGAAAGGCTTCCAAAGAACCCTTAGTCATTCCTGTATTGACAGACCGAAAAATGCATGGAACTTGACATCTATCAGCATGGTCTTCCATAACTCAGGTGGCTTTAAAATGATTTGAAACTCCTAAGGTAGATATACCATCAAGACGAGATCTCATCCTCCTAGCTTCACCATAGGAAAGTAAATAAAACATTTTGCCTGAAGCAGCCATATATTTAATCCAGACAGGTTTAGATTCTGAGGAAATGCTAACCTGGGTATTTTGGAATCACATGCTGAAAGTCCCAAATTTAACTCCTCTTTTAAAAGTTTGGCAGCCACATACAGGAGCCTTTCAGAGAAGATTTTTGGGTGGCTCTTCTCTATCATATTTAATTCAGGGTTTTTTTATAAAAAGAAGACCGGTTTTGGATCATCTTTCTTACAGTGTAAGAGCGATACAGAAATGCTCACCATTTCTTTTTGCTGCATTCTTCCACATTTGAAACTAATTCTCAGACTCTAATTAAAGGAGGCAACACATTGTCCTGACTCCAGTTCTGAAAGTGAGATATCTTACAGGGTTCAGCTGTGGGGTCTCAGTGTGAGCTCAGCTTGTGTTTCCTGGAGATCCAGTAACAGCAGGACACCAGTCCATCGCAGAGCCAACGTCACCTCCAGGGAAGTTAACATTTTTCTGTAATTCTTCACCTGGAAATCACAGAAACACTCATTACTTTTAATTCAAATCCTAGAATAAGGTCCTTTTGTAGAAGAGACATTTAATCCTACTTTGCAGTAGCAAAAGCATGGAGAGATGAACCATTCTGCTCCTGGAGACTTCAGCATAGAAACTATCACTGCCCTGTGCTTGCTGGACTCTCCAGCATGCTTCCACCTTCTGCCATCATCCCTTGGGAGCTGCTTAGATTTCCACTAGGGAGGGTTAAGTAAAATGTTCGTCATACAAGACAACTTCTAAGATACCCAGATTCATCTTAGCTGTCTTTTTTTTTTTCCTGTAAACTTCCTTCTCCTGTCTTATTTTCTAAGGTACCCAGGCATATTTAGAGGCTGCATCAAACAGACATTTTTCACTCTAGCAATTACTGCCCATTCCAGAAACTAATGAATTTGATGAATATGCGCTCCTGAAGCTCACTGAAATCCGTGGCTAGAGGACGGCAGTCAGACTGCCAGAAGTTTTAATTTGAGCTCACAGTTTTATATATATTTTGGCTGGGATAAATCTGTGGGGTCTGCAAGTAGGTCTGGCTGCTTATGCTTTTCACAGCTCTAGATGCTGCAATAAAAAGTGACAGCAAAGCAATTGGGCATCGTCAGGGCTGCCAGAGCATGACCAGCTCTTAACTGTGCTTGCAAAACCAACAGAACTTGTGTGCTTCAGTGTAATGGTGCATAGCTCCTGATACTGTGCCAGCAGCTACCGTAAGCCAGCAGGCCTCAAACAGGGAGGATTTACTTGCCAAAGGAGAAGAGCCCAAGAAATCTCAGGAAAATTCCAGCCAACCTTCATCTCCTCCTCAACTCTTTCTGAATCCTCCTCTCTCCCTCTTGTGGGTCAAGTTGTCTCTCTTCTGGCAATTGTGTAAAGTGCAATGTTTAACTTTGGGCTGCTGGGAAGAGGAGACAGAAGATGTCTCACCCTCCGCAGTCAAGAGCCAGTGAGTCAGGGCTGTCTCCTGCCCATCCCTGCCAGCACAAGGAAGCGAGCAGGCAGTGCAGACTCGTATTTGGAGGGAGGCTGGAGTTTCAGTTAGGGAGTAAAACTAGAGGGTGGCTGTGTGAGAGTGCAGTTGTGTCACAAAGTCCCATATTCACCTAAACTACCTTGCTTACCCCTCCATATAAAGGCAGAAGAGAAAAAAAATTTCAGAATGAAATGTTTATATAAAGATGTGGCTATAGGCAGGCAGAGAGACTCATTTCCAGACCTTCATTGCAGCAAACCTCTTTCCCTCCTGCTTTAGAGAAGTCAGGATCATGTTATGATAAATATCCTCTAACTGGAGATGGGGACAACAGGATGGATGAGCACCTGAACTGCACAGAACTGAAACGTGGTCTAGTACATGTTAGCACAGAATGATAAGGGCATTGTAAAAACTAGAGAAAAAAAAAAAAAAGCATTATTCATAACAACCATAGAATCGCAGAATGTTTTGGGTTGGAAGGGACTTTAAAGCCCACCCCATTCCCACCTCTTGCCATGGGCAGGGACACCTTCCACTGTCCCAGGTTGCTCCAAGCCCTGTCCAACCTGGCCTTGGACCCTTCCAGGAATGGGGCAGCCACAGCTTCTCTGGGCAGCCACAAAGCTTTAAAGTTCTGTACTAAGGGTAAGCTGTCATTATCCTTTCTAATCAGACTGACTTTAAAAAAAAAACAGGAATTAACACAGAAGAACAGAACCAGGAGAAAGAGCTTTCTTCTTAGTACCTGCCCCACAGCTGTAGATTGCAGATTGTTAGATTTCTTAGTTTATAATGGAGCTCTTCAGGTAAGTGCAATAAAAAAAAAAAAAAAGCAAGTACACAAGTGAGAAGTAGAACTAGAAAAATGCATACTGAGGATCTGCCTACAATGGCTGCAGCACAGGCAAAAGCTTTTTCAAGTTTAAGTTTAAACTCTGAAGCAGGCAAGCAATCATTACAATTCAAACCCAAGCAAGGAGCATAGTAACCAGCATGATTTCAAGTCAGTGACTGAATTTTCAGGAAATATTTAGCTTGCTAGTCTAGCCACATTTTCCATTTCATTCCCTTAGCTCTTCCCATTGTCTTTTGGACAGCTTTTAGAAGACTGCTGAAAGCTGTCTGAACCTGTATAAAATACACAGCAGTGAAGCAAAGCCTGACAGGCGAATTCCCATACTGCTTGTGAAGAAAAATTCTATGAAAGTGTCTAAAAACACATCAGCAGAAAAAAAGATTTGAATTATTACTTACTTTCAGTATGGGAAATATAAGGGTACAATTTTACTAAAGATAACATGGCTGAGGGCAACTTTTATTATTTAGAATAATTATTTTATTATTAAAGGGGTTTGTTTTTTTTTTCTTTCCAAAATGCAGGAACTAGCAAACTGAAATATCTGAACTACAACTAACTCAGAGGGCAATTATTTCTTTCAAATTGAGAGTACATGGAATACTCTACACTAGTGAAATATTTACAGTCTAAACTTCTTAAAAATGAATTCCAACTTTGGTTAAAGCCTGAGATAACATTATTTGATATTGCTTTTAATAAACATAAGAGAGTGACCTAAAAAACCCAAGCTATAATTAATCAGGAGATCTTTGTTCCCCATTCCATTTAGGTATTCTTGCAACTTTATGTTCTGAAAGTCTGACTACATTTTAAAAGCTTATTAAGACACTTCATTTAATCTACTGTAGCTGCTCCATAACAGGAACTACTGAACTTTGAAAATGATGTTTTTCATCTTGTGCACAGGCAATTACACCACCTTGGGTTCAGCCCTTTGCTATGTACAGATTCAGTTAGATACTGACAACCAACACTTTGGCAGGCATTTTTATAAGGTGCTAACACAAAGAAAATATTCCCTTTTGCTGCCCTGCAAATCAAAACTAACGTAATCCTCCAGACGTGCAGTATATTGTTTGGTGTTTATATTTCTAAGCAGTGTTGTAGGCATGGAAAAGACTCTAATTTACTCTTTTTCATAACCTTGTTAAACTAATCCATGCAGAAGGCACATGAAGAGATAATGAGAACTGCTTCCTCAAGACTGCTTGCTAGTAGTCCTTTTTCCAGTAAGAGGAAATTAAGCCCAAAAATCTGAGTAGATGAATTCCATCCTTGAGGAGTACTCAATCACCTCTGAGATGTTTGCTTCCTAAAGGGAAGTCTGAAAGAAGCACAAAGCAACACAGCAAGGTAGCAGTAACTGCAGAACAGAAGACAACTGCCAGGCAGTTTCCCTCTCCTCCCCCAGTATTTCAGTGTATCCTGCAGCTTTCCCAAGCCCGGAGTTAGAGCAGCACACCTTGACATCTCTGCTACATGGATCTGGAAACAACACTGGATACCACTGCTCCCCCTGCACCCAAACACCTCCTGATCAGAAGCACAGTTTGTCACTTGTATGGCATCTGTACGGGTGACATCCTTTGCACCCCTCCCCGGGGCAGATGTGTTTCAGAGCTTGAATTAAACACTCCAGTTAGCATTAGAATGCAACCAGCTCATCTCATGCACAGAGAGTTTCGGAGCACGTGGCTGCATTGTGGAGTGATGATGCCTTCCAGCAGAGTACACAGAGCTCGATGGATTGCTTTAACGTGGTTAAATGCAGTTCGATCTCTGTGATGTGCCCTGGGCACTCTGTACAGCACAAGCTGGGCACCACGATAAAATTCCTGATAATGCTCTATTACAAGTAATAGTGTGACAGCAGATTATTAGATGCTTCCTACTGGGTTCTGATATGCTTTTAGAACTGATATCAGAGCTCTCTACAGGGCAAATACTTTTAGGCTTTTAGAAATACTTTTAGAAATTTATATGATTTCTCTTGGAATATCACCACTGCATATGAAGCACAGTAACAGAGGGTTTGTCCTAGAATCCCACGTTTTCTTTCTTAGGAATGTACTATCACCTTCTTAAACAGTCTTTAAATTATCTGTAATTAATTTTTTGTGCACTTTATTACAGTCTAAAGTTCAGTCACATATTCAGACACACAGCAGTTCTTCACTGCTGGGCAGGTAAGTGATAGTAGCTTATATTTAAGAGAATGTGTATGCCACAGAATCATGGAATGGTTTGGGTTAGAAGAGACCTTAGAGATCATCTCATGCCAGCCCCCCTGCCATGGGCAGGGACACCTCCCAGTATCCCAGTTTGCTCCAAGCCCCGTCCAACCTGGCCTTGGACACTTCCAGGGATCCAGCCACAGCTTCTCTGGGCACCGTGTGCCAGGCCCTCCCCACCCTCTGAGTAAGGAATTTATTCCTAATATCTAATTTAAATATATCTCACAGCTGCAAGCACTTCAGTATAAAGCATCCCCTCCTTCCCATCTCTGGGTTGGGATGACACAAGCAGTCCTGATGTCCAGTCCCTGTGGACACTGTGAGCAGTAAGATACCAAAAAGGCACAAGGTAAACACACAGAACCAAACAAGAGAAAGATCTGGGAAAAAACACAACATATTTTTGTTGAAAAAATGTAAGAGGAAAGAAATGGTTAATGGCTCCACAAAGGTTCAAAAAGGCTAAAGAGCAGAGCACTGTAAGAGGATACTGGAGGTAAGCGTTATCAAAGCCATAGGTCAGTAGCTTTCCCTCCTGCCTACATCATAAAAACACACAAGGAACAAACATTAATATTAAACAGAGGGTAATTCCTACCTTTTTTCCCTCCAGACCAAAAGAAAACTGCACTTAACCTGCAAAACTATTTTACACGATGCATTAAAAATGACCCATTAAAAAGGCACATCTGTCAAAGTAGTGCAAAAAATCAATACAATTTATATTGATTGTATGTCTGAGTTTTCCTTCTGGTCCTTCCAAACCGTAAGACTGAAAAAAATCCTTCATGTTGTGCTAATTATTCTTCCGTTTGTTGCAAAATTGGAAATGGCTACAAACATGTCTCCCTTCAACAGCAAACTCTGACTCTGAACATACAAGCTTTGCTCTTATTATTTTAACTTTCCCATAACATCTCAGTTTATATCTTTCTCTGTTTGGAAGTACAGTCAACTACGTAGAACCAAAGACAGTGTTGACTGTCAGTGAAAAGCTTGACATGGTATCAAATCCATACATCAAATCCCTCTGCCCTCTCTGTTGCACTGGATGTGGTCAGTTTGACATCTATCACCTTGAGACTCTTTTCCACTACATTTAATGGCAGAAAAACATATTTAAATATCTGTTGTTGATATGTTCTCCTCTTAGACACAGTGTCTGCATTGGTTTATGTCAAACACTGATTTATTCATTTTCCTCTTATCTAAGCCAGAAGGTGCAGGAACATGTACTTTACAGGTACATGCAGCCATGTTTTATTTCTTATACATTTAGAGTTTCTTCAGGTCCAGAACAGCAGCTGACAGCACGAACGGAAACACAGGTAGATTTTTACAAGCAGAAGACACAATCTGAGATACCAGGAAAGAGCATCCCTAGGAAACACGTTTGCCAAGAAGCCTTTCCCAGTCCATGGACACGTTCCATGGATTTATTAGCATGACAAAGCCATTTAGCGACTGAAGAGCATCACATCCTACACTTGCTCCTCTCACTGCCTGAGCAGTTCCCACAGTACATGATTATTCCTTTTCCACACCAGTGTCACACCAGTGTGCCTGGGAGTTTTCTCTGTGGATCATTTGGTTTCTACCCCGGGCCAAGCTGCTTCAACACTTCACTTCAAAGTGCAGCAAGTGCCGGTCCCAAAGCCATCACAGCCTGACTGTAACTTAACAAGCTAAAAGGCACCCCTGGGCTCAGACTGCCGTGGCCAGTCTTGCACTGGGAAAGAGGGTGGGAGCTGCTCTATGGAGAGGCACACACCTTGTTACAAAGCCCCACACACCCTCCAATGGACAGCCTCAGCACTGTCCGTGTCATGACCTATATCATACTGCAACTGTGGGTTTTTGTATCACTCTGTTCCATAAAATAGTAGCCTTTTTCCATGCAGGATTTAACAATGTATCTGCTATGCCGGGCCAGGTAGAACCAGAAGCCTCATCTGCAGGCTCTAGGGAAGTCTTTGCTGCTCGATGTACAAGCAGAACTAGTTCATCACAGTCTCAGCAGTAACTTGCCAATACAAATATATTTTCCACTCAAATATATATATACACACACCCACAAAACATACATTGCACTGTACATATTGTATATATACAATATAACAAACATATATCCCATTAAAAAAAACTAATGCTCAAATTAATTTTCCTCACAATACTCATATTTATCAAAAATACACCCACACAGATGACTGCTGGACATTCTCTCTTGCAAAAAGTTCAAAATATGAACAGTGCCATTTAAAGTCTGTTGAGGAACCCAGCCAATGTCCCAGTTCCCCATATCATCTTTAAAACAAACCAAAAAGACAATTTAGCCAAAACAGTTCAAGTATCAGTGTGGATACTTATGCCAGTTTAATTCTTCTGTAAAATTAACCGACAAGACACGTTTATAGTGATTTAAGACCCACTCAGTGTAATATATGAACATGTAAAGCCTTAATGGGCAGTGCTGGAGAGCTTAAGGGGTACCTACACTGGGAAATGGGTGGATGAAGCAGTGACCCTGGTGTAATGGAACACACAAGTCTTTAATCTTTGCTGAGCCTGTGTCAATCACTGCACACACTCCTTGCCTCTGCAGCAAGCAAACAGAGATGTACAGTTTATTCATGCCAGCAGTTATCCCTACAACTTGTTTATTCCAGGGGAGATCTGTGCTCCCATAATTTCAGCCAGCAGCTAAAAACAGGGTAGGAAAATCTTATGATCTCAGATAATTTCATTATTGTCTACACTAAGTGTAAGGGCACAGCAGTTTTCTCCTGGAAAGCGAAAGTTAATTTACAGTAAGGTGAGCATATAAAAATTAAAGCTGTCATTTTACTCAGGATTTTATTTTCTTCCAGCTCTGCAAAACCCTACAGATTTTGTTCCTTTCTTTGGACATTGCTCAGGAGAAAAGCTTCAGTAATCTGGTATGCCTTGTAATGGATTACCCTTCCCTGAAATGTAGATTACCCTACAAAGGGGAGATATTCAGGCACCAACTACACTTTACAAGTAAAGGAGAACCTAAGCTCAGCCAACAGCTCCATTTCAGGGAACTGGAACAACACATTGCTTTATTTTGGTACTTATTTCTGTCATCTTTCTAAACTTATGCTCTATTAAAAGTAGAAGAGTAGCAACAAACACTCCTGTGCAGCAGCAGAAGTACAGAAACAGCCCCTCGTAATGAAGAACTGATGACTGTGGAATCCCAAACCAGTCCTGCATTATTTTGATTGTGATTTCAAAATCAAAGGGCATTTATAACAACAGATTGGCTGCCAGCTTTATAATCTTACTATTAGTGTACATTGCTAATCTTCTAGTGTTACCAGGGAGAGAACTTTGGGGGACTGGCCCTGCTATAGAGTTCAGGGTCCAGGGCAGGGGACTCACAGGAAGCTTTGCTGTTGAGGGTGCTCTGTACCCATGTGCTTGTTCTGAGCAAACCTGAAGGGATTTAACACACCTGACACACCTACCCCTCTCTCCAGTGGCACTGCACTGGCCAGTGCATTCCAAGTCTCTCACCTGGAGGATACAGGCATACTGAAATGTAAAGCAGCAGCAGGAATCTTCTCTGCACATGGGCCCAGATTAGAAAAAAACATTTTCTGCATAGAATGAAGATATTACAAAACAAAAATATTAAGCAAAAAGAACCCCAAAACTCCTCCACCAACCAGACTGAAGTGCTTTTATTAAACCTCATCTTAGAACTTGTCATTGTATAGATCTTCTGAGAACTTACTCCCTTCTGCTGGGCCTGTTTGTGAGGGGGAAAAGTAATCTGTAAAAATTAGACTATTTTTTAAACAATGCACTGGACAACACTAATATGCATCAGGTGCACCACTGACCTTCATACCTTGAAAAAAAACCAGTCTCCGCATGCACAGCTTCCAACCTTCACACTTGAAATTGTGCTATAGAAAACAAGGTGACAAATATCCTCACCGAAGAGAAGAACAGCTAATTAACCACATTATTAAAGTGCTTGCAGCATAAACAACTCATTTCAGTCTCTAAAATCACAAGCAGGATTACCACTTGTGGCAGCTGTGTCACAAATACTTTTAGCTCTCTCTATTCTATACAGGATGTATAAAGTCTGCACTAAATAGGCAATCTCTGGAAAGTGTCTCTCTTCCAGGTATTTGCTGCACAGGTATGTGATTTTAGAATTCCAGCTCTGCAGTGTTTAGATCCCCAGTTCTGAAACAAACCCAACTATATTCTCAAGACATGCAGTGGACTATGGGGTTAGAACAGCTGACTTGCTGAGAGTTGGCATCTGGCCTTTGTCCTATTAGGTAGAAAAATTCAAACTAATCTGAACTCTATTTTTCTTTTCAAAAGGTTTATAGTCAGGCTAGCAGATTTGGCAATAACACAGTACAAGTTTCCTGAAACTACAACAACTTTGTGTACAAATTATTTCTCCTTTAAGTTGTTTTCCCCATAAAAACATAACAAAATAATGAAGTGTTAGATTTTGGCAGCTACACCAAAGTCACACTTATTTGACAACATAATCAGGAGAGGGAGAAAGGGTTTTAAACTGAGAGAGAGTAAGTTTAGATGAGATATTGGGACGAAATTCTTTCCTGTGAGGGTGGTGAGGGCCTGGCACAGGGTGCCCAGAGAAGCTGTGGCTGCCCCTGGATCCCTGGCAGTGCCCAAGGCCAGGCTGGACGGGGCTTGGAGCAGCCTGGGACAGTGGAAGGTGTCCCTGCCCATGGCAGGGGCTGGGATGAGATGAGCCGTAAGGGCCCTTCCAACCCAAACCACTCCATGGCTCTGTGCTGACGTAGTCACCTACACCCCAAGCACCATTCAGCACACTCCTTAACACAGACATCAGCAGTCTCCTAGATTTCTCCTGAGCCTCTTTCACAAGACAGTGGGAATCAACAGCTCATGGTCTTTTGCAACATGTCTGAAAGCGCAGGCAATTGTTCTCTAACTGCAGAAGTTTAGGCAGGAGGAGAACAAATGAGTTATGTTAAAGCCTAAGAGTGTGAACACCACAGATACAAGCACTTCCATATATTAACGTTAGAGATTTTAAAACATTTGAGTTCAGAACTGGACCTCACCAGCACATATTCCCACCAACACCCGTGTACTCCAAGCCAGTCAATCATTAATTATAGTGCAATGAGATCTATTTTTGTATCAGGTGACTGTCTGGTCAAGTACCAAAGCAGGAAATAGCTCAAGAATACCATTTCTGCGACGAAACTCACTGCACCTGCCAACACTCTGCCTGCCATGCGATTGTGTCAGACTTTTGCAAATAAACCTGAAAATAAAGGCATCCCCAAATGAATTTGAGGGAAACTGTAGTTCTTTAGTTCTAGTCCCAGTTCAAGGCTGTACACACAGAGTGTAAGGAACTATTTTTCTTTCAGACCATTAACACAGTTTATCTATTTTGAGTGGTAACACACTTATCTGTGCCTGAGCATGCAGCCACACAGCCCTACAGCAGCAGTTCCAACTGCCTCTCCAACCTAACAGGGAGGGCAGGAGGGATTCTACAGAGCCAGAAGAACAGCAAGGACCTAACTTACAGTATGTTATCAATAATGTGCTTGTCACTGACTGTATGCGGCTTCAGCACTGCAGCAAAGGCACTTATGACCTAAAGAAACGCCAGGGCAGCATTATCAGATTGCAATAACCTTGGTGTTGGAGATAGTGAGACGCACGTGCAGTGTGGACTGGTTTGTTTTGCTTGCCTTAAATAACAGACAGTTATTTTACTACAGGGATAGCTTTTTTTCCCATTTTTCTTTACAGTCCAAATAACAGGGGGATCAGAGGATGGAGGCCCTTAAAGATTTCAGATTAACAGAACAAATAAGCAAATACAACCAAGGGGAGAAAACAAAGGTCACAATAAAAGGAGTGAGCTGGGAAGAGCAGAGGTACTTAAATATGTGAGAGATCCACAAACAGCCTGCTAGAAACATTTACTTGGTGGCACTTAATCATTAACAGCAAAAAACCCCAAAAAACTCAAACAAACAAACCCCCAAAACAAAAAAACCCACCCCCCAAAAACCCTCCCAAACCCCCCAAACCAAACCTCACCCCCCCCCAAAAAAAAACCGAACCAAACCCAAAACCAAACAGGGAGAAAGCTGTTTTCCTTTAAGTTAAAATTTCTGGCTGCAGGAACACCTGCAAACTTTCAAATATTAATGACAGAAAAGACATTCAGTACAAGGATTCCCAACAGCTAATCATTGTGCAATACTATCCACAGCTGTTTTGAAAATTACAAAGGATATAGGTATCATGTATTGCTTGAAAGAACAAAGAGTTATCATAAAATGTTGCTGGAGTCCTTGAATTCAAGTTATCATTGCTGTTCCCGAGTAACTATCTTGGAGAAGTCTTTTGCAACAGTCTAACAGCTAGCGATTACAGAAAGAAGGAAATTCCAACAACAGGGAATTCCCTGTTCTGGTAATACAGTGCCCTAGATACAATTCATGTTATTTCTGTGCTCTGGGTACTCCTGGATGCTCTGAAAATCCTACTAGGATTTCCTGTAAGCCAGAAAAGCTTTCAGATGCTCCAGCTTCTGGTAGGAATTGGACATAAAAATACAAGGATTGAGATAATACAGTCCAAAGGAGAAGGTCCCACTTTTCTCTCATCACAAGTACACAGCACCTGTGAGATGTCATCCCTCTTGCTGCCCTGGGACCGGAATCAGCTGAGCATGCTGCATCCACCCGGCTACTGCTCGCTTGTTCACAGGCCCAGAGAGGCCAAGGAACATTTTGGCAGGTTGTAACCAGCACTCTAAATTTGGTGTTTGGTGGCTCATGGTTTGCCAGCCCCAGTATTCCAGCAGCAATTTTCAATGAAGGACGGGCTGGAAAGACTAACGTGAAAACAAACTCACAACAAAATTCTACCTTCATTATAGAAATTTCAAAACCATTGAAGGTAGAGGCTGCAGAACACCAGTGCTGGGTTCAGAGAGCTCTCCCTGTGAGGATCCACTGCCCCTCCGCGGGGGCGGGCTGGCAGAATAGGCGTAAACTGTGCGTGTTGGGGCGAGCGTCACCAGCGGTCAGAGGATCCTCTTGGGCACTGACCTGCACCTGAGGCACGCACAAGCCCCTTAAACACCTTCCAGCCTCTCCACACACCGAACCAGCCCCCAGGGGCAGCCCAGAGCCCCCACGGCCGGCTCGCCGCAGGGACCAGGGGACAGCGCCCGTTCTCCGGCCACCGACACCCCCCGAGGTTCCTCCCCGGGTTCTGGAGCCCACGGACAGACACAGCGGCTGGGGCCGCGCCCGAGCCTCCCCCGCAGCTGCTGCCCGGTCTCGAACGAGCACGGCCAGCGACCCGCGGCCCGGCCACGGGGGCCCCACGAAGGCCGGTCTCGGAGCCGGCCCCCTCCGGGTCCCTCCCGGCCGCTCGCCGGGGAG
>VXAZ01002370.1:0-28180 GCA_013399875.1 Gymnorhina tibicen | reverse complement strand
GCTCCGGGCCGCGTCCGGCGGGACCGGGGGCGCGAGCGGCCCCGCGCCTGCGCAGAGGGCGCGGCAGCGCTGGGACGGGCGCGCGCACGCGGTCCCGCCGGGCCGGGCGGGCACGCGCGGAGCGTCCCCGGCCCCGGGACCGAGCGGGGTTGTGAGGGGTGAGGGGGGCTGCGAGGGGTGACGAGGGCTGCGAGGGGCTGTAAGGGGCGATGGAGGGGCTGTGAGGGCCTGTGAGAGCTAATGGAGGGGTGGCGAGGGCTGATGAGAGCTTTGAAGGATCCGGGGGCTGTGAGCGGTGACAGTGAAGGGCTGTGAGGGGGGTGCAGGTGAAAGCTGAGGGACTGTGAGGGGTGATAGGGACTGTGAGGGGTGGTGGGTGACAGCGAGGGGCAGTGTGGGCAGACGGGTTGTTGGGGCAGTGTTGTGATAAGAGTGTAGGAATTTGGTGGAAAAGAAACCCCTTGTGATCCAGCTGGTCATTAGAGATCAAAGAGGGTGAGGGTAGCTGAGCTTAATCTCTAATTTTAACCAGTTTGGCACGATAAGTAGTTGTGTTCAATAGGAACTTCCATGAGCACAGGTTCTCAAACAGGGCATGTTCAACACTGTGAGTCTGGTACTGCTCAATAAGAACTCTCACCATCACAGATTCATTAATAGTGTGGTTATTGAAACAGCAGAAATACAAGGGGGAATGGAAAGGGGGAATAACTGAAAGAGTATGTTTTGATTAGATTTTCAGAAGAAATTCTTTACTTAGAGGATGGTGAGGGCCTGGGACAGGTTTCCCAGAGAAGCTGTGGCTGCCCCATCCCTGGAAGTGTTCAAGGCCAGGCTGGCCAGGGCTTGGAGCAACCTGGTCTAGTGGAAGGTGTCCCTGCCTGTGGAGGTGGGTGGAACTGGATGAGCTCTAAAGTCCCTTCCCACCCAAACCATTCTGAGATTCTGGGATTCTATGAAATACGGATTTGGAATTGCCCTAGATAGATGCACTAGCTGTGATAGAGTTCTAACAATAACAGTAGTATAGTGTTAGCTCAGGTAATAATAATCATCATCATCTTATGTAGAAGCTTACAATGAATGCTTGGGAGGAGGGAGAGGAGAGTAGCCCATCAACTGTCTCCTTTTGGGTCTTCCTCCTAACTAGGTGAAATTTTTACTCTCCTTATATAAGGCCTGCTCCTTCTTCACATATAGCATGATCTAAGCAGAGAGCAGAGTAATACAGTCATATATGTGGGACTCCTAATCAGGAAAAATTTGGGGTTGGGTTTTGTTGTTTTGTTTTGTTTTGTTTTGGTGTCCTTCAAAGTTCTGTTCATACAACTTTGTTGTCTTTCGTTTCATTCTTCAGAGCCAGAGCAGGATCATTGCATCTTCACAGGACCTGCTCCTTCAGGGCCTTTCCTGACATCAGCTATGCAGCTCTCCATCCACAGAGATAACACAGACGGTACACAGCATAGGCTCTAGATATTAAGCCTTAGCCCTTGCTTGGCTTCTTGGTCATCATCCCACAGACAGCAGTGCTGGGTGAGGAGAACTCGGGCTTTGCTTCTGCCCTGGGGGCTGGGAAAAGCTCAGTGCAAATACTAGAAACAATTGTTGCTTTAGGAAAGCTTTAAAATCTGACTGCTTTTGTGCTCAGTAACAATGTGACTGGCTTTTTTTTGCAAAGCCTACGATGTCCAGGACCGAAATTGGTTCATTTTAAAGACCAAGGATTTCCATAGTGTTTATTTGACTTGGCTTGGCAGCAGTGTTCTGTTTACGACTGGATAAATAACTGCCACATTAAAGATTATTAACTAGCAATGCTTCAGTGGCCAATAAAGCACTAATCTTTTATATGGTGTTGTACATGTACACAGCTTGGTATGGCAGGATCTTGCCAAAGAGATAACAAATCCCTTACCCGGAAGGTTTACAATCTAAAGGAAACCACAAAGGACCACAAAGAAAGTACAAAACATGATAATGAAACATAAAACACACAGAGGATTTGGAGCCATTTGCAGCTGCATTTTAAACAGGGTCTTAAGGGGGTTTTTTGCATTTACCTTAAAGCTACTGGACAGTGATTAGAGGCAAGATAAAATTCTAGAGTGGTTTGGGTTGGAGGGGACCTTAATGCCCATCCAGTCCTACCCCCTGCCATGGGCAGGGACACCTTCCATTAGACACTTTCCAAGCCCTGACCAACCTGGCCTTGAACACTTCCAGGGAAGGGGCAGCCACAGCTTCTCTGGGAAACCTGTCCCAGGGCCTCCCCACCCTCATCGTAAAAACCTTTTCCTAATACTTAGTCTAATCTCCCCTCTTTCAGTTTAAAGCCATCCCCCCTTGTCCTGTCACTACAAGCCCTGCTGAAAAGCCTGTCCTCATCTTTCTTACAGACCCCTGTCAGGTCCTGCAGACAGACAGAGCAGCCACTGTGCTGTGACAAATGGTCAGTGGGGTCTCAGGCAGTGCTGTGCCCCTGCCTCTGCCGGTGGCCAGGCAGGGCAGTCCCACTGCTCCAAAGGAGGCCTAAGCTCCAAACTGGGGGGAAGCAGTTAGCAGTCCTGGTAATGTGCTTCCTTTAAGGCTTCCTTGTGACTGGCTAATGCTACTGTGGACGCCAATGAGCTCGTGCCGTGGAGCATGAGAGCCGTTTCCAAAAGCTGTGCCGAGAAATCATTTGTTTATCCTAATATAAATTGGAAATATAATACATTCTTTTACATTCACTGCTGTTTGATTCTGCAGGGTCCTAGAGAGCACTTCCACACATGTAAAGCATTATGTTCCTTGTGCTAAATGAAGCTGAGCTAGCAAGGAAAGCAGGTTTAAAAGAGGATGAAAGCAGAGGGAGAGGTGTGAGGACAGAGATAAGTGTTGGCAGCATTTGCTAAGATTTTGTAGGGGGATGAAAAACTTTCATCTGTCTTCAGCATTTATAGATCCTTTCACTGTAATATGTGGGACCTATGTATTTTGTATACTCGGGCTCCTGGTGCCCCTCTGAGGTAAAGCAGTGCTGATATTCTCCTGTCTCTCCCAGGAAACTGCAGCAGAGAGAATGTGTTCACATGGGAAAAAAAAACCTAGGGATTGACATGCTTTGGAAAAGCAAGAGCAGGCCAGGGAGAGGGACCAGACTCCCAGAGTTTCTCTGCTGAAATGTGAACCATGATTAGAGCTGAACATACTGTTTAGCCAGACAGTTGTTCTCAGTGTTCCGAAAATAGGAGTAATTGAAGGCTCTCTCCAAACTTCTGTCCTGATGTTCAGTGGTGCACTATCATGAGATATTTTAGGAGTATAATGGTGACTAAAGCCTCTGCATTGCCTGATGGTTTTACCTAATTCCAGTATTCTGGGTGCTGTAGGGGAATAGAGTTCAAGGAGGCAGAGATAAGATAAAGGCCACAGAGATAAGATCAGTGTGGGGAAATCCTTCAGGAGAGGGGCCTGTGTGAATGCAGGATAAAAGGAGACAGCAGTGGGCAGTGAAAATGGCAGATGATATGGGCAGAGTGGATGCTGTGTGCTGTAAAACTTTGGAGCCTGCATAGCTATATGAGTAATCTCCATCAGCCTGTGTTCAGGCTCTTTGACTGTCTGTGACTGTGAGAGAGAGGGTGAAGACCTTGCTTGAGTAGCTGGCTGATGGCTGGTGGAAAACACGTTTGAATGCATCTACTCCTCTTCCTGGAGGAAGATGTTCATTGCTGGCAGCTTTACAGAAGCCAAGGAATGCCAAGGTTCTCTAAGTCCTAAACCCTGCAGTGGTTCAAATAAAGAGCGAGACCCGGGGAGCCCCTGGGCATGGAGAGCAGTGAATCTACAAAGGCTTTCTAGGGATGAAAGAAGGATCTTTGTTTATATCAAACTAGTTCCCAGAGTTTTGGAACATTTAACGTAGCATGAAATAAAGTAGTTCCGCAAGTGCAGTTGTTGGGTGAAGCCTGTGACCTTTGGGTTTGTGTCTTAATGGTGGCTTCTCTCTCTGTTCTCTGAAGAACAAGAGAGCTCATACTGAACCATTCCTTTATGTGGGAATGCTATTCCCCCTGAACATACATTTTCCAGAATCTACAGGAACAGAAATTTCTCTGTGTGTACAGTTGTATATCTCACATTTTCTTATGAAACCAGGCTGGAGTTCTGGACTAGGCTGGATGTAACAGAGGCTTTTTGGCAGGGGCAGTGGAGGGACTGGAAGGCTGGTTTGGGAAACCACATGAAAGCAAGAAAAGGAAAGCAAGTGAGGAATGGCTAATCCATCACATGAGAACTGTCCTCATGGGTGTCCAACAGCCTTGGAGAGGAGATTTGCACTGGTAAGGTGGGCAGAGGAGCAGTTGGAGGATCATCAGGGAATGCCAGGAAGCACAGAAGGGTCTTAGGCCAAAACCTAAGCTGGGCTAGTAAAACAGTGGCTCGGCTCGTCCCACAGCAATGGGATTTGCCCTGGGCTGCTTGCATGGAAAGCTGATAAGCCTCGGCAAAGTCTGACCTCCTGTGGGTAAAACTGGGAATTACCAGGGGATAATTATGCAAATCTTTTTCCTATCACGTGCCAGCATCTTAACGAGAGGTTTGCTCAATGGCGTGGATCACTTCTCTTCCACTTGTAGCAGCCAGACGTGGTTCTGCCCCTCTAGGTGAGCTGCTGATGTTACTCCTGGCAATGAGGTGGGCTGATGGTCCCAAAATTGAGAGAGTGCTGGTGGACGTTTTAATGACAGAAAAGGAATGTGGTTGTGAAGGCAGCCAAGCGTTTCTCTGTGACTACAAGAAGTGCTCTGTGGATGCTGTGTTTTCCATTGGGTTGGATGGGTTGCAGCCACCTTTTCCTGTTTCTTTGTCCCTTCCCTTGACCCAGCTATGGCAGCTCCTGCCTTTTAGGGGTGAGCAGTCACATTGTACCAGGAATGTGAAAGGTTAACTCGTGGCACTGGGTGATCTTCTGGGTGTGGAGAGGGGATTTGTGAGAAGGGAATTAGCTGTTTCCCCTTAGGATGACTTTAATCCCCCTCCTCCATGAGGACACTGTGGTGGTGTGTGGTACACTCCCAGCATGTCGCACCAGGTATTCCAGAGTGCAATGTTGCTTGTTAGAATCCAGCTTTGGCTGCAGGTCCTGCTGTGGTGTTCCATACCTGGTAGGGTCCAGTCCACAGAGATTCCTCTGGCTATTGGGCATCTTTGGGGCACTCTTACCCACTCCTGACTCTGGAGGAGGAGAGTTCATTGCAGAAGGATCTTGCACATGACAGTTTGCCTCCCCCATGAGGTGCCTGCCTGATGACCTGTGGGATCTTAGGGAATGACGCATAATCCAAGGGCTTTTCCTGGGAAGGTGATTCTGAAGGAGTTTGGTTTATTCCAAGCTCAGGTGTATCCTATAAGCTCCAGGGACTGTTGGTCAGTCACACATTACAGACAAGGATGAATACCTAAATGTTGCTCCTGCTGAGCCCTGCACTGCCTTTGATGTTGGCTTGGTCCCTTTCTTCCCCCTGCACTCCTCTGCACCAGTTCAAACACAGCACTGCCTTTTCTCAGGGGGCTCACTGGCTTTCATCAGGCAAAGCAGGACCTGTTTTTTGGGAATTGGGGTCCCTCATAGATTATGTCTCTGTCTGGGCTGCTGGCTCTGGGTCTTCAGGGTCTCTGGTGCATTTACCTCATAGTGTGATTGAATGGGAGCAGTGAGGGACCTGCAGAGTTCACAGCAGAGGTGGCTGGACAAGTAAGTTCAAAACCAGGCTGCGATCCCATGGATCTCCTTTTTAGACATCTGAGAACAGGCTGAACCTGCCTGGGTGAAGGATAAGAGGGTATGGTGCCCAGAGGGCCTCTGCCTGGAGAGGGTTCCTGTCTGTCCCAGCCAAACAGCCTGGACAGGCTTAGCTCTCAAGAGGGCTTTACACCAAAATCCATGGCACTGGGTGCTCTCAGGCCTGCCTGTGTTCTCCTCTAAGGCAAAGCAAAACCTGCAATTAGTGTTTCCAGAAGGTGTGAAATGGAGCTGGAGCAAAAGCAGGCTTGGTAGTGCTCTGGCCCAGGCCTGGTCCTTGCAGCCTTCGCACCTGTGCCAGAGCATGAATTGCTACTCTGTGCTGGTGCCCCTCACCCCTCCACACACTCTGTTTTCATTAGTGTGTGCTCTTTGGTTAAGGACCCTTCTCACTTCCAGCTGAACAAACACTTTCCATCGCGTGTAAAATCCAGCTTGGTGCTAATAGGCGTCTCCCCCCACCTTCCTCCCTCCCCTTTACCACCTTTTCTGCAGTTGGCAGGACAAAAAAGTGTCACTATTGCCTGACTTATTATCGGCATGGGACTGTAATTTATGACATATGCTTGGTAAAGTGCCATGCTGAAAACGTTTATGGCCCTCTTTGAGTCCTGTGGGGTGGTGGGGAGAGAAATGGCTGTGGAGGGGAAGTCAGTTGTTCCACCCTTGCAAAATACTGCACAGTCCAAAGACTTCCTCTGCCTTCTGACAGCAGCACTGTGGGCAGTGGGCTCAGTGCCCTGCTCTGCCGATGTCAGAGTGGGTTGAAACACCAATGCCCAGAACAGATGTGAGGTTTTTCTGTCCTTAGGAAGCACAGTCTCTCCCTTTGGGAATTTATTGAATTCCCCATCTTTATTGCTCTTAGTCCTGTACAATCTTACCCTTCAGGCAGGATCTCAGACCCTGCCTTCCTCATGTTCCTCATACAAGTGTCACCTTCTCTTTCCTTCCCTGGCTTCAAGTCCCTGTTCTCTCATGGGAGGGTCTGCAGAAGCTGCCCCATGTGCAGCAGGTCAAGCACAGGAGCTGTGAATAACTCCTCTGAAAGGCAGGCATTACAGCTGCCCTCCAGCAACCAGGTTCATGCCCTGTCTGAAAGAAACAACCTGAGCATTTAGTTCTCCACGTCTGGATTTGACCTGAAAATGTGCTGTGGAGAGAAGAGGGCAAAGGAATTGTCATTGCTGTAGGTGGGCTAGATTTGAATAGCAATCTAAGGGGCAAGGGAAAGTCCTGGCAGCAGTGACTTTTTCAGTGGCTGAAGAGAGATTTGTGAGAAATGGGACTTTATATCCCAGTCTTGAGATCAGTGGTATGGAAATCTGGCATGGGAAAGAGTTTTTTACGCTGGGCTATTTGCTGATTACTGAAAAGTTAATGTTGACTGTTGAGCTCCTCTCAGGAAAACATTATCATTCATCTTTCAGAGTTATTTGGAGCTTGGCTGTCTGCCCTGTCCACTTATCGCGATACAAAGGATGGGAGCAGAGATCATCCAAAACATTTCCCAGCTTCAGGAGCATACTTTCCCTGAAGCTGCTCAGTTAGAAGGAGCGTTTGCTTGGCCTGCAGGGAACCAGGCTCTCTGTACAGTTTGGGGAAGGATCGTGTGGCAGTTTGTCCTCTTTCTTTGTTTCAGGCTTTGCCAGCTGCTGGGTGAGAAGCAGGTCTCTGCAGCCTTCTGCTTCAACAGTGCCATGTGGGATCCATGTGCTGGAGCTAAAGGAGATGTTCTGGCTGGGGTTGAGTCCTGGATGCTTTCTGCTACTTGCTGTCTGAAGGTTTGCAAGATAAAGCCTTGGGAGCCGGATGACATAAGGAGTTGTGCCAAGTTAATGCTGCTTCCAGAGTCATCATCTCTAGCTGCTGTTATTTCTGGATATTTTGTCCAAAGGGTCCCAAGGCTGAGGGTTTGGTCTGGGAGAATGCCTTGAGCCGGAGTTGCTTCATTCCTGCTGTGGTTGGACAGAAGGTGTGTTTTGGATGGCATTTATTTCCCCAAACAGTAGCTGTGTAGAAGTTTGCCATCTGGTGTAATTTTGTCCTCTGAGCTCCATCTGTCCTGTGCGGTGGGGAGAGACTGAAGCCTCCCCTGAGTGAATCAGCTCATTTTGTCTTAAGCACTATTGTGTGGAGCAGGTTGCTCTGGAGTTGATTCTGCTTCTTCTCACTGGAGCTTACACGTTTAGGTGACGAACTGGGTGCTAAAATCCTTTCACTTTTTTGTGAGGGAGGGATGGTGGGAAGCGCTCATCGTCTGTGGGGTCTGAGGCACCTTTTGGCCTTGTTCTGTTGATGGAATTCCAGACACCCCATGCCCAGGTCAAATCTCTACCTGGATCCTAGAAAGAGTTCCCCTTTTTCAGATGGTGAGAAGTAGATGGGTGGTGCTGGATCATGCCGAAAACAGGGAAGAACCATGATCTTGAAAGATTTCCCAGTGTCCTGCAGGGTGAAAGCAATTTAGCTGACAATAAAACCTCTGCTGAGTGCAAGATTATTCAATGGGAAAAGGCGGGAGGAAATGGCAAAAAATGGCAACCTGTCTTAAGAGAGTTCACTGTATGTGCACCTGATAAAAATCATAACATGGGATCAGCTTTCTTCTCTGCTTTCTTGGCTTTTGGCATGTGTAACCAAGTTCTGGCAGGCAGGGCAAATTTCCTTCTCCCTGGGGTCATTAAAAAAGACCATTTCCCCATTTAAAGAGTGGGAGGGAGGTGGGGATGGAAAGGGTAGCTGAGCCAGGCAGCGGGCAAGCCCTGCCCACACTGCTGCATGAGTTAGCAGAGCCATGGCTCTCCCACCCCCACCACTCTCCATGGCGTTAGGCACGTGGGATTGAGGGGGGCTGGATGGGTATGAAAGCAAACACACATCTGGAAGTTCCTCCAGTTAATTGGGCAATTATTCATACCACTCTTGCTGGAAGCAGCCTGCTACTGCTGTGCCAAAACCAACAACAACAGACCATGGGCGTACTCCATCCCTGCTTGGAGAGGGGAGGCCTGTGTGGCAAGGTGGAGCTGCGGAGGGCGATTTAAGCAGTGAGGGCATGGACCCACTACTCCTGGGCTGCTCTGCTTGGCTGTAGCTGTGGGTGGGGAAGCCCTGGAGACCCTGGATGTGGTGAGATGCTTGGGAAGCACTTGCTTCACAGTGCATGTGGGCCCCAGGTGGGGAGGGGGAAATTGCTGCTCTGGAACAGCATGAGAACCCAAGTCAACCTGTGTTGGGTTTTATTAGGAGCTTGGCAGGCTGTGGTGTTGGTGAAGGTAGTCCAGGCCCAGCTGTGCTCTGTAGCACTTTACTCCTCGTAAATAGTGGGTTCACTGCCATTTCTGCCCAGCTCCCACCTGAGAGAGGCTCTGGCAGCCCATGTTCACCTTTTCCATCCCTCCTGTTTCACCTTCCTCACATCCCTGGTTCCTTCTTAGTCTGACAGCAATGTCACTGCATGTCCCCATTCCCTGCCTGTTTTCTGGTACAGGTGCTGTGCAGGTGAAGTTCTGAGGGAATGCAGAGCTGGCAGACCTTGTCTTTGGCAGTTCATTTCCCAGGATTTGCTTGTGAGATGGGAGCTGGGAGTGATCACCTCAGTCCAAGTGGCTTTCCCTACAACAGAGTTGACAGACCTCAGCAGATCCTCAGGGAGATGATGTTCAGGAGTACCCTGGACACCATCAACCTTGAGGAGTTGTCTCTCCTCCTTCTCATCTCTGTATCTGGTGGGATATAGGGTTGCTCCTGAGGCTGCATTGTCTGGGATTGCGTATCAGTGTGACAGACCACATCTTGAAAGCGTTCCCCTGAAACCATGGCTGACTGAGTGCTTTGCCATTCCCTCCGTGCTGCTGAAGCCCACAGGAAGCCTTCCCCTTCCAGCAGAATCTCTTGATTGATAAAAACAATCCCCTTCTCTCAAACCGTGCCTGCCGCACAAGCTGGGGGTGCTGTGTTTGGCCCATCTGCTTCCCACTTTGCCTGAGAGCACATCTCTGGCACTGGGAGTCATTGTGGCAGCCTCAGAAGTGCACGCAGTGCTGGGCTCCACCAGCATAATTGGAGCCAGCTCCAGCCAAGCCCAGCTGGGATGTGAAAGGAGAAGAATTCCCGTGGTTCCCTCTTTCCTTTTCTTTTTCCCTCTGCCATGAGATGGGTCTTCTCTAAAGAAATTTATTGCCATTAACTCAAGATCTTCATTAGGATAACATAAATCAGACAGACAGTTTGGCTCCAGGACGAACGTGCAAACGTAAGCAAGGCTGGAGTGGGTCACGCCATGGAGCTGTTGAGTACAGGATCCTCTCCACAGCATCACTGGACTGGGTGCTGGAAAGGGCTGGAAACAATGCGTGCATGGCATACTTTGTCTTGCCTCTTCTCTGACGGTCCATGGATGTGGTGAAAGGTTTATCTAGTGGGTGATCAGCAAATATTTTGTATCTTTGTTTGTCCATTTTTGAAGTGTCTTAGATGGTGCTAACTCAGAAAGGCTTGGGGATGTAAAGTTCTCTGCATGAGCTTTAGTAGTGGTCTCAAAAGTACTGTGAGGACATCTCACCATCAAAAAACACTGGAGAGAGGGGAGCACGATTCCCGGTTTTACAGGAGGGAGTGAAGAATTTAAATGAGTTATCCGAAATTTCAGTGGGAATCCTTAACAGAGTGTGGTGTTGAAACCAGATTCTCAGACTCCTGTGACTGTTCAGCTTTCCTCTTTGATAATCACCCACACAGAGATCTAAGTTAGGATTGGAACTTACCCTCAAGCTAATGCAGAAATAAACCTAACTGAAGGGAAAGCCTTCCTTATTGTCCAGCTGGATGACTGTACTGTAGAAGGAGGACATCGCCAGGTGGAGAGGCCAACCAAAAAGACCTGCTTTGTCAAGGATTAGGAAATGGAAACATTGCTGAGGAAATACGATCCTGAAGGTGCTCAGAAAATCAAGATTTGTGGTGGAAAACAGTTTCAGGGAGCAGGAGAGAGTTTGGGACAGGATCTGCTGTTCAGCCAGAAGGGAGAGGGTAGAGCCGCCAGCCATGTGGAAGGGATGGGAAAGGTAGGAGGGTGTGTGGAGCTGGGCACTGAAATGGAACAGCCGAGATACAAGCACCAAGGGACAGCTCTCGCTCTCACTGAAGGGAATGGACCGACTCCCATTGACGTCAATGAGGGCTGAACTGGGACCCTTGCGAGAAATATATTGAACACAGACAAATCCAGCAAAGTCAAAACAGATGATGCAGGCCGCTTAATACAGTCACAGGGAGCTGATTGCGAAACCTCCTAACAAGGCAGTTCTGTCAAGCAGCCATCCTTGCAAGCCCAGTAGGCTCCAGCCTAGGAGAGGAACATGGGAGGCTGTGGTCCTGGAGAAGGCATGCCCAAGATGGAAGGCTGAAATGGCATGGGATAGGTCCTCACTGTGCTTCAGCACAACCCCACCCGCCACCTTGTTTGTGTGACCTTCTTAGCTATCTTACCATATTCCATGTACTTTTTCTTGAGCTTCCCGTGTCCCACCGATGGAGCTGTTCTGAAGCTGAGGTGTGGACAGACTGGACAAGTTGTCACAGAGGAATACGCTGCTGTACTTCAGCTGGCGGTGGGGGGCAGCTGTGTGTGCACATGCCTAATCCATGGCACATGCAAGTCAGTTCAAGTTAGCCAACGCGACAGAACCGCACTAAGCTGGCTGAAGTGACCTTATTTGCAAGGACTAAGCGAATGCACATGGACTGTAACGCTGACACGCAGTAACCAGTTACCGCGTGATAGCCGGTTCCTGTGTTTGCGCTCAGCCTCTGACTCATCACCCCAAACTCTTCCCTTGCTGTGCTTCTCAGTCCCTTGTTCCAGGTTCCCAGCGCCTGATTTCCTCTGCGTCAGGGATGTCTGTGATCCTACCACAGCCCCTTGTCTGTCCAGAGAGTAGTTTTGGCAACTCCCTGCTCTGCTCCGTGGAGTCTCAACGATCTGCTCCAGGTTCAGGCTCTCCTAGTCCTCTTCTGATGGTACTCAGCCAGCCAGCTCCCTGTGGAGACCCAGGTCATGGCTCAGAGTGTATCCCCTCACTCCACAAACCCTTTCCAGCCCAGCAGGCCTCCTTGAGCACTAGGACCTCCCTCTCCACCATCTTTACTTGTGTTCCCCACCTGGAGAAAGCAGTGAGTCCAGACATGGCTCTACCCTTAGAGAGCAAGAAGATGTAGAGCACTCCAGTGAGGTCAGTGGAGAGATCTTGGCAGTATCGTCTCTCTGGCATAGTGGGAATTTGGAAAAGGTGATGGAGTTGAAAGGAGAGGGCAGGATGAAGTTACTAGTGGGGAATACGAAGCTGAACGTAGAAGGAGCTGAGTTTCTGGGTGCTTCTGAGGATGCCTTATCCTTGATCAAGTACTGGTTCAGGCTGAAGAGCAGAGACTTCAGTGAAGCCACACTTACTCTACACCATGTTGAAACAGAATTCAGCCCAGAAAGTTCCATTTCCCTTAAACCTGGAGTTGTACCATCCTAGCTGTGTTATGACAGAAGGGACAGATCTAAATCAACTGATTTGTAGGTGGAAAATTCAAAGGAATGGGAAGAGAGCGCAGGAGTGGAGACAGGCAGGGGGCATTGTTGCTCTTAAAATGGTCCTACACGGTATGAGCAGCTTAGATGTTTTGGGGAGAATGGAATTTCACTTTTGATTCCCCATGGATAGACTGGGCTGAAACTTTACCTTCCTTTTCATCCTGGATCCACTGAAATAGCAGCATCTTGTACAAGGACCAGCTTCCATGATGTAAGAGTAATGTTTGGTGGGGAATCCAAGAGTGTACACAGGTACAGGTGGTAGACACAAGGACAGGTCACCTGTGGCATTGAGTTGGCATTGAGGCATTGCCTGAACTTTCAGGAATGGAATGAGCAAAGCCAAAGTGCTGGGGCCAGCAGACATGAAAGACACCAAGAGGGGCCTCTTTCAACTATGTCAGATGCAAAATGAAGGCTATGGAGAAGTGTGGGCTTGCTGTATACTGGGGCAGAGGACCTAGAAACAAAGGGCATGAAAGAAGCAGATATTCAATACTTTTTTGATACTGGGACCAATAATGTTTAATGCCTTTTTTAATGGCTTAGAGTGCACTCCCAGAGAGATTAGGGACAACCAGTTGATACCCCTGAGGGCACAGCAGCTAGTCAAAGGGCACTTAACAAGCTGTTGTCTGTGCTGTGCTGTGATGTGCATTTCAGGACTGATGGCCTGGCTTTCTCTGCTGCCTGCACTGCTTGTTTGCTTCTTGCTTCCATTTCAGGCAGCCCTCTTTCTTTGAAGATGGTGGAAACAAGCATTCCTTCTCCAAGTAAGCAGCTGAAGGGACTGTGTTAGACTAGTCACAGCTCAGCGAGTGAAATTTGCACCGTGAGCCATAGTTCTATGCTTGTGGGTTTCCCACAGTAACAGTGTCACCAGGGTGTAATCACAGCATTGTCACATGTAAGCTATTGCATCAGCCTAACGCACTTTTGCTAAGGACTTGTCTCTGGGCAGTGAGGTGGGAAAGGGCCTGGGTATGAGAGGAGGTGTGGGCTTGAAGGAACCCTGCTCCAGGTTAGCTCTCCAGCCACGGCCTGGCACAGAGCTGCTTCCCTCTCCATGCAAACTGGCACATGGGGACTTGGAGAGGGGCAACCTGAGTGGTTCACCCTGTGTGGTGAGGTAAAGGTGTTTCCGGAAGCACACGGGAAAGCAGCAGCATCACCCCCTCCTTAGCTGTGCGCAGCTGTACAGCAGTATAGGCAATACTGTGTCTTCTGGACTCTATCTGGGACGGCCTCCCCCAGCAGTGTTCCTACTTTTCCTTATTCATGGGCATATCATAAAGGGAGGTGTTGTTATTAATGACTGATTTTTCTCTCTGCCTTGTCTTTTTATAGCAAACACTGCTCCTCTCCATGTTCCATGACTCTTCACCTCCCCTGGATATCTGTATGGGTATGTTTATTGACATGACAGCATGCAGCAGTCAGCGCTGCCAAAGTCAATGTGTCCCGTGTCTGTTGAGGGTAGGCTGGGGCTGTCAGCTTTGTGTCTCCTGAGAGATACCAAGACTGTTTGTTGACTTTGCCTTTAGCTGGTGTTAGATAAACAGTGAAATTGTATTATTTTTGTGCTTCTTCCTATGACCAGCTTAAGCACTGTAGTGGGCACATCAGTCACTGACATCAATTGTTTCCCCTGGATTTTGTTCTGAGTGTTTGGTGAAGCCTGGAGAAAAAACACCATTATCTTTGAAACTATCTGGAAGGGTGAGAAAATCATGACCCTTATGCTGCTCTGGGGCTTGGCCGTGATTGATGCTGCCTGACATTTTTGGGTGCTGGTATCACAAGGTGGGGGGCTGCTTCTGCCCATCAGGTACAGGTGTTCTTGGTCATTCTGTTTATCAGTGTTAAATTTGCTGTTTTATGGTGGTGACATCCTCAGTGCAGAACCACAGGCAGCAAGCCTGGGCAGCCTGTTCAAGGAAACCTCACCTCCCAGGGCTCTCTTTTCTCTGGTGGATCCTCTGGTGTCCTAGAAAGTGAGTCCCACCTAAAGTTTCTGCTTGAGGAGGTGTTTGGGGAAATTCTGTGTACTCTTTTCTGGTGTCTGATAGAAGTTGAGCTCTCACAGCAGCTTTCTGTATGGGCTCCTCCTATGCAACTGGTAAAGAGAGGAATCCCATGTCACAGGTCGAGTCAGACCATTGGCTTCTTGATGCCTCAGTCTGGTCTGGGTGAAATTTGCTGATGGGTTCTGAGCTGTTGGGGATGGATGAACAAACACAAACAGCATGAGTACTTAAGTTTTATTTCCATTGGAAACCAGGCTGAAGGAGCCAGCTCTGCTATTCCCTATGGGATTGCTTTTGACCAAAAACATTGCAGACGTCTTGCTTGCTGGTACCTGCATGAGATCTTTTGTTGGTGTAAACTCGTTCTATGCCTTTGGAACCAGCTGACAGATACTGATATGACAACTGGCCTGAAATGGCAGATCCTGCTGCACCGGGGTTTCAAAGAACAGGCAACCAGAGAAGAAAACTGGGTGAAGAAATGGTTGGTCTTGGGCTTATGCCAACAGAGGGCAAGACCTGCTGACACAATAGGGACACAGAAGTAAGACCTGTCATGTTCGCAGGTGCTGAGGCCTTTCAAAGTGAGTATGCTGGCCCTGGTGGAGTGGGCTTGTTCCAGACAGGTCCTTCCCACCGGACTTCAACAAGCAGGAGGATGAAGATGCTGGGAGAGGTGACTCAAGTAGTTTTTGGTCTTATCTTACTCACAACTTGGGACTTTTGTTTGTGGCACAAACGTAAAAGTTGGGGGCCAGTCTCCCTCTGCAGCACAGCAGAATCATAGAATCTTAGCAACTCCTGAGCTGGAAGGGACCTACAAGGATCATTGAGTCCAACTCCTGGCCCTGCACAGGACAACCTCAAGAATCCCACCATGTGCCCGAGAGCCTTATCCAAACATTTCTTGAACTCTGAGAAGCCTGGGGATGTGACCACTGCCTGGGGAGCCTATTCCAGTGCCTGACCACCCTGTGGGTGAAGAACCTTTTCGTAATATTTGATCTAAACCTCCCCTGACATAGCTTCATGCTTTGGTCCTTCACCATGCGTCAATAAATTATGCCTAATCACCAGGATTAGAGCATGTCACAGTTTCCTTCCAGGCTCCATGTCCAGCTTTCCTTCCCACAAAACTCAGCAAGGGAGAGGGCAGGTCAAAGTCTGCAGCTGGTGTGAATGATGGTTTAGCACAGACAACATATCTGAACCACAAAAATGGCGAGTGGAGTTGCTGCTCTGGTGTGATTCAAGGCTCTTTAAGAAGAACAGAAGAGATAAGGAGAACCAGGCAAATTATCCTTGGAAAGATAAACAGAACAATACAAAGTGACTTACTGTTGAGTTAGGAAGAACAACTGCTGAGAGCAGCAAACGTGTTTCTAGACAAAGAACTGCAAACATTTTAAAAGGGAGCCAGAATAAAGAGACCATGAACAACCGGGCAGGCTGTGACCTCCTCTGAACCTGAAGGAGGAACCTGGCAGAGCTCCCCAGCACATCATCTCCACATTCCTCATGCTCTGCAAACATCTGCCCAGCACCTTGAGGTCTTGCTAAAGGCAGTGCGTAGCACTGCTTAGGGCCGTATGTAAGTCCAGGACAGTGCCTGACAGCTCAGCTCCTGCTGCCCGGACTGACTGACTTTGGCATCGAGTGGGAGGATCATGTTGCTCCTGCTGTGGAGCTGTGATGTGATTTGATTCCCACAAAATACTGGTGCTGAAATGTGTTTCTGTGTCCTGCAGTTTGGGTACAGTTGCTGTTTCTTTGGACTGTCTCATACTTCCCATCCTCATCACAGAAGCCCTCAGAGGTAGCAAAGATGAAGAACTGAAAGACCTTATTTTTGCATTGCAAAAAATACTCTTTCTGGCTTCTTGTTTTCTGTCATGGCCAATCACACTGCCAGTCTCCCTTTCCAAGTTCTTCTCACAGCATGCAGTGAGATTCTTGAGGTTGTCCTGTGCAGGGCCAAGAGCTGGACTTGATGACCCTTGTGGGTCCCTTTCCTACGCACGATACTCGATGGTTCTGATTTTTCCACCCCTCTGTACCCATCCATTGCCCTTCTGCCTCATCCTTCCTCTCCCTCCTGCAGCCTCCCTGGTGCTGTGATGCCATGAGAGCAGATATGCTGCCAGGGGTAGATGGAGGTGGTTCCTGCCGTGCCAACACTGTCTGTGAGCTGTCTGGCTCCTTTTGCAGTTCCTGGCACGAGTCTCTGCACATCAGCTTTGCGGTCATGGAGCTGTTTATGGAGCCAACTCATGACTGCAGTATTCCATGCATTTCCCACTGATTGCAGCATGTGTGCAGTCATGGATGGCAGCTGGCAGCAATGCACAAAGCAGCAATAACACATGAGCATATCAGCATTGTCTTGTGGTGGTTGCCCCTGGACAATTCAGAGTAGTCTGGCCCTGGAGCTATGTGTTTTCCATGTGGGTCTCCCTCCTCCCTGAGTGGATTGTACAAGGTGACCTCTGGAGGTCCCTTCCACCCTCAAGCATTCTATGCAGTAAGAATTCCCCCTGTGCAGGGGGGGATGTTCTGGTACGGAGGTGGCATGGCACCTGGGGTCTCTAGGTGTGGGGTGATGTTCCCCTGCTGGGGCAGGTAGTCTTGTACTCAGACTCAAAGAGGAGTAGTGCAACGAGTCTTTTATCAGGAAATGAGCTCAGGGAGCTGAATACTCAAGTGATAAATTGCTGGAGTGTGTAGATGTGTGTCCTGTAGCCCTATGTGGGACCTGGCCCGGAGATCACGAGCACTTTAGAAACAAGACAGCAAAGATGTGCCTAGGGTCCATGGAGCACAATCTCAAGCAACCAAATGTTTGCTTTCCTAATGCTGCTCCTGGGAGCCTCAGCTGCCTGAGATGAGTGTGTGTCTGTTATTTCAGTCAGGCAGGCTGAAACACCCGGACACTATAAGGTTTTTCTGCAGAACCAACCTGAAAATCTTTCTTGGAAGCTGTGTGTACACCAGTCTGCCATGGCAAAAACTATCCATATATGAAGCCATTTTGCAGGACAGTTGGAAACAGAGATGCTGAGATAAGTTGCAGGTTCCTCCTCTGAAAGCACTGCCCTGGCTGTGGATTCCATGCTTTGCTGGACCACAGAAGTTCATGGTATTCATCAGGATCCTTGCACACCTTGCCTCCACCCAAGGCCACTGTTGTAACCTGACCTCAGCTTCAGCATGCCTTCTGCTTCCCTTCCCTGAGGATGTGCATGAGCTGGCTCCTACATCCCCTGCAGTTGCTCTGAAATAGGTAGGGGAACACTGTAACTAGTGGCATAGAGGTTCATTGGGCTGCTCCTTCCCACCCTCCACATAATGCCACTGAGACTGGCTGGGACTGTTTTGGCACATGGACAAACTTCTGCAGCAAGTGGCAGTGAGGTGAGTGATGCTGGAGGCCTCCTTTGTGATTTCAGGGCAGAGCAGGGTGTGTGTGTCCAACAGAGGCACCCTTGCAGCTGAGCCTGCTACAGGCCAGCTTTCTGAGTACGCACACCTGCAGGTGTGTCCCAACAAGGGGAAGGACAGGATCCTTATGCTTTGCAGGCCCTTTGTGCTTGTGGCTGAGGACAGCCAGGATTGAAATAGAAGGACAGCACAGTTGTGCCGTGTGGCACCTCAGCCTGCAGGCAGAGGTTTCTCTTGGTTGCAGCAGCTCTGCTCTGTCTCAGATGCAGCTGCCTGTGAGCAGGCCCCCAGGCCCGTGGCTCCATCAACGCCTCTTGCACTGGGGGTGCGTCTGCCTGGAGCCGGGCCTGCCCAGGGGAGCTGGTGTGGGATGAGCACACACAGCCAGGAGTTGTCTGCAGCCCCTGTTCGCTGTCGATCCTGCCACGGCTCTGTTGTGAAACACTGGCTACCTTACAGCCAGGCAGCAAGGGACAGCAAAGGTTTTTTGTCTGGTCACATGGGGCTCGGGTTCCCTCGTGCTCACACACGGCATTATGAGCAGGGCACGGGTACAGTGTCAAAAGATAAAGATCTAGGGATGGGGCAATACTACAAAGAAATGGGATGGTCCCAGAACAGAGAGAAGCAAAAAAAGTTACAGAGAAGACAGTGAGGAGCTGCTTCAGAGGAACCTTCTGCTGAGCTCTAAAGCCTGATGCTCCATAGGCCAAGTCCTCAGCCAGTACACAGATGTGGGCACGGAACTGCACAGGGACATCGTGAGGTGGCTGTCACAGACCTGCACCCACAGCTGGGGACCTGCACCTCCTGAAAATGTTCCTGCTGAGCTCCCTGAGACCCTCATGGCACACCTGGCCAGGGCTGGTCGGGGCAGCCACAGAGATCCACCCTGGCATAGGAGCAGGGCCTCAGGAGGGAGCAGCATCCCAGCCACAGTGCTGCTGGCAGTGGAGCCTGCCAGGGAATTACAGATTAATGTGGAACTGATCTGAGATGAAACACTTTGGATCAGGACCACAACCAAAAATATTTCGAGTCGGATCAAAGTGATCCAAACAAATCTGTTTGTTTCCTGCTTTCCCAGCAGACAGTCAGTCTTAAAGGTCACAGAGCTGAGAAGTGTGGCTGGGCACAAGTGGATTTTCCTTTAGGAAAATTACAATGACAGAAAATTCCTGACCAGCTTTGCCCTAAGGGCGAAGAAGGGGGTGATTCACCTCTCCCAATTTTAGGCCTCTTTGTGGGGACCTGAGACTAGGAGCCCTGGAATGCAGAGTTTGGCATCTCTAGCCAGCACAGGGGTCCCCACTCCCCAGGGGACAAGGCTAGCAGGAGTGATGGCTGGTCTCCGGCATATTCCTGCATGCTGAGTGGAGGCTGGGACTCCTGAAAGCAGCCCTCCAAACTGCTGACTTTTGGGAAGTGGGAGCCTTTCCAAGCCTTGGGGACTGCGTTGACATGGCGTGAAGGTATGCAGACAGGTTTAGGCAGACAGTGACAAGAACAATCAGACTTACCCCTTTCGACAACTGCTTTTTTGATAACTGCCGGTATTGTTAGCCAGCACCAGCCAGTGACTCAGAGATGGAAATGTGCAGGGACAGGCTTTGTAACTGTCCCAGCTGCTGGGTCCTCATTCTCTCCCAAAAGCAGGGCCCTGATACTCTGATCCACACCCCTGTGGGCCAGGCTCTGGAGCAGCTGGTGACGGCAGAAGCAGCCTGAGGGCTGCTCTCCTTTGCGGGTGCCTCACTGCGGGCAGCAACGTTGGAGGAGATGCTAGGAGCTGGAGAGCTGCTGGCTCTCACCCGAGTGCAGGTCCCTCTGACTGAACCCAAGGGCTCCCATCTTTGTGCTGTGAACTCATCTCAGCGGCTGGCTGATCCCCGAGGTGATCTCGCCCACCAGGTTTTCCGCAGGTGGGATAGCCCCGGGAGGCTGCACAGCCGTGGGAGCGCGCAGCGAGGCGCTGGCTGCTGGCAAGGCGCTGCTCCCTGCGTGGCCGGCTGCAGCCTGCAGTGCTGCTGCTGCTGCTCCCTGCGTGGCCGGCTGCAGCCTGCAGTGCTGCTGNGTGCTGCTGCTGCTGCTCCCTGCGTGGCCGGCTGCAGCCTGCACTGCTGCTGCTGCTGCTCCCTGCGTGGCCGGCTGCAGCCTGCAGTGCTGCTGCTGCTGCTCCCTGCGTGGCCGGCTGCAGCCTGCAGTGCTGCTGCTGCTGCTCCCTGCGTGGCCGGCTGCAGCCTGCAGTGCTGCTGCTGCTGCTCCCTGCGTGGCCAGCTGCAGCCTGCCGTGCTGCTGCTGCTGCTCCCTGCGTGGCCGGCTGCAGCCTGCACTGCTGCTGCTGCTGCTCCCTGCGTGGCCGGCTGCAGCCTGCACTGCTGCTGCTGCTCCCTGCGTGGCCGGCTGCAGCCTGCAGTGCTGCTGCTGCTGCTCCCTGCGTGGCCGGCTGCAGCCTGCCGTGCTGCTGCTGCTGCTCCCTGCGTGGCCGGCTGCAGCCTGCAGTGCTGCTGCTGCTGCTCCCTGCGTGGCCGGCTGCAGCCTGCCGTGCTGCTGCGCTTCCTGCAGCCCAGTTCCTGTGGGAGTCCGGCTCTCCCAGGCAGGTGTGCTGAGGGAGCGGGCCCAGGACATCCGCTTGGCAGCCAGGGATGCTGCTGCTGGAGAAGCAGTGCAGAGGCCAGATGTGTGCAAGCAGCTGTGTGCACGTAGAGCTGTGTGCAGGAGCACACGGGGGAACTCGGCCTGTGTCCCTCATCTCTGCTGCTATCCTGTGTCTAACTGATGCAGGCTAGCTTCTAAGCTAAGAACTTGCCCTTCAAATTTGGCAATGTCACTTTAATTCACAGAGCACTTTGAAGATGCTCAGATGTATTTGGCAACCGTGGTCTGTTTTTATTAGTAAAATGATAGCATATGATATCAAAAAGTGTTTTCACTGTCCTTGTTGAAAGAGATGCCAAATGCAAATCCATTTAGATAAGTGAACTGGATTTATAAACTTCCTTTTGCTGTGCCTATTAAGCAGGTAACAAGCCAGGGCCTTGCAGTTTCTCTCCTTTTCTGGTTTGGGAGCTGGATGCTGGGTCAGGAGCAGCAACAGAGAGTGTTCTGGTCCTGCCCACTGCCCACCCAGGCAGGCAGGCAGAGCAGCCTGCCCAGTGCACACTCAACCCCACCTTGCCTGGAGCCAGCCGGGAATGGAGGGGAACAGACTGTTCAGTTTGGGAGCGGATCGGCTGGAGGTGGCTTCTGTGGAGCCCCAGGAGCAGCCCCTGTGCCTTCACTGGGCTCTGCCATGACACGGCTGCACCAGGAGCTGCCTGCAGACTCCCTGGCAGAGAGCTTGGCTGCCACAGTCTGCAGAATGCCCTCACTGGCACTGGGGCTGATATGTCCAGGGCCACAGCAGAGTCTGGGGCAGAGGAGAGCTGACCCCAAACCTCTGCAGCCCTGGGGACAGAGCTGGACAGAGCTGAGACTACTAAGTGTTACCTTTGGCAGGTCCCTCCCCATCCTGTTTCCCCCCTGAGACCCAGTAGCTGCATTATCTGTGGAAGATGCCTGTGTTCTGGTGCATGTATTTTTCCCCTCTCTGTCTCTGTGGCTGTTCACTGTGCGCTGTGGAGGGTCTGGCACCTGACTATGCACCTGAGGCACCTCTGTGCCCTGCAGAGGGGAACAGTGCCCTCATGGGAAGGTTGTATGTGGTGGAGGTGCTGGCTAGGGTGCTCCAAGCTTGCTCTCCATGTTCACACTCTTGCTGATCTCCACACTTGACTTGCCTCTTCCTGTCACAATTTTCTCTTCAGGAAAATGCAGAATTTGTGTTCATGGACTGACTCTTGTTCTCCAAACAACTGCAATGCTGCCCATTGCACCTCCCAACCTGCCCTGCCCTGGGACACCTGTCCACATTCCTGACTAGTTCCTGCATTTCTTACCTTCACTTCATCCCCTCGTTACATCCTAGAGGCCACTCTTCTGGAAGTTCTTC
The DNA here is from genome assembly GCA_013399875.1 of Gymnorhina tibicen. Classification (NCBI taxonomy): domain Eukaryota; kingdom Metazoa; phylum Chordata; class Aves; order Passeriformes; family Artamidae; genus Gymnorhina; species Gymnorhina tibicen. Next base: position 6,347 of record VXAZ01002370.1, on the reverse strand, counting down.
CAGAAACCTGGTGATGCCTACCACAAACCCCTGATGGATGCAATTGCCCAGCCCAGCACCGTGGGAACAATACCCTGCAGGTGTGTAGGTGCTGTGCATCTGTGTTAGTGCAAGCCCACAAGATGCAGAGCTTGTGCAGTATTAGCAGCAGTGAGTCATTGTGATCGTTCAGAACATTTATAGTTTTATTTCTAGCATCAAGACTCTTTTTTCCGAAAGAATCTGAAATCCTGGGGATACTGCTGCTGTGTCTGATCTGGGTCTTTTCAACTGACACCAGGAAGGAGGGTGAAGGAACCCATCTGGCCTGGCCTGATAGAGCATGGGGTTGTCCAAGGCCAAGATAGTCTCCAAGGATGTAGGGATGGCAGAAGGGGCACAAGGGAGAGAGGGAGTAAACTTCTTTGGTGGCGCATGAAGTGGTGCCCATTCTGTGCCTGCAGCAGCAGGCTGGGTACTGCTGGGGGGTCAGGCTGCTTTACCTTGGGCCTGTCAGCAGCGATGTCCTGCTCCTCAGGGTCCTGAGGGAGCTGAGAACTGCCCCTTTCCAACATGCTGTGCCCTTGCTGCCTGTCCTGCAGCCAGCCAGGTACATCCACCTGGTGCCTGGGGAGCAGCAGCAGCCCTGGCTGGCACTTCCCACATGGAAGCACAGGCCAAGGGAAGTGATTCAAAGCCACCCAGTGAGTCAGTGGTTGAGCTGGGAATAAAGCACAAGTCTTCTGCTCAAACCACTCACTCAGCCGGCTTCTCTGGGGAGGTTGGGTGCATTCAAGGGGACTTTGCCTGCTTCAGCAGTTTCCAAAGAATCAGGGCTGCAGACATAACCCAGCGAATGCTCTGCTCCACGCTGCACTTGCAAGACCGGTTGCTGAGAAAACGATAATGAGCCGAAGGGGCGAGGCAGCTGCTCCCTGGAGCAGAGCACAAGGATCTGCACAGGGCAGAGGGTGGTGGAACTGAGACCCTGACTCCAGCCCTCATGCAGTCACAAGTAGCGTGAGGTGCCCAGACGTTCCAGTGCAGGGTCTAACTGAGCAGTCAGAGCAGCTTAATGATTTTACTGCCCATTGTATGCCACCATCACTGTGTGTGCTTGGCCATGTGGCCTCTGGCAGGGCTGGCTGTGACACAAGGGGATGGCACAACGCTCTCCAGCCCAGCAGACCTTCCTGCTCCTATGGCCGGAGTTGGGCACTTCTGCTCGCACCTCAGGGTGCTTCCCCTCCCCAGCACCCAGAGGTGGGATCAGGCATATGCCAAGGCTGTCTCCTCCCCACCAGCGCATGGCAGCTCCGCCGTCCTCTTCTTCCTGCTCCACTGCCTCGCTGGGATTCAGCTTTTGGAGCAGCTTATCTCTGTTTCCAATGTACAGGCCAAACCAAGCTGTGCGTGTTCCTTGTTTGTGAGTTGTTTCAGTTCCGCTCTGTGCCAGCCGTGGTGGGAGGCAGTGCTGGCAGCCGAGCCCACAGCCACCACAGGGCTGGACCTTGCTGAAGCTCTGAGCCGTGCGGTGGCACAGCCGGCCCAGCCGAAGGTGGCTGTGGTGGCCAGAGGCACCAGCCCCGGAGGAAGGGCTGTTTGTTTACCCTGGGCTCTGGGCATGCTTGCCCGAGTCTGTGGGGCACGGGCCAAGCTGCAGTGTCTGGCGAGCGGCTGAGAGAGGACGGAGTGTGCGAGGCGTGCTAGCTGTGGTTTCTGCAGGCAGAGGAGCTGGTGCACAGCTTTGGCAGTGTCTTGCAGAAAAAGTGGCCCCTGGGTTTGGAAAGGAGGGATGGGGAGAGTCCCAGCTCTCTGTGGTGAAGCTGGATGGCTTGTTTGGGTTTCCAGTGGCTGCTCTGGAGGTTGATCTCATGTTTGCTCTCCATCCTGCTTCAAACTGGTGGAGCAGTGGTGGGAGCTCAGTGGCTCCCGTTGCTCTGGAGCGAGGAGATTCCCCACAGCTGTCACTCTTCCACCTTGTCCCCAGCCCAGTAAGCCCAGTGGCTGCAGCTGTGTGGATGTCCTGCCTGCTCTACTATTCCAGAGCCCACACGGGATGGAGCGGCTGGCTGGTGATGCCATTCTGGCCCTAACCCATCACCTCTCTGTGGCTGTCTAAAAAAGCTGGCACATGCTCATTTGTCCCTTTCCCCAGAAAAAGCAAAGCACCGCCCATTGCCTGAGGCTGCAGGGGTTGCTGGGGTGCAGACTGCGGGGAGGTGCTGACACTGAGCTGTTGGTCTCCCAGCGGACTGCTCTGTACCTCCTGGCCTACTCGGGCTGTTGCCTGGACCATGCTGAGGAGAGTGGATGGAGGAGGTGCTGCAATGCGAGGAGCTGTGGAGCTCTTAGAAGGGAACAGAGGTCTGTTCTGATGCTGTCACTGTGCTGTAGGGACAGGGATGGACTCCTTCACCCTGCGGTAACCATGCCATGGTGCTAGCAGGGTCTGACTGTTGCCTGTGGCCGAGCACCCCAACCGGCCCCCCGGCTCCCTCCAGCAGGCATGGATGTGCTCAGTGCTTAGATGGGGAGATGTGGTGGAGCACAAGGAGCAGCCTGCTGCTGCTCCTGTACCTAGGGAAAGCTGCTGGGATGGCTGCGGAGCCAGCACCCTTGGAGAGGTGAGGGGATGGATGTCTGTGTCCTCTTTTGCACCTCTTTAACAAGGCAATCCCGTTGTGGGATCCCGTTTTCTCTGGGCTGCACCACTTCATTCTCTCCTGGCTGTTGGAAGCACAGGGAGTTGCTTACAGCCTTGCCAGGCTGGCAGTGAGCTGGGAGGGCTCCAGCTGGCATGCCATGGCTAGCCCCAGTCTCAGCCGCCCTCTGACACAGGAACCCCAGTGGGAAAATTATTCCCACCCAAGCAAGCAGTCAGAAACCAGGGCCAGGCTCTGTTCCCTCACCCTGTGTGCCCAGTGTTGGGATATTGTTACTGTCACTGCTTGAATTCTGCCTTCTTTGAGAGCTGAGGCAGGGAAAGGGGGAGGCTGGAGACATCCCTGTCCTTTGATACATGGTCTGCAGTGAGGCAAGGTGTCCCCAACCTGCCAGTGCAGCCCCCAGCCCCATGACCAAGTCCTGTCTATGCTCAAGAGCTGAAGTGAAGAACCAGAGAAGAGCAACCATGGAGCCCAGCTGGGTTGGGACATGCCCGGACACCTCTTGGTGTTGGGTCTGGCACCTCCTGCCAGAGGTGCTGCTGTGGTGGGATGTGATGCAGCAGCCTCCAAGGATGAATTATCACCCTGCAGCTGCTGATGACAGCACGACCGGCATGGTTACGCTTCCCTGACAATCTCTTTATACCAATTTCATGCCTCAGATCTACCCAAGATCTGCCCTTTTTCTGTGGGGAGAATAGCACGCGAGGGGCTCCTCCTCCACCCGCAGACCCTGGCCCACCGCCACTGCCTTTGGAGGCCGTGGCAAAGTCATGCCACACTTTAATTACATCAATTAATTCCTGAATACCAGCCTTACTATGGCATGGGGCAGGGCAGGGGGCCCGGGATCGAGGAGCACAAATGGGCCGTTGTATTGTCCTCCCGTCTCATCGCCTGCCAGGTCCTGCTGGCCTGCCCCCATGCTCTGAAATGCTTCAGCATCCTTGTGGCCTGCCCCAGGCACTTGGCTCTAGCTCCCCTCCAAACTGGATGCCCAGGATCATTTCTGAAGACTCCTTGTGCCAGAAGAGAAAGAGCTGGGAGCTGTGGAAGTCAGGGAGGGTCAGGGGCCCAGGGGAACAGGCAGTGTTGTACCCATCCCTGGGGTCACACCAGGAGTGCCATGGTCCATGGATGGGGGACATTTCCCAGGGTGTGGGGTTGTTTCTTGGCTGTGTCCCCACGAGGATGCTCAGGACAGCCGGAGGTTACTTTTACGCCCTGGCTCCATGAGGTGTTGCTTCACCCCAGTTGATATCAGCTGCAATGCCAGTGGCTGGAGAGCTGTCAGCTCCCATAGGGCCACCCTGCTGCACCGTGGCTCAAGTGTCTGGGAAGTTCACAAGTTCCATGGCTGTGCTCCCCGCTCCCACATCCTGTCCCATGCTGAGTCTTGGTTTTCCCAGGGGAGCAAAGCCTCTTTGATGCCCCCAGGTGGTGCAAGGCCTCCAGGGGCATGGAGGATGGCCAAGAAATCCATGCTCATGCCTGGGAGACGTCCTCAGCCTGCTGTGAGCAGCCTGGGGAACTCAGGGCGTTTTGTCTCTCTGGGTCTTGCTTCTTGCTGTCGGAATGGTGGCATCATCCCAGCCCAGGGGCCCCTGACCAGGAGGGGTGTGCTAATGGGTGCTGGGCAAGGACCAGGGGCTTGATGAAGAATGGGGGGAAAGGCACCTGAATGGTTGTTTGAGCTCCTGGGTGCAAACCCTGCAGCCACTGGAGCTGCTTTGCCATGGGGCTTGGGATGTGCCCTGCACAGCCACCTGGGTGCCATCTGCCCTCTCCACCAGGAACCCCAGAGCCTGTATCCAGAAACACTCTAGAAAATACTGGCTGGCCATTGCTATGCTCCTTTCTTTTTCAGCATTTGCTGTCAGAAGCATTCCTCTGATGGCTGTCCATCCCTAGGGCCTCCTGCCTGCTCTAGGATAAGCTGGGCAGGGAAAACCCTCAGCCTCACATCACTTGGCACCCAGGAGCTCAATTTACTCTCACCCCTTTTGCCTCTCCCTGGAGCTGAGGCCACACCTTGCCCAGGTGCCTCTTTTTCTCTGATGTTTTATCCCCAGGGGCTGGATGGTTTTCAGCAGCAAGCTGGGGCCATGCTGGGGCACGATGGGCAGAGCTCCCCACTGGATGTTGGTTTCTGGCCCCAAGCAGGGCAGGGTGGGCAGAGCTGCCCACTGGGTGCTGTTTTGGCTGCTCTGCCAAGGCATTGGCTGCTGGTGGCCCCACTCCCAGCAGGAACATTTGGAGGAGGCAGTTCCATTCAGCCCATTGTCATACAATCTGCAGGAGCATTTTTGGGATGGTTTTTACTCATCCGCCAGCATTTCCCAGCCATGGGCCCTCCCACCCCACTGGGGGCTCAGCCTGGTGTTACCCCCCACCAGCCCTGTGGTGCTGCTGTGCCCATGTGCCGGCCCGGCTCAAAGAGCAAGATGGCAAATGATTAACGGGTGTGGGAAAGTCAAATGGTCTTTGCGTGGATTGCATGCAGCTGGAACAGAGAAGAGGGAAAGAAAGGAAGGAAAAGGGAGAGGAAAAAGAAAAGGAAAAAGGAAAAAAGGGAAAGGGGAAAAGGGAAAGGAAAGAAGAAAATGGAAAAGAAAAAGGTAAGAAAAGGAAAAATGAAACATAATTTAAAAAAAGAAAAAGAGAAAGAAAAAACAGAAGGGAAAGAAAAGAAGGACCAAAAAAAAAGGAAAAATGCAACAGTGATCAAAGTACCATGAGGAAACATCCTTGGCCTGTGTGGTGCTTTTGGCTGGGAGCACTTCCCAATGGGAAGATGTGCTTCAGGGCTGTCTGGAAGAGAAAGCCAGGCTACACTCCTGCCTTTACATCCAGGTTTCTGCATGGATGAAGACTTTGGGATCAAAAATGGTCAGAGGGTGGAGCATCTCTCCTGTGGGGAAAAGCTGAGAGGTTTGGTGTTGTTCAGCCTGGAGAACAGCAGGCTCTGGAGAGACCTTAGAGTCCCTTCCAGTGCCTGAAGGAGACTTGCAAGAAAGATGGGACAAACCTTTTAGCAGGGTCTGTGGTGATGGGACAAGGTGGGATGGCTTTAAATTTAAAATGGGGAGATTTAGATTAGATGTTACGAAAAATTTTTTTACAATGACGGTGGTGAGGCCCTGGCACAGGGTGCCCAGAGAAGCTGTGGCTGCCCCATCCCTGGCAGTGTCCAAGGCCAGGTTGGATGGGGCTTGGAGCAACCTGGGACAGTGGAAGGTGTCCCGGCTCATTGAAGAATTTTGGACTGGTTGACCTTCCAAGGTCCCTTCCCACCAAAACCAGTCTGTGATTCTGTGATTATATTTTCCTGCAGGGAGGTGGTGGGGTACTGCGGTTTGGGGGAGGGCAGTGGTGCCATCATGTGCCTGGGATACAGAGGGGCTTCAGCCTCTCTTGTGGGTTCCCAGCCCAGCTTCCCACAGAGCGCTGCCTGCGACCAGAGCGATGCTGGGTGCCACAAGGCCCAGAAAGGCACTGCAGAGCCAGCCCTGCTGGCACCGTGCCGGGCCACCCGGCAGGCTGGGCACATGACCTGCTCTCCCCCAGCCACCTGGGCTTCCCCAGACACGGAGGTGCTGCTCTGGAGATGGGGAGAAGGGTCCCCAAGCTGTCCTCCTGGGGTGATGGAAGGTGCCTGCAGAGGGGCAGTGTCTGCGCTCACACAGGGCTGGGTGTGCA
>VXAZ01002369.1:1206019-1367812 GCA_013399875.1 Gymnorhina tibicen | reverse complement strand
CCATCCTTGGCTCCCAAAATGAATTATCAGCCCCAGAACACCTTTGATTTAAAGGGCAATCAGCACTTCTTTTTCAACATAGGTTTTTAAGGATATAGCCTGGAAATGGCTTGGCCCAGTTTGGTTTTTCAGCCTTGTGTTGAGTGCAAAGTTGCGCATATGCACAGGGTCTACAGGCAGCTCAACCCCCTCTCTTTCTGGACAGAACAGCTTCCTTCCCCCATAATCTCTCATTTCTCCACTGGGCCTTGGCAGCAATATTCACAGCTCACAAACTCTGGTGACAGGATACTTCTGAGGAGAACAGACAAGTGAATGTTAGGATTTTAGAACCAACAAATTCCCGTTTTAATACTACAGAATTCTGACAAAGAATACTCTGCTCTCGAGCTTTGCAACAGGCTTCAGAGGCCACAGACCTGTCCCTGTTGTCACCACCCATTTCCTCCAGGCAGACCTTTGTGACCACTACTCCATCTCTGTAGTTCTTGACCTGGTGAGTAGATATCTGTCCTAGTGCCCTTCATCCTATCTCTAGTGTCAGCAAGACTTCCAAGGGAGGCTCATGCCTCTGGGGTACATTCCTTCTCCGAACATGCAGCTCTGGAATGCTAGATGGATGTCAGGACCTGCCTTCACAGGCCATTAATGGCAGCTCTGGAAGAGCTCTCTGTTCTCCCTGGAAGAGAACAGTGTCTAGGACTGAGGCAATCAGCACATGATAGACAAAGCAGGCACTGACTGAATGGAAAAGTGCCTTGTTCACTCCCCAGGCAGTCACAAACATGGGCTTCACCTCCAAGGGATCAGCTGAGCCAGCATGGAGCATGCTCAGCTGTTCCATTCTATATGGCAGTGTCAGGGTTAGAGCCAGGATTGTGGGCACAGAGAGCAAGGAACTCACTTTGGCAAGAGGGAGAGCTCAGCAGCTTTGGTGTGTGCTCTGGCATTCAGCAGAAATACCTACCCTGCTTGCCCCCACCGCTTTTTTGGAAGTCTCTGAAAAATTTGCCACCATGCTCAGACAGCAGCCAGGCAAAGCCACCACACTTGCTCCCTAGGCAGGGGGAGCACAGCAGTGGGAGGGCAAGACGACATCCAGGTTGTCCAGCCTGGCCATGGAGGCTTAAAGACACTGGCAGCTAACGTCTCTCAGATCCCTCTGAGTCTTTGAAGAGGCCTTCTTCTGTATTTCCTGCCCAGAAGAAGTAAAGGAACTCCTGGCAACACAAGCACATTGCCTTAGTTTTTCCAACCCCTCTCTAACTCAGTCCTCTGGGATGTTCATGGTTATGCATCTTGCAGGTTCTCTGCTCCTCACATTCATGGATTCTGACCCACTTCAACAAGATGTGCTGTTTGTAAAGTGTGGGTTATGTTTCTCTGTCTCAGTTGCCAAACACTTTCTTGTGCCTTTTGTGAAAGCAACTGACAATACCTGTGACCTCTCCTACACTTCATCGGAGCAAGGAACAACTTCACCAAACCACAGCCTGGATCTCACCTTTTGTCATTATCTACAGCTCTGACTTCAAGGGGCTCAAGATTTGGCCTCTCAGACCCTTCCTTCCTTCCTTCCTGCTCCTTAGATTAGAGAATGTGTCTTTGAGATTTCACCTGGGACATGTTTTCAGCCCTAGTCAACTCTTGCTGCAACTTTATATACACACTAAGTCGTGCACCTGCTTTCATTTCCCTTTTAAAGATTACATCAGTCAGTGAAGCTTTCTGCCTCTATGGTTATCCCAGCAAAGACAACTTTTTCCCCTTTTTGTTCCTACCTCTGAGCAGGGAGATAGCAAAGACGTTGCAACTACATATAACACATCTTTTTTCCCCTTTCAATACAGCTTTTGTTTGGATTTTGCAAAACTGCTTTTATTTCTTGTAACTAGAGCATTTCTTTTCAGAGAAACACTGTTTGAAGCTACCCCCATAACCACTCAGACAGCCTCTTGCAAATTCAAATTCCAGTGAAATTCAGAAAATGACTCATTCTGGGTTTTGTTTTTGATTTGCTGATGCCCTTCTCTACTCCTTTACATTGCATTTTCCAAATACAATCCACTAAGGATTGTCTTGTTTTCCCTGTAGGTTTCACCCTGGTTCTGCACAGCAGGGTACTGAGCTTGGACCACTTTTCCAAGTTTGTAATTTTTCAAGGCACCACAAGGTCAGGATGACATGGAAGCCATTTTATTTCTCCCCTTGGGACCTCTGACGCAGGGATCCCACAAGCCTTTCAGTATTCCTTGACCTTAGAAGTCTCAAAGCTCTCCCAAATTATACAAAGGGACTTCCTCAGGTTTTTTAAAATTTTTTCCAAGGGACTTCAGGCATATCATTGTGTGCACCAAGGCAGCTTGTGGCAGTACCTATGGGTAGCCATATGGTAGCCATATGCTATGGGGAATATCACACAGCACATGTGACCATGAGTATAAGACACACATTTGTTTGTTGTTAGACTCCCAAGTTCACAGAGAAAATCCTTCAGACGTGGCTCCATTTTCAAGGACAGAAAACCCTCACTGACTGTCACCAAGAGGACAAACAAACTCCATCTGTGTTCACCAACAGGCTCAGGGTGCAAGAAGCAGCCCAAAACAGGTCAAGAACACTGCTGTAGTGCCAGAGCTCCAGGGGAAGAGCTGACCATCTCTTATGTCCTTCTCCATAGTGTTAAATAGACCCTGAAGCAAATTCATGTGGCTCTGAGAATCCACAGACATCACACTTCTTTTTGAAAAATACAGATTTCACCACTACAAATGAAGCCTGAAAATGTTATACCCAGAGCACTGGCATCTGTGGGAGCAGAACTATTTCTTCACATTGAGTAAACAAATTTTTACACACCAAACTAATTCCTCACTCCAGAGCTGATCCCGGGGCCAAAGCAACCCACGTTGCTGCTCGCTCAGTGCAAACCCAGCAGAGGCTTTGGCAAGGCTTCCCCACGCGGGTGCCTGAACTGGAGTGCTTGAAGGGATTCCATTTCAGGCAGAGCAGGGATTTCACGCTTTCCCTCTGGCTCCTCACATACAGCTCCTGCCTTTGAAAGCAGCCCCTCTTCCCACAGGCCACAGTGGCAACAAACCCTCCAGGTGCTGGCACAGCACTCCCCAGGGACACCGAGCCTGGAGTCAGGGATGTGCTCCCAGGGCTGCCAGACAGAGGGAGCTCAGGGACCCCTCTGAAGGCTCGCAGCACCTCATGTGGAAGGGGACCAGGAGCAGGAGCTGGCAGCCAGCCAGGAAATGCCTGTGGAAATCACCATGAAACAGCAGCCCAAAACAGGTTTCCCATCTGGGACAGGCCAAGAAATTATTTCGATCCAGGCAATAGGCCTGGCTTTTCTTCCTCACAGGAGTGAAAGAACTGGAGGAGAAATAAGAACTGCAAAGGAATATAAGACCAGAGAAAATACCTGAATGAGATCTCCAGCAGGTTGGAGACCAAGGTACGGAAAGTATGAAAAGATGGGAAGCTTATTGCTCCTGTCACACCATCCCTGTTTAGACTGGGAGTGGAGAAGGAAAGAAAGGGTGTTCCCTTAAAAAATGTAATTGAGTGAGACATAAATCAAGAGTCAGTTCACTGGAGTAAATTAAGGCTGGCTGCTGTGAGGAGTGAGGAAGTGAAAACCTTTGGTTGGCTGCCCAAGGGAAGGGAGGAGAGGAGATAAGATATGAGGTAGGTGATGAAAGGGATGCAGAAGTACAGAAATGTGAACAGGTTAGAGCTGATAAAACACTGTGCTCTAGGCCCTACTTTTCCCATTCCATTGGCTTGGAAGTGTGAGACAGAGCTGACAAAAGAGCCTGCAACAAAGAGACAGAGACACCAGGACCACTTTTCAGTTATAAGCTTTTTCTTTTTTAGAATTCAAGCTTACACAGTTATCTATGCCCACTATATTCATAATTACATTTTAATATCTGCATACAAAAGCTATGTAAAAATTATTTTCTTCCCCAAATATACAAATTTTCTCTTTAGATAGTTTAAAACATTTGTGATCACAGATTTTTTTTAATATATTTTAGGCTGAAAAAATATTACCAATCTAGCATAACTCTTAACACTGTTTGCAAAAAAATACATCATCCAAGGTACTTTGTTTTTTACTGTACGGTGTAATGTTTGCCTTACCCTCAGGGCATGAAACTGATATAAAAAAATAAACCAAATAAGCAAAACCCACAAACCTCATAGACAAAGTAGTAAGTCCTCCCAACCAACTTCATAAAAACAAATACACAACCCAAACCACCCTCCTCTTTAAAAAAATTATGAATGACTAATTTGATGTATTTATGAGCAAACTGAAACTGTAGACTGCTAAGGAAGTAGGAAAAGAGAAAAAGAAATTACAGTATGTCAGCTAGTTCATGCCCTGATACTATCTTTACCAACATTAAATGTGTAATTAAATAAAGTGTCTTTTAATGTTTTACATTGTGCTCAGTAATTTACATAAATTTAATCCACACCTGGGTGCTGATGTAGATTTACATTTGATTGTCTTGTGCATAAACAAGGTTAGCTTTTAAAGAAGGTAAACTGTGCAATGGACAGTCACAAACAACTTATTACCTGCACAATATTGCTTTTTGAAGGCGACATCAGTCAATGTGGATACACACAAATAATGCATACTCTTTGCATTTGCTAACATCTATACTAAAACTTTGTGATAAGGCCAAACCTTTTTTTTTTATTTTGTTTTTAATTTTAAAGCAAAAATATACCATAGTAAAAAAAAAACCAAAAACTGCCTAAACCCCGTTTTNTATTTTGTTTTTAATTTTAAAGCAAAAATATACCATAGTAAAAAAAAAACCAAAAACGTGCTCACACCGTTTTGAGTCTTAAAGTGGAAAATAAATCTCTATCACACTAGAATAAAATTCTCTCTATAAAATTTAAATACAGATCACTTCATTACTATATCAAAAGGAAACGTCTGGCAATCATTTCCAGATGATCACAATAACAAGACACATTAAGAGGTTCTGTTGCCTCTTCCTTTGTGAAAAGATAAATGTTGAACACTTTCAGTTGCTCTCACAGTGAGAGGAAAACGTTCCTTGGTTGTGGATTTTGATTCTGTCAATGAAAAAGGTTTAGCCTTAGGAATGCTGGCTACATCTCAAAACCGTAAGACTGATTTTTAAAATTTATGATTCATGCAGCAAGAAGTCAATATGACACATACAGATTAGAGTTCCATAGCATAAAAATACATCACTAGTAATGACATGCTCTGCTTGTGATTAACAGCCCTCTCTTGGCAGATTTCTGATATAAATGGTCTTTCTGGACAGTTTTTTCCTCTTTCTGACACCTGCCTCTGAAGAAGCAAGCAGTCTGCTCAAGGATGATTTTGGACCTGGGAGGTCTAACTCTAACGTCTACATTTTGGCAGAATGTAAACAAAAATCATTATCACGCACTATATATGTTGTTATAAATATCACAACTTAACTGAGATTACACATGAAATGAGTATCTAAATGCACATGTTACTCAGGGCAATACCATGAATGGTGACAATCAGGTTTGACAGGAAAAACCTTCTGCGCAAAGCCCACACGTAGACCAGAAAGCAAACATGAGAGCCATGTGGCACCAGCAGAAACAAGACTCTGGACTGCACTGGAAAGCACAAGTTTGTTATTTCACTCAGAAGGCCAGTTACTACAAAGGGTGCTGACTGTGGCACTGGTGTCTGCCCCTGAGGTGCTCAGTCCAGGGGCTCAATCCCACAATGGCTTGAGACCACTGATATTTAGAAGTACGTCTTTGCAGAACTAAGGTCAGCTAGTTTTGCTGTCATGATCACATAAATCAGCAGTCGCACTGAGGAAGAAAAGGAAGTCACACAAAGTAAGATTGGTAGGAGATCAGAGGCCATTAGATGTCAGTACATCAAATCTGTCAAACTAAGAGCTTGGCCTTAGTTTTCAGTTAGGGAATCCTACTAACTCAGTCTGTTAATTAGTGTCAGACTCCAGCTTAACCTAAAAAGCTAGAAAAATATGTTGATGTATGTCTCTTCTGCTTAGAGCACCGCCAGAACTGCCAGAGTCGGTTGCCTGATTTTAGGCACTTCATTCCATCTGCAAACAGCTAAGGAAGGAGGCCTGATTTTCTGAACCCTGACTAAGCACAGCTCCAAACTGCATCAGCACTTTGGAACTAGAAGAGATGTGATGTTTCCTCTCCTGGGTCTCATCTGCAGCACAGTCAAAAGCTTGAATGCCTACTCAAGCTCACATTAAGCAAACAGATGAGGTACCTGCACTGGCTTCAGGAGGAATTCCATGCTCAGATCCATGGCAGAACAGAGCTTCAAAAGACATGCACATTTCTCTTTTCTTTGCAAGCCACTGCGGGCATAGGTGCTGATGCCTAAGCTTTTTATATATTTGTCATATATTTGTAGCTTTGTAGATTTCTAATACATGGCTGTAGCTCCCAATATTTTTCCTATCCCTTTTCCCCTACATTTTAGAACAATAAGCTAACCTTCTAACACATATTATGCTACATTCCTGAAATATTATTTAGTCTTGCCTCTTTAGCCAAGGATGTCTTATTTTCTTCTACCATGTATCCTAGACATAATAAATGTGGGGCTAGAAACTTGGGGGGGGNTCGAAGAAGGAGTGGGGGGGGGGGGGGGGGGGGGGGGGGGTGGGGCTCCAAATGGGGCAGAACCAAAAGGGAGGATTACTTAACTAACTGCTCTTCTAACTGGATACTGTTGTTAAATATGCTAGTTTGTCAAACTTATAAAATTGTAGAAGTCCTGTATCACATATGCATCTTGCCATATTTGCACCTGGAGGCCTCCAATTCTGCTCTTATATACCTTGCTATATTAATATTGTCTCAAAAGTGTGTTGTTTCATTTCTAGATTGTGAAGGCATCAGTGCAAGTAAGGGATCGACTGCTTTTCTGAGCTCCCTATTGTATGCTGTAAGTCCTCTATCAAGTCACCCCAAAGAGCTAGTTTCTGACTCTTTGTCTCCAAGACAGTGCTCTACAAGGAATTTGGATAGAGATGTTGTTTAGACACACGCTTCAAGATGGAGCAAACACAGCCAGCAAAAGAGGTTCTACAGCAAATATTTAAGAATGAATCTCCAGTGATGTGTCTTCACTGCTACCTGCAAAAAAACTCCTAAACACCCCAATGTGTTTCATGTTCTGACAAAAAAACCCCTAAGTGATAACTTTAGTGCTCATAGCTCATCACATAAGGTGCATAAGGTATCAAAGAACAGGGAGAGCGAGATTCCACATCCCTAAAAACATGCCCAATAGCACTCTAAATGCTTTATCAATGATGTAGGGAAAGAAGGGTAGAAAGAATTTAACTCCTGACATGCATATATCGTGTTCCATCTATAAGTTTTCCTGAGTATCCTGTTTTTATGAGCGGATAAGCACATAACATATGGGTTCAGATATTGACCATGAGCTTTTAAAGTCAACACATCACTCCAACAATGCCTGCAACTTGCCGGGCAAATGGGTCAATAAATAGCAGAGAAAGAAACTGGTACAAATCAATGCACAACATGAAAGAATGTGGGGTATGAGGCAGTGCAAAAACACATGAACTAAGTCTCTGGTTCCCAGGAAGAACCGAAAGATGCTTTTGATGTGTCATACAAATTCAGAGAATGGTTTAATATCAAGTTTATAAAACCCAGGGACAACATCCCTGAATGGAGATGGATGACAGAGAGGAATCTCTACCTACAACGTCCTCATCACTGGCCTCCAAACGTTCCAGGACTGTGAATACTGGCTTGCAGATTTCGGCAGCAGGACATTTTGTCATTGCTCAGTTTGGTTCCTGCTAGTGCAGTTAGTGGAAATAAATTAAAAGAATCAAGAGAGCATCTAGCCAAATGAAACACATACAGACACCAGGCAGGGAGAACCTAGCTGATCCACACGCGCACACACACAGAAGAGAGTCAGAGAAGGAGAGGGAAAAGATAAAAATACAGAAGTATGTTTAAGACACCTGCTGAAGATTTGTAATTATATATATATAAAATTATATATATATGTGCATATAAACTTTATATATATATATATATATAAAACAAAGGATTACTGCTGAGCAACACTATTTGTATTACTGGGATAAAGCTGTACAGTCTTGAGTGTTGTTAATAACATGGTTGGTTTCTGTCCCATCTGAAGGTCACCCTGCATGTTTCATTCTCTTTGTCCTCATTCCGTGAGCCCTCGTATCCCTGAATAACTCTTGAGACACTGCCTGCTATCCTGACAGAGAGCCTTCTCCCTCAAAGTGACGGATTTTCCACACACCTCAGAAAAAGCAGACCCCTCCACTCTCAGGAAAAGCACCTCAGAGGATCAAACTTCCCTCCTCACTCCAACAAACCTTCCAGTGAAGTTACCTGGAGTCCAAATTTAATAACTGAAGGTCTTAATATCTTATACACATGGAAAAAAAGAAGACTCAGTCCTTTCTAACACTCTGCATTATTTTAAGTACTTGTTTTATGGGGCAGAGTTAAACTGCATCTGCTGGAACAAACCTCAGAAAATGATGGGATCATGATGATGATGAAGATCCTAGATCATAGTGGTAATTGTTACAACAGAAACAATCGCAAAGACCAGAAATTTCATATATAAATTGGTCAGTGGTACCCTGCAAAAGGAGGTAAAACAGAACCGTCAGGGTCAAATTAACAATAGCTGTTTTAACTTGAAGGCAAATTAATTTTTCTGCCACTTCCATCTCTCTCCCCTATTTTCCAGGCAATGATGGGTGTGAGCTGGTGACCACGCAAATGCTGGTGAATGAGATCGGTCTGTTCGTATTTTCACTGTTAAGCTGTCAAAGCACTCACATCAAAGGACTGAAGAACAAATTGCAATAGTCACAAGTACCCGCATTAAAGGGATGTTTTCATCCATGTGTATACAACTGCCCCCCGGCAACCCCAAAAGAAAACCCAAACAAAACCCCAGCCCCGTCTCAAGAAACAGAAGACCACGAAAGAAGAAGAACAAACAGGTGAGAAGAGCTGGGCAACGGGATGAAATGACAGCCAGTAGTGCGACAGGGGTGCGGAGAACCACTTCAGTCTCTTTAATCCTCAAACACTTCCAGGAACAACGGAGGGAACAGTTCTGTGGGGCACTCCACCTTCATGTGCAGGAAGCGGCTGGCATGGCAGGCTCCAATCATTCGCAGGTCTGTCACTTTCATCAGCAGTTTTGGCCAAAAGTGTGCAACATGGTGTTTTCTGTAATTAATGTAGTGTTCGAATGCCAGGAGGAAACCCTCTTGACACTTTTCTATTCTCTCGACGCAAACAAGGCCTGGGCGATCTGTAGATAAAAAGCAGCAGAATTATCATTCTCGCTTATTTGCTTTAACAAATTCCTGATCATAAATCAGGAAATATAGGATGATTTTGATGCTAGGAAAGAAAGGAGAGAGACCACGGACATTTGTGGCTCTGCCACAAACTTCTTTCACTCAGGCCAACTCACTTGTCAGTTCTATCCCTGTTAGAACAAGAAGATAATCCTTCCTTTTTCATCCTTTGCCTGCTTTGCTCACTTAGAGTGTAGCTGTTTGAGAAGTGTTTCCTTACAGTGACTAGAGCAAGAGATCCCTGATTTCAGCTAAGGCTCCTATCTACATTTTTCTGTAAAACAACTAATAAAGAAACAAAAAAAATTTCCTTGACAAGTATCTAAATTACAGTTCCTTTCTACCTGTTTTTGTACAATCTGACCAATGGTTCAATTGTGCTTTGATCATGCTTTGATCCCAGGTGAGCTGTTATGGAGCACCAAGGAACAACAAAGGCCAAAAATCTGGCTGTCTCAACTGGCACCAGATGGGGACTGGGAGAGCCCCTTTCACAAGTCACTTCTCAGGAGACACTTCTGGGAAAGCAGGTTCTTTGAATTGCCTTCTGAAAACCCTGCTCCTGTATCACTGTGTAGGGACCTAAAAAGAAATCAAAATGTTTTGATGGGGAAGATGAAGTGCTGTGTTGTGATTAATGTGGAAACCTTTCTATCTCAGATGCAGTTAATGCTTGTAAATCACTGATTGTGTATTGTTATTCAGTGCCCAATCTTCAAAGCCATCTTAAAACAAAATCTTGCCATATCTGCCACTGCCCAAGAATGGAATTTCCTCTTTGGGCTGGCACAATCACTGGAAGCATATTTGAAAACATACTCAAAGTGAGAAGGTTAGAAATCCTTTGGAAACCATATGAAGTCATCTGTGCTGCTTTTGTATTACGGCCAGTTGCAAATGGTCCCAGTGTAGGGAAACAGCACAGCTCATAAATGCCCATTAGGAAGCAGTGGTCAAACTAAACATATGAGACTCATGGAAATGTGTATGAACTGCCCTGTGCATGACTTTACTCAGGGGAAGAGGGAACTTATCAAAGGAACAGTGTTGCTAAATTACCCATTTTTCATTTAAAGCAAACTGGCTCAGAATCAGAACTGATTTCTTCTTGATGATCATCCCCGGCTCATCCCTAAATAAGAAACTGAGCAAGGTGTGTTACCAAAACCACTTTTAAGTCCATCTCTTTGGACACTGAATTTTTTTCCCACTGCTCACCAAAATAAGTCTAAGCTGCACTGGGGTTTTGAGAGAAAATTTCTCCCACATTACTCTAGTCAGCACTACAAGATCTAACATATCTTATTTCTTTTACAAAGAAGCTTGTGACAAAGACCAAAGAGTTGCAAAATGATTGGAATCCCAATATATTTCTGTTCTCACCTGATGACATGAGCAGAACAGCCTGAAGAAGGGCAACCTCGGTGTCATCCAGGTTAAATGAAGAAAGAGACATGCCCAGGTCAAAAATGGCATCAGACACTACGCCAAGACCCCCATTTTTCAGCTGGCCCCTTGTCACCGCCATCTCCCCATTTAGTGTTAAAGTCTCACTCTCGGGGTCATAGCGAACTGCTGCTCGGAGGGACATGATCTCCATACAGCAGCCTTTCAGAAGGATGATCTGGTCTTCACATGGCAGCTGCAGAAATTATAAATGGAAAAGAAAAAAATCATGCTTGTCAAACTGAGTAAAATAAAGAAAACTGAGTAACAATAAATCCAGGAGCATGAAGCTGCAGCTCATGCCCCGCAGAATGCAGCTCCCCTCCAAACACGCTGCTCACTGACTGCACTGCACAACCCCCCCAGGGATCTGTGTTCCTGCCTTCAGGAACTGCCACCAGGTTAACATTTCCTGGTTAGCATCCCCACACACCCTTAGGAAATCTAGCAATGACACAGCTGTTGGCTCCCTCAGCTTACAACTTATCATAGCAGAATAAATGATAACTGGGGCTGGTACAGACCTCAGCCATCCCAGTTAAATTCACTACCAGCCATAATTATTTCTTACTTGACCAGAGGAAAAGAAAGACATTTGGGAGAGTCTGTAAGAGTGGACTGTATTTTAAATAAAAAGAATTAAATAAATGTTTATATCTAGAGGATATACCTCAATTGGAGGAGCAGTAATTCTCACTGCCCATTTTAACAACAGGGAATTTATTAATCCATTCTTAATCTAGAAAGGCTGTTCTCCCTGAGCTCCCTACATTATTTCTGGACAGAGAGAAAATGTATAGTATAGCTACAGCATTTATACTGGTGTATAAGCTGTGATCTTCAGGGCACGTGTCTTTTCCATTACATTAACAAAGGCAAGCTGTCCAAATTGTTAGATGTAGGTTCTATATTTACAGAGTATAACCAGGATGCTGACACATGAGCAGAATGTTCTATAAAGCATGTCTTTAAGTTTTCATAGGTAATTCAATGATAACAAAACCCACCAAGACAATTTTGAGACTGTTCACATATGTGAACAGCAAGGGTCCCACATATAAAAGAGCAACACACTTCTACTTGGCTTGAAAGAAGGCAAAAAGCCATTTATTTTTGATTTATATAAAATTATTATATTTACCTGTTTTGCAATTCAAAATGAAACCCCCATGAACTATAGGTTTACATGGCAACAGTGTATTTGCAAAGCAAGTGCATTGATTTGGTGGGAAATGATGCAGAGCTACCTAATGCAAGTGGAAAGCAGCTCTCTGTTAGAGAAGAGTTTTAAGCACAAAGCTAGCCATGGTCAGGAAAAGGAGTTGAGACATGCAGCTACTTTTCCAGCAATGCCAGCTTCAGGTGTGAAATGCTTGATACACAAGAAAATTGATTCATCCTGTTCAGGGCAAATCAGTTTCCCTGCAGATAACCCTCAGTTCAGCAGCAGTGTGGGGGAGACTGCACAGGCACAGCAGCAGTCTCACTACCCAATGACAATCCCACTGTTTGGCAGCAGAGACTGAAGGAGGGAAAGAAACAGAGTTAAAAAAAAATTTAAACCGAGAATAGATGTGTGAGAGGAACCATGAAGAGATACTGGAATAAGCAATGGCAGTGAAGAAAGGGACATGAAAGAAAGGAAGAGAGAAGGGAGAAGAAAAGAAATGGAAAAAACTGCAAACCTCTAAAGAGAAGGAAGAATAGTAGAAAAGAAACAAAAAACAGTAGAGAAGATATTTTGTGATGCTTCAGCTGTTTTATTAGTGAACCATTAAATGAATGAGGATTTCTCTTTCTACTTGATCCTTCTTAAAACTTCTTTATGGTAGTGGTGGTCTGACTATGCCTGTCCTTCACCTGCTTTCCGAATTCTGAAGAATACAAGGGACATGTGTTTCACAGATGCCAGGCCTCAGGTCTTTTCAGCTAGTTGCAGGAGTTACCAGAGACAGGAGGCTTGAACATCAGTTCTACTCTCAACTGTGCAGGTTTTAATGCTACCTACACTCATCGCTTGAGTGTTGCTACAAGACCATCTTCCAGAAGTGGGGTCAACAAATGTGACTGAAACTCTGCCGTGTGTTGTCCTTTCCTCTCTCTCTGCAGGGAGAAAAAGCACAAGGCAGGAACCTGAGGTGCTCACCTCTGCAGCACACATGTGCAATGCAGCACCATGGAACTGAGCTGAGCTGAGCTGAGCTACCTCTAAGGGTATTTACACAGCTTCATCCACTGTGGAACCACTGATGCCTTGACATTTAAAACTCACATCAAACTTATTACATGCTCCTCAATCTTCATCTTCTAAGCAGAACGAAAAGCAGGAAGGAAACAACAGCTGAAATGCTGAGAAGTAAATGAAGTTTTCCTTATACTTTGATAACTCTGGGATTGGATTCTTGTTTTGAGGCAGGGACCAATGGATGCACACAAACTAAGCTGGGCACTCACAGTGCTTTGCTGGCTTCTGCATGTGTCCAAAGATGTGAAAAAGAAGGAAAAGTAGCCATGAAAATTTAAGTGGCCATGGATGTTCCTTGTCATGTCCCTCTTTCATAGAGATTTACTACATTCTCAGACAGCTTCTGGAATTACAAACTGAGTTAATGTTCAAATGCTCTGCAGGTCCTATTGAAAAAATGATGTTTTTTTGTCATAAAATAATCCACAGCCCACACACTGTTGCTTCTAAGAAAAATATATGAGTTAAAAATCATAATGGAAACAAAGTTAACAGGAGGCTGCTCCTTCAAAAAGGAGCAAACATTTGTCATTTTCTTCATGCTACAGCAAGTGCCATATGACAACTCAGAGGACAGCTGTCCTACTCCTTTGTGTTCATGAGGAGTTGTCCCTCACCCTGCCATCAGATCTTGCTGTATATGGGCAGATGTCAGGTTTACACAGTGGCTCAGCTGTAAACAAAGCCTGTCCAGCTGAGCCACATAACATACAGAGGTCATGCTCAGTGATGCCTTGACTTCTTCATCCATGCTTCCTGCCTAGTTCTGACACAAGTGGGCCCATGGTAGCCAGGAGGGGTAGGAGATGTCAGATGGGCACTGAAGTCTGTGTGTGACTGGCAAAGCTTTCTAAATTAAAAAGACTACCTTGATATGCCACTGCAATTTCCCACCAACAAATGCCAGATTAGAGGAGACAGACTCCCTCAGATGCTAAATGCTGCAGGGGC
The DNA here is from genome assembly GCA_013399875.1 of Gymnorhina tibicen. Taxonomy (NCBI): domain Eukaryota; kingdom Metazoa; phylum Chordata; class Aves; order Passeriformes; family Artamidae; genus Gymnorhina; species Gymnorhina tibicen. The sequence continues at coordinate 1,353,727 of VXAZ01002369.1, read as the reverse complement.
CTCACGATCTATGGACATATTCCTTGTATTTTAAAATCTTCGTGCTTGGCTACTATTTCATGCTTCCTTGACTGATGGCGCCAATGCAGAGGCTGGCCAGGGTGGGATATTTACACTATGACAGCTATTGATATTTACCTCTTCTTATTCTGTACATGCCAGAGGACATATAGAGCTCTCCCTGACTGACCTTAAAGAAAAGCTGCAAGCCACAGTAGAGTAGAATGTTATGGCTGCCTTCTCCTTCCTTCCTGGTAGGGTGTTGACCTCAAAGGGTGCAATGGGAGGTGTTCCTGCTGATGGCAGGGGGGTTGGAACCGGATGATCTCTAAAGCCCCTTCCAACCCAAACCATTCTATGATTTGATGAAAATGATTTCGATTGTTAAGACTGAAATATTATTTCCAGCTGCAGTTCTGATACCATTTTTTAAATTGGGAAAAAAAAAAAATCAGCCATTGCATCTGGTCCTTCAATAAAAATGAAACCTTGGAACAAATGAGATCAGCGTAAGGTCTCTGCATTCCTAATGTGCAACCAAGCCTTTGAGTCTATTTACTGTAAGTTTACATGTGAGTATCTACCCAGCATGACAATCCATTACTTTCACAGACTTTTTTGTGCACAACCTCCCCATTCAGGAAAAGCATGCCTTGGGAACCCAGTGAGGCAAGTGCCGCTCCTGGATAGGGGTACCTTGCTGAATTTGAAGGACTTTTTACTGTGTAGACCCAACTCTACAATACTGTACCTGCCAAGGAACCGGAAGATACATAGGGAACTGTGTACTGGAAAATTTTATTAAACATATCAGCGAGCTTCTAGACAGTATCTTTCTGTTCATTTGCTTTGTTCAAGGCCACATCTAAAGACACATCTGAGTCCCTAATGAACCACGATTACTTCCAGATTAACAAACTCAGGATTTCAGTAATCACAGGAAAAAGAAAACTCATGAAAATCCAGATGATTCTAGTCCCATCGATTTTGAGTGTCTTTAATTTTTGAATTTTAGACACACTGAATTTTTGAGTTCCATGCCAGAGTATTTTGACTAGTTTTTAACAACAGGCATATAAATGAGGAGTGCAAGAAAGTCTTCTTACCTCACAAAACATAGGCAACTTTTTGGCAAAATCCACCACTCTTGTAATCGCTGGTGTGATAATTTTTGTAAACTGGCTGAAGGCTTCTAAATCCACTTTCCCACCTTCTGGGGCATTAACTATTGGTGCCTGCCCAATATCTTCTGGCTAAGGATATAAAAAAGATATTTAAAGGAGCAATCTGTCTTAGAGCAACTGTTTTATACTCTAAAAAAGTCCTGCTCGGTGATGGAAGATATTCTAAAATACAAAGCAACACTATTTGCTTTATAAGTAAAGTCCATTACGTCACAAAATGAGAATTTATTTGTAAGGCATTTGTGAAAGAGGTGACTGCACAGAGAAATGGGTGACTGGTATGCTGCTACCCATCCTTTGTGGACAGCTGGACTGTTGTGCACACACAGTTTCTTCCTTGTGCCTGTATCTGTGTATTTTATGGGTGAGCACATGCATCTTCTGCTTAAAAACACAGGCATGTTTTTCCCTACAGGTGCTGAAAGCTCTCAAGTTTCTCTAAAAGCAAACAGAGTTGAGGAGACCTTACCCCTGAGAAGATGCTGCAAGCTTTGCAGAATTAGGCTCTTTCACCTACTCAAAGCTCTGAAAGTCTCCCCAGAACAGACTGCCAGATATCACAGCCCCCTCCCCCCCCAGGCAATTGCCAAGGCCAGTTTCCAAAAAGCTATAATAACTTATGTGCAAGGCTAAAACAACTTATGAGCAAGAACCGGCTAACCTAAAGGTGGCCTGGATAATGTGAATAGAATTTGAACTCATCTGGGTAAAATTTTAGTTGAAAACCGCCTGTTGCATGACTTCAGCTCAAGGCTTCTCCAAATGAGAAAAAATCATATTTTGAGGATTTCAATAGGGATATACAATGAAATAGTTTCAAGCAGAATTTGTAATGAGTGTTTTTTTATTCCAACTGCACTTGAACTCGTTCATCTGGTTTGTATGCAGCTCGTCAATGCTGCATGTATTTTAAAAACAGGCATATCAAAGCTGTTTTGTTTGTTAAGTGTGGCTTTGCAATTACAAAAGATCTACCAACCACTGCGCAGAGGTTTCATTCTGTTCACATTAAAAACTAGATAAAATCCAGAGAAGTAGACCTTTAAGACCGATGGGCCCCATGACATTTATATAGGACACTTAAACAGGGGAGCTGCTGAAAGTGCTGTCTGTAGTAAAAACTTGTGTTCAACCACTTTTTTAAAGAAACACATCATAAAAGATCCTTCCATACCTCTGTCACCAATGTGAATCCAAATCTAACTTCTTACAAGAAAAAACTCAGCGATGTGTTAATAAAGCAAGCACCAATTGTAAAGGAACAATGAAGAGGACTGGGCTTAATTATCTGATGTTTTCTACTAAAAAACTCAAATAAACTAATTTCTAGACTCTCTCCCTCCCTTAATCTCGGGTAACTAAACCACATTGTCTGTGTGCTCATGATAAACAACCTTCATCACTTCCAAGCAAAAAGACCAAATGCTTAAACCCACGTGAACCATTGTTATGGAGAAAAAGAAAGAGCATAGCATTTTCTCGGGAAAGGCAAAAGAAGTCAGGAGAGCCAGTTAAAGCTAACACACTGGAGGGGAGCCCTTGCCACCTAACTCAAGAGGAGAAGAGGTCCGGACCTCAGTGAAGTTCCTGTTGTCAAAGAACCAACCTCAGCTGCATAAGGACAGAGCCATAGCTCCTGGGGCAGGCTGTCACCTTCTCCTGCTCTTCAACAGCTCATTCCCAGCCCCAACCTCGAGCTCCCCAGGCTTTATCCCAAACCAGGTGACACCCAAAGAGCTGCACTCCTGTCTAAGCAAACAAAAGTACTACTGCAGCTGTTTCTTGATCTGCTCAAACCAGCACTGCAAACCTTGCTCTGCAACACCCCTGGAAAATGCTCTCTTGCTTCTTGCCAGTGACAACTGGCTGTGGTTTCCTGACTGTAGAGTACTATGAACACGAGCCATTCATATAGATATGTAGATGGTGTCACTGGAATTAAAAAAACCCCAACATTATAAAAGAGATCAGCTGCTTTGAATACATAATTTCTCTCAGCAATTCAACAGTGTGTTGAAATTCCCATGGTGAATGACGCAGCAGGAGCCTAGGCTTGCAAAAAGATGAGTGTGCTGTATCTGATTTAGTATACACAGACTGTTAAAGACCCCTGTGTATTCCTGAAATGCAGTCTATAATCCCTCTTTTAGCTGTGTAAGCATTTTGCATTCTGCACTTATTTCCTTTAAGAATCAATTTAGAAAAATCAAATAAATCCTTTTTTAAGGTTGAGCATCACAAATCACCATTTATTTTCTGATCCTTAGTTATAGGATGAAAATGTAAGTCGTTTTGTAGGCTGAAATCCCAAAGGTATAGTGTATGTATCATCCTGTTCTCACTGAAATTAATTTTCTTTGCTTAATTTATTTTCATTAATGTATTCACCATTAACCAAAAGAGGCAAAACCCATGAGTTATTAACAAAAAATACCAGCTTTCATCTAGAACTTCATATTGTTTTAACACTTTCAATGTTTTATGCTAGTTCCTAATAAAGACAACTATCCCTAGATAGAATATACTAAAAAAGATACAGTATGCATTTTAGACTGCTTCTGTTCTTAATCAGGAGTGAAACAATTTTTCAATGTTTTCTTATCATAGCACAATAAAAGTATCCAGCTGAGTAAGCCTTAACATAGCAACATTATCTTTTGAAATACATGGTCTGATCAAACACTGAGGGTCAGGCATGAAAAAGGAAGTAACAGCTACATAAAATCATCCTTTTCCCATAAACATCAGTACACTGGCAGATAAAATCTCTTTGGCATTGCAGTGCTGGAAAGGCAGAAGAAAGAACAGAATGTGGCCCCAAGAGGCAGCGTACAAGGCTAGAGCCCTTACCAGAAATTTCCTTTTCTGCTTCCAGTGGCTTCCTTGTGCATTGGTGGCCACATGTGCTTCAGTAACAATTTTGATGAGCTCCCATTCCTCATCCGTTGGCTCTGGTTTGTGCCCAATGGTTTTCTGCAGCTCTTCCCGACGTCTCTTCTCTCGATTTTCTTCTATCAGCTTCCTCTTTGCCAACCTCTTGCTGTCATCCAATACCACTGGAAGGGGAAAAAGCATACAAAAATGGCAGGAAGCTCTTAAGGCTGTCAGAACTTTAGTCTTTTCTGTGCCTGAGGTACCAGTTGGTTACAAACTCCAGCAAGGAAGTACCTTGGCAACACCCACAGTTGAGACAGTTCTCTTATTTCTCCCTTCAAACTTCATTTTCTCAGAAGCCTGGATAGCAAAGAATGACTTACCATCCTGGTAATGCTTTGTATACTGCCATTGCCCTCAGGGTATTCCACCAGTAAAACTAAAATGCAAAACTTTGTGAGGTGTCAGAGTGTTCCTATAATGGACTTGGAGTAATCCATACTGGGAAAGATGCACTTCTGTTTTCTTTAAAGACATACCAGCACACTCACACTGCTCTGAAGTGCAGAACACTTCCTTGGAAGCTAGCAGAAGGTAACATGGACTGAAGAAAGTGTGAGCAGTTATTCACAGAAGGGTCATCTGCCTGAAGCATGACACAATCAGATCAACCTGCCTTTGGCTCTTTCCCTAATCCCCACAAGTGGCTACATGGTGTTCCTGTAGAGTCCTGTTAGTTCCAGTGACTCCAGACACACAGGCCCCAGGGCTGCTCTGCTCACCACTTCACTGGTACCCAGACCCTCTCCTGAAGGTCTACCTGGCCACAATGAAATTGTCTCCTTTATTCTACTTCCCTCTAGACAGAAGGCACTCTTACACATTACATTAACAATGAAAATACTAGGTTAGACAATTTTCCTGTTGTTTACTGGGCCTGTTTTCCTGTCAGTTCTTCTGCAAAGGATTATACTGGTGACAACCATGAAGACACAAGGGGATTTATGTGACTTCTGGGGGTTTTACGTGACTTCCTTTTGTAGTAATTGAAGTTATTGGTGTAAATCCCTGTGTAACAGCAGGAAAAGAAGAACCCTAAGGGTTAATCTTACAGCCATATTTTCTAGTTCTTTAGAATGAGAGTCAAAATCTTTGCAGCAGATAACTTCTTCAGGGCTAAAAATAAAACAAACAACTGCAGGATGACTCATACAATGACATTCAATTTCACATCCTGCAGAATTTTCTAAACAAGATGTTTTTATCTCAAGCAAAGTGTCCATCCAGATGCATTTCTCCCTCCTCTCCTCCGAAGAGTGAACATTCCTACTGTTACTCAGCCTGGTAAGGCCAGGAGAAGGTGCAGCCTGATGAAGGATAAACAAAAAATTACAACCCTGTGAAAGTGGCTTAATGCAGTGAGTGCAATTCCCTGCTACAAGTTATTAAAACCAGAAAAGTGCTGGCAGTTCTGCTTTACTTTAACAAGCTTCATCAATCAACATACTTTAGGCAAACACAGACACAGAAAAGAAAAAGATAAAAGAAAGCAAGCCAGGGAAATATACTTACAATCTGTTGCCATGCCAACAAAGATACATTTTTTGAAGCGACATTCCTGGCACTGATTTCTTGTTACTTTGTCTATCACACATTTTCCTTCATATTTACAGGAATAGGTTGGATGGAGGTTCTTCTGAATGGTTCTTCTAAAAAAACCCTAAGTGCAAGAAATAAATACATTGGAAAACATTAGCACTGGACAATTTTTAAAAATTGGGAGATGCTTTGGTTTGTTAGGCATGTACCTAAGGATGCAAGATAATACACTTCATTCCTGAAACTCTCAAAGCTCTCAAACCAGTTTTATAGTGTATGGCATTTCTCTTGATTTTCCTTAAAAAATAAAAACACATAGACATCTTAGGTAAGTAAAGGTGCAAGTAATGCTGTCTTGAGGCACAAATACTGTGTACACGTCTTCTTGTAGTCTTATGTTTTACTGTGTTAAATTTTTTTTGTATATGAAGTATTTTATTTTGAGCCTCTTTCAAACTCTGTAATCATGTTGAAGGATATTAAAAGGCATACACACAGTTTTAATTAAAGAGCAGCTTCTGCAAATAGTAAGAATGATGGTGTGTTTGTGCTATTAATAAGGATTGAGGACAAACAGTTCTACTCCTTTCTTTCCATAAAAGCCAAATAACCAACCAACAAACCGACCAAATCTGGGCAAGACAAAGATTTGGCAAATACAGTCTACGCAATCTTTGAGTTTGGTTCTAAACAGTGGATCCTTAATTTATAAATTATTTCTGAGAAGCAGATTTAATTTGTGTTTACCACAGAATTTCAAAAGCCCCATCACCACCAAAGATTCCTCTCTATATCTATCTATCTATCTATCTATCTATCTATCTAATTTATCATAATACAGATCTATATTGCAAACTTAAATGGATCTTAAGACCATATGAACTAATGCAACTCCACTGAATTCACTCATTTATACACACCCCATAAAGCCTCGCTGTAGGTAAAGAAATCAGATAAAATTTATCTATGAACATTATGGACATAATCCTGGTATTAATTTCAACATGACTTTTCTCACTGCCTTTGCAAGGGCTGGATAAACTCCCCAAGACTGCAAGATATGAACAAGATAGGCTGTAAAACAAGAAATTTAGACTTCACTGATATTTCAAGTTTCATCATTATTTGAGACCATCTACATTCAGCAACGCAGCTTGGGATCACCTTGACACAGAGAATGCACTGACACCCTGGTCCTGTTTGACTGAGGCTGCTGAGAATGGCTTTGGTTTCAGTCAAAACTATGGCAAAATTCAGGTGAGATTTTACCTTATGAATAGTCTCTTCATCTGGGATTTTATCTAATGAATAGTCTCTTCACTTCAGTAGGCGAAAGGTCTGTTTTTAAATCATGTTAAATAACACCCAGTAAAATCTTACAGCAGTGCGCAATTTCTTTTAACACAGAATGTTGAATTAACTTGTACAGATAAGTCTGTATTTCAGCTTGTACTCCTAACTCCTGTGAAGACAATAAAGAGCCTTGTCCTCATTAGAGTTTTATCTTATAACATTCAGCTTGAACTAGGAGTACAACTCTTTCTTCCTTAATTACGTTAAGATCTGAAATGTTAATTAAACTGAGTGGCATAAGGCTTGTGTGTGAGCCTTTGCAAGACTGCAACCAGTTGTGTTGAGACAAAATCCAGGAAATCACAGGCAAGACCTCCTTACATGGGGTTTGGAATAAGTCTCTAACTCTCATCTATTGAACCATTTTTGGTTCTGTTCTCAACCCTGTGATGAATTCCTAGAGACAGGATCTGCCTCTCTCCTCCCCGAAGACCTAAAATGGCTGTGGACAACCAGGGTCACAGGGTTATCAATAGCAAGGGGTTACAGCAAGAGATGGGTTACAGGGTTACAGCAAGAGATGGAAAAATCTCTAGTGAATTTCAGCAAGTGAGCTTCTGTTTTCCAAACCTTGCACAGGATTTAATGTAGCTGTAGCTTTATGATGGCAAGGCTCTCCATCACCTCTGTTGGGACAGCCCATTTCACCTCCTCATTTCTTTGCATTTCCCAGAAACATTTTGCAAAAAACCTTCTTTGTTCATCTCTAGATAAATGCGTTAAAGAAGCTGCTCTCTGTATCTGTCCAAACACTTCACCACAGAAGTGCTATTTTCATCAATAAAAGAAAAGACATTGTATTGTAGGCAGTAACTCTTCCTAAACTCCTTTACTATGCAGTAGTAAAAAAACCCTCCTATATAGCAGTAGATGCAATGGGTAAAGTCTGGAAAAACATTTCAGTGATGTCAGAACTCACTGTTCATTTATTTGTGTTTAAATTCCTCACAATTTACTCTTCAGAAATCATGTGTGAGGATGCTTTGTTCACAAAAGCACTTGCCAAAGCAAATCTTTGGCTGTCAGCCCTGATTATTCTTGTTACAAAACTAAAGTGACTTTGAGTGGAAGCAAATAGTAAATGAAAAATTAATTGAAAATTCATTATATATTTTGTGTATTGATAAAATATGCAACTTTGCTGATACATCATACAATTTGAAATGTGTATGCAGCTCCTCCAAGAAATTAATTACTTTTTGCAAACTTCAGTTCCTTCAGTTCCTTGTGCACGTAAGCATTATTTTAAATTGTACATCAGACAGAAGAACTGTATCTGAAGATAAAGGCAGATTTTTATGCTATGTCTCTAAAACAGCTGGTAGGCATAAAAAGAACTACTTGAGTTGAAGTAACAAAAACCTTAGCAGGAAAGCTGGCAAGAGATACAGCTGTTCAGCTGGGAGCTAAGTCTACTTCATAATGCCACAGTGCTGCTTACTTCCCATTATATCTGAATTAAGTTGCATCCATACATGTTATGTATTGTTATCATCTGGTATACAGGATGCAAATGTGTAAGAATCACTTGTGCAGCGCCACAGTTCTTTTTAAAGATACAAGGTTTTTTTTCATACATTGTATGCAATTGTATGTATAAAACCATTACGAATATTACCATGAATCTGCTATACATAGAATATTTAGGTCTCTGTGCATTTCATAAATGTAACTTAGGGCAATGATGTACAACCAAAGAAACTACTTCAACACAAGAGTTACTGTGATGAGGGGCTCTAAAGCCAATCCAAACCCAAAATCTCAGATCCAAATGTTCCAGACTTTGTGGATGAACAGAATGAGACTTTTGTGGCTTAGTCTCATGACACTAGTCCAAGACATGTGTGGTCCCATTCGTTTAGAAAAACAGTATTTTTTTTATTTTCTGCAGGAAAGAATAGCTTTCTTACAGTCTCAAGCTATTCGGCAAAATCATGGCAGTGAAATCATGTGAGATGTGCCTGATTCTGTTACTCAATTTTTTTATTTACTTGCCCAAAGCAATCTCTTTTTTAATTTAATTTTGCATGTAGTCTTGGAGATGCATTTTAGGGCTGAAAGCACATTTCAATATGCTTAAGTTAAAGAAGTCAAAATCTTTTTGAAGATTTTTTTGAATCTTTGAACTCTTTTAGTTGGGTGTCAATGCCTCCCAAAGTAGTATGAGCATGTGAAAGGGATTTTGATTTTTGCTTCTTCACAGGGATGAGAGAGGCACTGGAACACTGCTAATCACTACAGACTTTTCATAGCCATAAGCAGAACCTCAGCTATTGCATAAACAGCTTCAGTGGAGTTGCTGGGAACATGCTGATGTACTCTGGCTGAGAACATGACTAAAGAAACATTAAAAAATGGAAATTCAAAAGCTAACTATTAAACAGCAACAACAACAATCTAAATTTCTTGTTTTCTTTTCGGAAGCAAACAGCAAAAATCAACTATATTCCTTATGCATATGAAGAGCAGCAGCACGGCCAGATACGGCTTATCATCAGTACTGGATGTTCTTATTAGCTTCTAATCTGTCTTTATTTGATTTGACAGCACAGTTCAGGAAGTCTGTATAATGGAGGAGCTGGAGAGCTATTTCTGATTCCCACTTTCCCACCGTGCCATTTACCTTGCAACCTTCGCAGGTGATGCAGCGATAATGATATCCAGTGGCTTTGTCCCCACATACTACACATAGCTCATCCTTGTCTAAGTAACTGGGTATATACCCTGCAAAAAAAAAGAGGATGCGGCATGTAAAGTCCATATAAAACTATATGATACATTTGATATAAAAAGATTGTATTAAAATCCACTGCAGATCTTGTCTACCAGTGCCATACTTCTGAACTCACTGAATCTCCTGAATAAAAGTTCGTATTCTGTTACAGACTTAATTAAACACAATCTCTAAGATCTTCTACTCTTCAGACTGATTCAGCTGGTCAAGAAGAAGCTGGAACATGATTTCTCTCTCCTGAGTGAAATACTGCCTCAAAAAATACTCATTACTTTAAAAGATTTGATGTGAAATAATAAAATAGCAGTTAAGACATACAATATATTTCTGTTCTATATATCAGAAAAAACCTCAATATACTTGTACACTCAGATGACACCCCAGGTTTCAGTGTGACTGGGGGACTTGGTAGTTAGAAATATTTACTGACAGAAGGTTTGTTTCGAAGCAGAGAGGTACTACCAACATATAGCCCAAGCTGTATTGATCATGCCTGACCTGGACGTGTTCCACAGGAATACTTAACATAGCCTGAATTTAAAGCAAAATATGTGGACATTCAAATATATGTGTGCGTGTGTGTACATGTATATGTTGGAATGAAATTTTCTCCTCTGAAGTGGTTTACCAGATCCAGCCAGTGAAAATATTCCTGCTGTGAAAAAAACTGGCAATGCTTGGTTCTTTTTCCACAATGACATTTGTTTTGAAAACACAAACATATTTTCAATTTGAGCAAAAAACCAAAACAATTCTGATGGCAAGCAAAAAGTAATTGTAACTACAGACAACTTTTAAACAGGGTAAAATACAAACCTTTCAAAATCAATGTTTCCATGACTCATGGACTTACAATTCGGAACTTTACCTTCTGAAAAATCTCACTGTGAAGATGTAACATGGAGACCTCAGATTCCCTTTGAGGGCAGAGAGGAAAGTGCACCTATTTGTATAACTGTGTAAGATTACTGGAGTGTAGTAAACATTTCACAGAATCCCACAATAGCTGAGGTTGGAACTAATTTCTGGAGGTCAACTGCTCCAACACCCCTGCTCAACACAGGGTCACCTAGAGCAAGTTGTCCAGGACCATGCCCAGACAGCTTTTGAGTATTTCCAGGGATGGAGACTCCACAACCTTTCTGGGCACTCTGTGTAAGTGCTCTGCTCTGTCACTTCAAAGTGAAAAGAAAATACTGTTTTATTATTCTCAGAAGGAATTCCTTGTATTTCTACTTGTACTCATTGTCTTTTGTTCTGTCACTGGGAACTGAGAGGAGTCTGGCTGTCTTCTACAGTATGGGGGATCAGGTATTTACACACACCGATATGCCCCCTTGAGCCTTTCCTGCTCCAGGCTGAACAGCCCCAGCTTTCTCAGTTACTCTTCATAGAAGAGATGCTCCAGTTCATCATCTTTGTGGCCTTTTGCTGGGCTTGCTCCAGGATGTCTGTGTCTTTCTTGTATTGGGGAGCCCAGAACTGGACCCAACACTGCAGATGTGTTTCACTAGAGCTGAACAGAAGGGAAGGATCACATCCCCCAAGCTACTAGTGATGATTTTCCTAAAGCAGACCAGGATGCAATTTACCTCCCTTGCTTCAAGGACACATTGCTGGCCTATATGCAACTTGCTGCAGACCAGGAACCCCCAAGAACTGGCATGTTCCTGCCAGCTGGGATCCAGCCTGCACTGCTGTGTTTATTACTTCTCCCCTAGTGCAGAAATTTGCCTTTCCCTTTGATGAAGTTCAAGAGATTCCTCTCATCCCATTTTTCTAGCTTGCCTAGGTTGTCCTGAATGGCAGCACACCCGTCTGGTGTTCCAGCCGCTCCTCCTGGTTCTGCACCAACTGCCAGCTGTCTGAGTGGAATTTATGAGTGCAATGAAGGAGAGCCCTTTGGATACAGCTGCCTGTAACACTACCCCTTGCCACTGGCTTGCTGAATCCATCTGTAGCACCACACGAGGCCAGACACAAAGCTTTCTGTCTTTATGCAGCCCTCACAGCAGTATGGGTTGGTACAGCTTGGGGATTTGGGACATCAGTCACTTGGAGGACAACCAGCAGCAAGGCTCAGGGCAGCAGAAGGCTGTTGGAGGATGCTGCAAGAGGGGTGGCCATCATCTTCCTGCAACTAACATGCCAGAGGGTCAGCTCAGTAACAGACAGTTTAAATTAAAGTGCCTTCCTAAGGCTATGCTTCCAGAGGTTCTCCAGAAAGGAAAGCCCAAATCAGAGACAAAACACTTAAAGTTAACTGAACTTAAAATGCTTAAAACTTTATGGAGGCTGGTGAGTAAATCAGGAGAAAGTAAAGAAGGCAGAAAGTATTTGTACGGCCTAGTTTGAGAGTAATTATGAGAACCTAAAATTATAGAGGAACTCTTCTTCTCTAAAATGAGGAAGCAGTAGTACTTTGAAGCCATGCCTGGATATGGGCATCTCAGGTCTGCCAATATTCCTACTGACATCTGAAGGGGGAGTGGGGTAATGAGCTGAGATCTTAATGTTGTATCCAGCCAGTCTACAAGACAGCAGAAGACCAGATTTATGTTCAAGCTACATTTCTCCATGATGAGCAAGTTATGCTTGGAAAGACTGGTAGCCATGTGACATTGAGGGATGAGAGACTGCAGGGTTTCAACTCTAATTACATCACCAACTCCTAACAGACACTATGCCAGTGGGGGATTAGCAGAGGCTATTATCGCCATCCTGCCCCTACTTTGCTCAAACCTGCCTCTGCACATGTAACACATACACAACATAGAGCTGATAGAGTGGGCAGAAGATGTGGCAAAGGGATGCAGAATTTTCCCCTAAATTTCTCATAAAGATCAATGGCTTCTTGTTATTGCTGGTTACTGCTATTCATGAAATACAGACTTTGCATAGCATATAGTACATCCTCTAAAATTCAGTATCCCTGGTTAGCGTCCTCAAGAATTGCTTCTGAATTAAATGCCTTGATATTTCATTATTGTACAAACTGGTTAGTGCTGCTCATGTAATGGCAACTTCTACTGGAGGAGCAGGAGACCATTTGTCTAAACTGCTTCCTTAAATATATACAGCAGGTCATGCATATGACCACTGCTGTTCATCTCCTTCCTGGAGTTTCATTATCTTACCCAATATAGGAAACAGTTTCCAACCTGGCAGAAGATACAATCTCCTACAGGGACTCTTAGCCAGAAATTAAAAATGGCATCCTTACATGCAACCACATCCCAAATTTTCTCACATCAGAAGCATTAAGTGCCACCTACTTAAGCCACCTAAATATTATGTTCAGTACTTCCGCAGGATTGAGCCCATGTCACAAGGGAAGCGCACTCTTGGAACTCTTCTAGGGATTCAACAGGAAACAAGAACAGAAAAATCTTATCCCAAGAAATCATTCGCAACAAAAGTGTGCAATACACATTTCTTTCTATTACAGTTTTCTGTATTTTTAACACTTGTTCCAAGAGCTAATGGGGTCAGAAACATCTAGAGTGGGAAAACTGGATCTTCAGTAGTATTTTTAAAAGATATAATTCAGACAGATATCACTGCAAAAGGAGTAAGTGGATTTACATTCAGTTCTGACAAACACTAATGTCCACTCTAACTAATCTCTAGTAGTTGCAAATATCCTGTATGACCTCTGTATAAATTCAATACAATTTCATTTCAAAGACATACAGATAAACAGATTCAGTATGTTTTTGCTGCTTCTCAGAGTTGGAAACAGCATTAGCAGGAAGAAATTCAACACTGTTTTTCTAAACATGGTTCCAGCATGGAAGAAATGAATACTGCAGTGGAGATTCTTGGGGAAGCCATGGATGGCAGCAGAGCTGTCTGTTAGATGTTTTGAGGAAGGGGCAGAGCAACAGACTTGTCTCACTCTTTGCACCACTATTACTAACTTGTCTTTCATACCAACAAGTACTTTTGCTTCATGTGTGTGTAATAACACTGAAGCAAACATAAAAATGCCTATGTGGAAAAGCAGATGCTGTCTGGACAGAGTAACCCAGGTGCTCTCTTGCTACAGAAGAATGATAAATCTCCTGGGAATATCAGGTAGGTTCCTATTTCAGGTACCCATAATTTATTTATTGGTCAAAACTTTTTAAGTAAATAGCTAAGAGGAACTGTTCAAGAGCAACACCAACCTTGCCAAATTGTACAAAGACAGGCAATATTGTTCCTTGTTGTTTCAAGTCTCTGCTGTATTCAGCATCCTCATGGACCATCATTTGTTGCATCCTGCATGATCCTCCAAGTTAATTATCTGTCAAGTATGACTTGACATTGTTTATCCCAATGCCCACCTTGGATATTTGTTTTGAGTGGAGAATAATAGTGAGTGACCTTGATCTACCATGTCTGCTGTTTCCCCTGTAGCCTAAAGTAACACCTTTGGTCCCCAGACTCCCACCTGCCAGTATGCCTAATCTTACTGTCTTGGCAAGGCTAAGTACACAGAAGGACCAGTTACCCCTCTCTAGCAGAATATATCATATAACCCATTATAGCCAATCTTGAGAGCGATTTAAATCACAACTGTAGCTTTGTAGAGGTATGGCAGGAAACAACTCCCTTCAACAGGAAAATGCACAGTGAGTCTGCCCCAAGCAGCCATAAGGACAGAAGGAGATCTGCTAACCTATGCAGTCATCTGAGGTACTCCTTCATTAATACTGTATGCATGCACTCTTAAATTACCATTTGCAGGAATGATGCCTTAAAGCAGCATATATGACCCTGCACAGTGTAACAGGCTGGAGAGACACAAATGAGACACTCACTGGCTATTGGTCCATACAACAAGGCAAAGAAAAACTATTTCAATTATAACAAACTCACAAAAATGATAGTGTTTCTTTTTTCCTCTGTACCTGGTACACATTAACAACAACAACAACAAAAAAAGCATATTTTGAGAAAAGTAAAGAACCGATTTCAGTTTTGTTAAAGTATCATTGCGCATACTTTATATCTCCAGGTCTGTACAGATAATGTGATATTCACCTAGGGAATTAATCCACACCTTAAAAAAATTGTAGAACCAAATGGTATTTGACTACCAAACAGGGATATGAGTAGCACTGATGCAAACAAATTATGCCTGTCTACCAGATGTTCATTATTAGCTTGTCCTAATCCACCATAGATTTATAGCTTGCAGGAAGAAAATGCTATTTTTTGCTATTGCAGAAGGACACTTACATTTCAAGACCATAATTCAGTATTTTAATTTTCACTGTATACTGGCAGAGTCATGTATTAAATATATTCCCTGAAATCCTTCTTTCCCCCATTTGGTATGGTCTGCATGACTAGAGACCACTCACTAAAATGAGGAGTTAGGACTTACCAGTAAGCTGGTATTCACTTACTAGACACTGCAGTACAAAAATGAAAAAGATGAAATTAATTACTACCTTGAGAATCCCCAACTCTATTAAAACTGAAATGTAAATTTGTACTGCTGTTCTACTGCTTTCATAGTCACCTTGAACTCTTTACAATTTGTAAAAAATTACAAGGACCAGCCATACATCATCCTTGACATACTTGTGCAGAAAAAGCTTAAATGGAGTGTTTGTTGGTGAAAGCACAGAGCCGAGAGAGAAAAAGCATACTCCATTCATATTTGTGCTATTATCAACATTGATCTGAAAGGCTGGGCTGATACACTGATCCTTGTTTCCCACTTTCTTTAAATTACTCCCACTGAGAAAAATGGCTTATTTCTCCTCTGAGCTTGGAAGCACTGAGAATGTTGGTGAACAGATTCACACTTTTCTTGTTAACTAACTGGTTTGCTTGTCCTCAATTTTGATCTTTGTTGACATTCTTTGATTTATGAAATCACTACAATACTCCATAAAATTTGGCAAAAGATTCTGCAAAGATTGAATCTGGAACATTTTATAGTCCCTCTTCTCTCAACGATTTTTCAGTGTATTAGCTCTGTTCCTTAGGCTGAGTCAGAAACCTTATCAACAGCAGCGCTTTTGCAGAGAATGTGCTGAAAACATTTTAGCCCAAACTGTGTTATCACTTAAACTTCTGCAATCAGTACTGTACCTCCAGCCATTACCAACTACAGGTACAAAACACACCACTTTAAGGGTCAGATCACGCCATTTCCCCACCCCTCAAATTATTTAAATTTTTTTAGAGACAATATCGTAGTACTGCAAGAAAGTTATTTATTTAGAAATCTAAGCCTCACTGAACAAAGCAAAGTATAACTTACTTCACTTTCTCATCCTTTGTCTGGTTGTGGAAAGGTTACAATAAAAGAGATGAAAACACATTCTTTCTATTGACTTTTTATTATGAAAGAAACATAACTCCAAATGCATAATGATTTATGCAATGGATTATGCAATTTTTCTTAGTGCTATTTCCTTAGATGGGTGGTCAAGAGCAAAATTAGTATTTTTCAGCCTTGAATAATCATTAACATACTGGGAGCTGCTCTGCTGCAAAGACCAGGATGACAAATTCTCAGTGTTTCTGTAAATTGATTATATCCACACACACTCCCTGCATTGATGAGATGACGTTTTGGCATAAGCTTCATGTTACTTTTTCTTAGCTGTTTAGAACGTGCCCTAATGTTTTCACACTGCTGAGAACTCAGTTTGAACTAGTTCAGTTGCATACTCTAGCACTCACACAGTACGTATTCTCAGCTGCACATTAATTGCCTGAAAAAATATAAAGGCAAATAATTATGGCAAATACAATTACAAAAATAACAACAATAACAACTCTCAAAGCCCCATTCTCCCACTATACCAAGGGCCCTTCAAGAGATGGCATTAACCTCACCGGTAACTCAGTGGTACCTGGGAAGCCAGGTGAGCTGCAGGAATGAGGAGCCAGCTCTGCTACAGCCTAAACTCAAGAATTCCCCCCTGCAAACCCTTGGCTGGGGGGCAGCCTCTGCTTACTGCTCTCCGCCCCCACAGAATCTGAAGTTAAAGCCTAACTTCATAGACACCTGTGGACATCTTTCATTAATCTTGTCCAGGAAATTACCGTGCAAAGGAAAGTGAAAGCCAACTCTCATCCCAGTTTTAACTTTGCAGACATTTCTCCCATGTTGTCCAAATGTCCAAAACACTGTGCAGACACTAAGTGTGGGGAGACTGAGGTTTCTGGACTCCTATACATATTTCTTTTGTACCTTCCCAACTCCATTATCTCCTCCCTGTCGCTGGGTACCCCTCCTCACAGCATAGGTGGTGTGAGGAGATCCAGGGACATTTTTGCCTGTCTGCTCAGCCTTTGCACAAGGGCAGGGGAGCACAGGCTCCCCCAGAGCATCACCCATCCAGCACGCAGTGCTGCAAGCTCACCATGGCTGGCAGCACTGTATGAGGCGGAAAATATTCCATTTTAAGCTCTCTGGGACAAAACTGAGAACAGCACCTCGTTCTCACGCTGATGAGCCCTGTTCTGCTTATCAGATTTCACAGCATTATGCAGAAAACAAAGTGTATCCAGCTGCCTGTTTCCTAGGGCAGGATCAGGTCCGAAAGGGCTTCCTTAATAAAACAGTAAGCTCTTGCACAAATGTTGTGCTGTCACCTTTTAACAGCGTACACCAGAGCACAAAAGGTAATGGAGCAACAAGTAGATGCAAAGCTAAACCCACATCCCCACTTCTTGGTTTTCTGGACTACAATTATTTTCTTTAAAAGTTAATTTTTTCATCATAGTTTCTGACAGATAGTCAGGAAATAACAGTTTTTAATGTACTGCAATAACTGAAGCAGCTTTCTTATGTTTAGAATAACTGGCTATGCTTTAGAAATGCTTATTTTGTTTTCCCTTAGTGACACATTGCTGGGGTCTTAGGTTCTTGTTTTTCAAGCTATTTTCTGAATTCTTTCAAAGTGACATAAAAATAGAGAAGTAATTAAATACCCTTTCATAAATTATAAGCTTTCCAGCATAAAAGATATTGATTTCTTTTTCTTCCCAGAGGGAAAACATGACTTTAACCATTTAGTAACTAGCAAGAGTTCTGATAAGAAAAGAGTCCATGTGCTACTGTAAAGTACAATCTGATTTGAACAGCACACTATTGAGATTATGACAAATTTTAGGGGACTAACAAAAATACCAACTGCAACAATCAAGACTCCTCATGAACACCTGTTAAGGGACTTAATTTTGTTTTAATGGGCTATTACCCATTAGGCTTCTCTAACAAACTCACTCGCTCCCCCAATCAATTCTGGATCAATACAGACACACATGCCCTGTGAAAAGCCTTCTGTTCTTAGGACAGGATTAAAAGATTCGTTAATTTTACGATAGCTTGCTTAAAAGATGGAAATTAAAAAAAAAAAAAAAAAAGAAGAAAACAGAAGATACACATGTTCCACGCAGTTTAGATCTCTTCTGCTTAACAAACTCAGTATTTGCATAGGTTTGACAGAAGGGAGGCCACTTTTTATTGATTATCCCAGTAATAAGGCTCTAAAGAATCCCAGAACACATTGCTCAGTCTCTGTGAATGATCAATTAAAAGCCTGCTCGAGAGTCGGCTTCCACTGCAATTCACCGCCATTTCTTAGTGAAACTGAGGTGGCAGAAAACAAGGGCAGACAAGCAGTTTATAAAAACAACTCTGTATTCTTTCAAACAAACAAGTACAAAAACTTTACACAGGGCAGGTGTTGGGGGTCTGAGTACTGAAATAACTTAAAGCTCTAATCTAGGTGTATCAATTACCATTTATAACCTTTAACATTATGTAAAATGTATTCCTTCAGTGACTTTGCAACAGCAAGTTTTTATTTTTTCTAAGTTAATCCTGAGATAAACTTTTTCTTTAACCAAAAATAACGACATGGGAAAAGTCTGCAAAGGCTATGAATTCATTAATTAAAAGCCAACAGCAGATAAATAGCCTTAAAAAGCATTTAAAATTTTGCACAACACAAAAACATGCATTATCCACAACCACATTTAGCCTACAATTTGATCATGTTTTTACAGCTTCCAAGAAGGATTTTAAAAATCCTTTTCTTATGAAATACGATGCTGTTCAAAGTATAAAATTAAGACATTTTTCTATCAATCATACAGATTTATTGCTTCAAGGGTTAATGAATATTTTTTGCCCAAAGGAAAATATTTCAATTTTCCATGTAGTTAATAAAATTAAACAGTCTACTTTTCCTACAAAGATACTTCAAAAGTATCTTTGCTTTCTTTATCTCTCTAGATACATCAGATTCATCTGGATTTTGGAAAACTGCATACAGAAAATCTGGTCTTATCAGAAAAGAACATTACTTTGGCATAGCATACTGTTTATTTTTCTTCTTTAATAATTTAATGATTTTAAAGAAACACAGAGAATGTATACTTTGTATGCATCAGTTTAGTTGTCCGAGTGCAAAACAAACAACACTGAAAACATTTCCAAGTGTTTGTTGGTATTTTGGGCTCTTTTAAAATCTCCTTTGCTTACTTGAAAGCAAAAGAATAAATTCTAAAAACCGGCAATGATTTAACCCTGAGGGACCAGACATTACATGTCTCACAAACATATTGATTTGGATTTGCAATCTTTTGGATGGAAAGTCATCTTTCTTGGATAGATATATTCTTAATTTTTGAGGTTTTTTTGCTCTGCATAATCAAAAACTCACGGTTTTCACTTAGAAGATAGTAACTCAAACACAAACATTTTCCCATACATATTTACAGTCCTATTTTCAAGATCTTTTGCCTGAGTTGCTGAGCAAACAGAGTTCACATTTACTGAAAACAAGGACTTACACAGTTTGTATGTAACCAGAAACATAGCTTTAAGACCCAGAATATATAATGACGACATTTCAGAACAGAAACTTTCTTATCGAGCTCACTGGTGAATAGTAAAGGAACTTAATAGCCCAGGAAAGCAGAAAAAAAAGCAATATATTTGCAAATGTCTCTTATAGATTAAGAAAAAGTGCTTGGAAATCCTCATCGCTCACCGAAAACCTTACAATCACCTAGCAACCTATGTTACTGCTGCTTTCAATTTTGAACAGGCAGCCTTCACATTCAAAGATGCATCTGAGCCAACAGATGCAACTGCAAGTTTAAAGCAAAACAAAAACAAAAGCAGAGGTTATTTTTTTGTTGTTGTTATTTAAATAAAATGCCCCTACCTTTCTTCTGAGAGTACGATGGCGACTGCACTTGAGAAAAAGTAGGTTTTTCTTCTGTGAAAAATTCAGGTTGGTTGTACTGATTCAGGGCCATGTCCATGTCAGAGTACTCGCTTTTAAACACGTTTCCAGGGTAACTACAGGTATAAGGCTGATTCACCGCCCAGGCCTGTTCCATATATATGTTGTTACTGTGCAGGACCTGAGCATCACAACTGCTGTAACCCTGATTATCTTCGATATATGTGCAATAATCAGTGGACTGCATGTAGCAATTGCTACCAGCAGCTGGGTGCACTTCATATATTTCTTGCATACAGTAGTTCATTTTGTTAGCCTATCTCAGTACTTTACGTACACACACACATGCATACACACGCAGGCATGCATACACATGGATCGGGAGAGGAGCAATGAATATACACCAACAAAGTCAACTGCAAAACAGCCCGTTTTACTTCGGATGTGCTAAAATCCTATTTATATTGGGACGGCTTGTGAACTCCCCTGCCAGTCAAACATATTGGGAAGCAGATTTATGACAGTCAAAGGTCTTAATCTGTGACTGTAAGTTAATTCCAAGGGAAGATGGCAGTCAGGTAGCAATGACCACCAGACAAAGAAGCGACATCCTGACAACCCTCCTGTTCCCCTGTTTGTCTGGAATAATCATTTTATAAACCATTTCCAGCCTTTTCCAATATGATTAGAAAATGATTACTAAGGCGAGGACACAGTTATGTCACTGTAGTTGTCAACTTAAGTGTGAAGAATTATAAAGACTGCTTAAGAACTCCCAGAGGGGATACGCTGAAAATCCTAAAATCAATAATCCTGTTTTTCAGCATTAAACCATAGAAAATCCAATAGTGCTGTGCTGATGACCCAAACAGTAGTCTAGTTTTACAAAATTTAGCAACTTAATCTGTCATCAGCTTTATTGATTTTGTTTTACAGAATTACATGCATGAATCTCCCCAGCCTTCCACACGCGCACAATCCTCCCCACTGCCTGGTAATGCATTTACGGGAAAGCGGCTTTTCTAAACTTCAGTGATTTCAAGAAGTAATTTCTATTGAGTTCAATAGGTGGGAAACTTCAAAATAATATAATCAGCAAAAAGAACACTGCTTAAATATTATCAATAAGCTAATTGCTTTGCTATTCTGCTTTGTTATCTTTTCTGTTTAAGTAATGAAGTACTTTTAAGGAGCCTCTTTTTTGATAACAGAGCGAGGAAAGGAAGGAAGGTTTTTGCTCCTTTTGGCTCACCTATGAACTATGAACATGTCAATGCGACTACAACAAAAACTGTATGATATCTTAATTGCTTAATGCACCCCAAACTTCAAAATGGTTAATATACCTTCTTTAATCAGCCATTCTTTTTTGATCTAAAACAATTAATTTATTTTTAACTTATATTAGCTGCTCTTTATTTTTTTACTAGGAAAAATGTGTTTTTTCTTTACAGCACAGCTAAGATATGGTAAAACTTGTGAAGTCAGTAACAAAATGGTATCCCTTTCTAATATCTCTTCTAATTTTTAGGGAGCTGAATTATTACTGATTTCATAATGAGAGCTTTCTTATTTCACTCATTTTAAACTAAAGGATTGCCAAAATTACCATGTAACTTGATAATTTTTCTTCTAGGATCTTAAGCATACATCTAACAATCTTGATGAACATACTCTTAAATAGCCGTCAAAAGTTCAGTGCAATAGGTAAGAATTGGGCATGACACATACATATTTTTCCCTATCCAATATTGGTTAATATTTCAGACTAATAAAAAGAGCCAACAGAGAAACATTTTCCCTTCCAACATACAACTGTAACTAACCTATCTAAATAAGCAGCATTGCCAGTTAATGTCTAATTAGTACCAAATTCAGGACAAGTCCTTCCAAGGATCAGAGAAGTTAAAATTCAGGCTTGGAGTTCTTTTTCCCCCTCTAACTATAAAAGAAGCATCTTTAACATGCATTTCTTATTAACTTGCTCATAAAATAATAATACATTTGGTAAGTCAAACTGAACTCTATCAAGATTTGTGCTACTGAAGTCAATAAAACTGCCTCCAAAATGAACTTATTCTACTAAAACTCTAAAAAATGTAACATTTTATTTCGTTAAGCTAACAGTTACTGAAATCTAACAAGTAAAACCCTAATGAACCCTCATTCATTTACCATAATCTAACTCAACAAATACCATTGTAAAATACTGTGTGAGAAAGCACACAATAAAAGTTAATTTTCATTTTGGTCCAGGCCCATCATCTAGATTTTACAAACAGTGAGTTTGTCTGTGATAAAAAGCATGTCTCATGCAGGATCTGATTTTTTAATAATGGATGTTTAGCACTTCATAAAAAACGCCTGTGTTTCATTCAAGAAATTCTGCAATAGTTGTTTGTACCGAAACCCCCAAACCATTCCCACTGAGGTGATGGGTTGGTAATACTGTAGTGTATTTAACACATACAGCTTGCTGAGCTTACTTCTCCACACTCCCAATAAAATATTCCCAAGTACAGTACCTGGGTTGTTCATTTACCACAAAAAGATCCCCTGTACCGCCAACAGGAATTTATGTAGAGCTTCCACAGAGGTGAGGCTGTGTTTTACAGGTTAGCAGAGCACAATACCTAGATACTTTTACACCACTCAGAAAAGCTTTGGAGAACTAGGCTTTAAATTCTTAGCGGGAATTTTTCCCATGTGGATTTGCTTTGGCAGCAAAGTCAAAATTCCCACGAATCTTTTCTTCTCTTGTTTTTTCACCCTCTGATTGGATTTAGGTTTGTTACTGAAAAACTAAACAGAATTGAAACCTTGTGTAGACAGAGCTGTTCCAGCCAGGATGGCACCTGAGGAAATGGTATTTCAACATGGCACAGCCTGCGACTTACTTTCTGTTCCAAAAGAAATCCCTCAAACATTTCTTATTTTCTATTGCTGTGTCAATAACGCTTAGAAATGTGTCACATGTACTATTTTTGTCAAGAGTTACTTTAATACTGCAAGGAAATGAAATCACATGAAACTGTGAAGGATGAGGAAAAAACAAAAAATGAATGAAAGACTTTTCCAACAAACAAAAAAAAAGACGAACACTGCCAGGGAATGTGGGTTCCTTACCTGTGATATGCTAATATTAAAGAGATTTATAGCACTGCAGATTGTTGTTCCCTTGGAAACAAATCAGTTCAAAGAACACTGCAAAGATTTTAAAAACGGAAATATTCCTAAAATATTTTAAATTTTAATCTTTTAGGGTCCAATCCTGTAGGTTCATTTCATGTATGCATTTGAATTAAATTGTTTGATACAAGACAGTGTCTTTACCAAAAGTCTGAAAGCGGAGTAGCATAATATTAACAGTTTTTCTTTGTTTTGTATTCCAGTTTGAATATTCGTGTCTTTACATCATGTCATGTTAAGCTTTCATTGCCTCCAGCAATGTAATATCACACTTGGAATTTTATTAGTTCACAAGTGTCTGATTATGTGAACACATGGAAGTTAATCACCGTCAGAATAAACCCTTCAATTCAAGCAAACAGGCCAGTGATAAAACAGAAATTTTGATACTGTAACAGCAGAGGATCCACAGCTCGAACCTCTCACAGTCTGAGGTATTTGTTAACTGTTCTAAAAAAGGCAGAAATTATTTGTTGAACATGGGACTGAAGTGCCCCAAAGGTTTTTATATACTCACCCTGGTGTAAATTAGAAGTAAGTGTAGCGCTGTCAGTGATATTAACTGGGTAGGCAGAAATCGGGCCTGGAATGCCTGAAAAAGGGAGTCTGCAGAAGAGACCACCTTACACGACACCATTCAGCTCTTCACTGACTCCTGTTTGACAAATTATGACTAAGACTTTTAATTACAAACAATTAAATACCCCCATTAAGATGGACTTCTCTTGTGACTTAGCTCAGTTACAAAACCCACCAAAATGAACCCACAGAAATGTTAAGGAAAGACAAAAATCCTGTGGATGGTCCTCTGGAAGCTACAGCCCAACCAACAGAGGTCCCCGACACAGAAAAATGAAGTATCATTCAGTGCAGTCTAATCTGCTGTGGCATATTACCTGCAAGAGTCCTATTCTCCTGACTTTTTTCCAAACTGTGCACCCCTGGTCTAGAGTCCTGAGTATTGCAGTGCTGCAGATAGGGCCCCTGCATGCCGTTCTAAAAGATTTGGCAGTGTCGGTACGTGGGAGGTATTGCAGAGCATTCAAATCAGTCAGGGCAGAGTGCCACTTCTAAAGGACCAAATGGAAGGATCTTATGTTGGTTGCTGTTTAGACTTCATGCATAAAGATGAATAAAAATCCGGTATTTGGTAAAAAAATTCTGCACATTTTAACCCGTAGTTGCAAGGATTAAACATACTGTTCTGAACTCGTCACAGTTTTGTATGCCTGTGTTATCAGCTCCTAGTTTTGTAATACAAATTTTTACATATTACAAAATAACTGTTATATCTCCTATTTATAGATTTTATTGTTGCCTGAATTGTCTCAGCCACCTCTGATGGTTTTGGGGAAAAAAAAAATAAATTAGAGCACTGCATTTCTGAGCAAACACAAATCTGCACTTTCATAACATGGGCCACATCCCAAACAGATCTCGTATCATAAGGAAAATATACTGAAAACTGTAACAGCTTTTGAGCAAAACTACCAATGTGGCTCTTACAACACACATAAGTTGTCAAATACAGCTATCTCAGTGCCCACACAATGAGTTACCATGTCTCTTTAATGTACGTATTTGCACCACCTTATTCATTCACTTTACGCACTATGATCAAAGACTCAAAATGGTCCCTCAGAAGTATGACTGCAAACTTACTGTTAGAGATTAAACTAAGAAAACCTCAAACATCAGAATCCAAAATGACAACAAGCATTTACAAGAACAGAAAATTAACTCTTCATCATGTTTATCTTATTTTGAAAACTGTATTAGTGACTAAATCATAAGGTAGGTAGGATTATGGAATTCTAGTGCTGAAAAGTCACAACAGTATTTGACAGTTCCTGGAGTATGTCTCAGTGGAAAATAAAATATTAAAAAATCATCATTTTGTCTATGCTATATTTATTATAGCAGTTGAAAGAAAAAAAGCTAAATCTTTCTGACATAAAATAATTTCTTTGGGTTTGCAACAGATGGAGCAAGATTCAAACTAGCTGCCTGTGGTATGAACCAGAGGAAAATCTTAGACAACCGCACACCTCTTTTCTCCTCGTGTACCAAGTCAGTAATTTCTCTAAAACTGCTCCTCTCACAAAACCCACTGTAGCTTGGTTATGACATGACACTAAATTTATCTGTGACTCATAAAATGCCAGTGTGATGTGCCTTTTATTGAAATACTTCAGACTCATTAATCTGCTTGGATAACAAAGAATGTCATAGTTTATATTTAAACGTTCAGATTCACCACAATTCCAGTTATCCCTCAAAATATTTTCGACACCTTGAATAAATTTTATTAAAAGAGAATGGAGCTTGCTCTTTCCTGATCAGGACTCCTCCAGGGCTTGTGCATGCTTTTTCTTGCACTATTCATGACACGGGTAGGTAGCACACAGTCTTGTCAGAAAGTGCTTGCTCCTCGAGACATCAGCCAACAAATGGGCTAACAAAACTCTTGAATAGTGTTTGACAACTTTTAAGATGGTCCCTGAACAAATATTACTAAGAGTAATTATGGACCTGTGACCCAGACAACCCAATTTGTTAAGCCTCCCCATATATCATAATTGGAAGACCCTGTTAGCAGACATCAGTTAATTACAGAGCTTATCTCTTGAGAAATGGCCAACACTTAAAACGTGTACCTTTTTTGAGTCATTCCCTGCCTCAACCTCAAATGAAAACATCAAGGTAAGAAGTTTCCTTTGTTCAAAAATAAAACCAAGCAGAAAGCAGGCTAATTTAGCTTGACATAACATAATTAACAGGCTCCTGGATGGGACTGTCTGAGTTTGGTAGCCTCCTGACAGCCCTTAGTAAGACGTTAAAGCGATCAACACCTGACATCTGTTAGCAAAGAGGCATCCTGAGGTAAAGCACAACTAAATCTAAGAAATCAGGTACTTAGACCAGTTTAACTTTTTCATGAGGTGATATCCTGCCTGACACTGTAATCTTTCTTCCTGGCATGACGCAAGACTTAAGTAAAAGAAAACAACTCATAATCCCTTCCCTCCCAATATACAGTAATTATTTTTTTAGGCAAAGAGCAATGAAGAACTATTTATCCAAGTTTAGAAAGGAATAAGAATAACTTAAGCACTACATTTATGCAAATACCTTAGCAGCTGTGATTCTTAAAAGGAATTCCTTCAATGCTGTGCTGATGTGAACAAAACAACCTGAGAGAAAATGGTTTATCCTCCTGACTAGTGAGGCAGAGAATATTCCTAACAAGAAGTCCCACTTGAGCTCTGTACATGCACTTACTGAGGCTTTGGGTATGGTTAATAATAAGAAAGAAGGCAAATAACACAGTCACAGGTGAGAGCTAAACACCCTGAAAGTAGAAAAGAATGCTTTCTTTTGTCGTCGCATTTTTAATGTATCAAAGATATGCTTTATTAAAAAAGGCCAGGTTCAGAAAAGGTTTTTGATCATCTTATAAAGATCATAAAGAGAGAGACAAATACTTTTTAAAAGCTCTAAAATAAGAGATATTATTTTGTATTAGGTATCACACAGAAAACCCGAGCAAGTACTCATCACATTGTCACAAGGGCTCTTCACAAAGCTATTAAACTAAATAGAAGAGAAAGCTAAAAACCACAATTACCACGGATGCAAAAAAAAAATTTAAAAAAAGGTTGGTAGCAAGAAAACATCCCCACATAATAATGCTTTTACCAATGGCCAAACCCCTGACAGTAAACAAAGACATAACCTGTTTTGGCTTTGGTTTGTTTTTTTCTAAATACAGTATTTGCTATGCCCTGAATGATAACGTCATTTACCTTTACACATTTTTTCTTCTTTTTGGTATTCCTGGGCACTTGACATGATTTGAAAATTTGCTTTTGTATGGCCTGGCTGTAAAATTGTACTAGTCCAAGATGAAGCATGTAGGCATTGCGAAAGCTGCTGTCCATTCCTCTGGATATCATAATTTTTGAAGTGTCTTTTCCTACAGAAACGATTTTCTGTTATGCCCACTACATTCCATTTCTCATTTCTGTCAGGAAGGTGAATCAGTCTGTCCCACAACAGGAGGCCACGTCCTGGATGTTTGGCAAATACTGCAGGGCTACAAACTGTTGGCTTTGCCAAAATCTTGCTCAGGTGTGGAGTTTTGGAAAGCAAGTGGTTCCCCAGCTCTCCTGATGCTGTGGTATTCCCGTGCATCTCCACTGGACTGCACTGATACGATGCAGAACCTTTCAGCCATGCCCATTCAGCCACCATAGTTCCCCTTCGGTACAAGTAAATATAAAATTTTCCTGTCTGAGAATCCTGAAAAAGCAGGCAGATCTATGTAGACAGGGTAACACTAGATGTAACTTTCACAACATCACAACTACAACATGGGCCTCAGGGCAAGTTACCACCGATTTATTGCCTTGCTCATATGATCATTTGAGGTCTTGTAGGTCGAGGCTGGTCGTGAACAATTGTCAGATACTTAAAACACAAAACATCAAGGATTCAGCCTTGTTTGACTTTGCTCTTATCGTAGGCTGACCTGAGGGACACTCTGTTACCTAGGCGTGACATTCTTATGTTGGCATGCTTAGCAGTTCCGCTTTTGCTACGTACTGCCTTTCTCCACTTGCGGTCACAGGGGAGTATCAGAGACGCTAATTTTATTACAGGAGCACGGACACTTGGCTACAGCGTGGATAATGAACAATACTAAAGCTGCACAATTTTATCTAATTGGTCATTACTTATTCTTTGGTATAGAAGAAACTGAGATACCATTAGCTGGTAAATTTGCAAAACTAAATACAGCCCAATTTCTATTTCTGGGCAGCAAAACTAAACTCTGTAGAAATGACCCATCAAAAATCATATTCTGTATTTAAAGAAATTATTTTATTTTATATTATATGTAACAAAATTCACATACAAAATAGGTGTTTAACTTGCATAAAGAAAATAGCAAATTCCAGACATTTGATGACTGATACCACAGTGGTTTTAATCATAGTAAGATTCTGCTGTTCTAATCAACCTAAGAGTTAATTTTACATACATTTCACTCAGTAAAGTAACATATTAGTAAGTAAGTGCACGCTAAGTCATTTATTTCCAGATAAAAATTATTCAAAGTAACTTGGGATTTCAGTTACAAGATCTATCATAATACTGCTGTTTCTGAATCTTTTGTCTTAGGACTTCTCTTAAGTGGAACATTGTTAGTACAGGACTAATTCAGGAAACTTAATCATGGTTAGTTTTAAGTACTGTTATCCTATGTTAGTTCCTGTATGTACATACAGCTTTCCTCAATATGTTACTTAATTTTAGATGTGAACACCTTTTTTCTGCTAGGAATATAAGCTCACCTGACATTTGCAGCTACAGGTCCATTTCTTCTACTCGCTGTATCTCAGCTGGACATCAATAACATGAATTTGTGTGAGAAAGTACCTGGCATCACGGACTTCAACGCAAAGGGCAGGTAAGTTATCTACATAATTCGCCCTTACCTACTTACTTCTGGCTTTATAGATCTGCTCTTAGTTCAGACTTGATTTTCTTAGTAAAATTAAAAATGAATTCTAAATGCAGGTAATAGGGCAAGAGAATATCACTTGTAGGAGGATAATCAGTTTAAAATAGAATAGTGAAAGTAATGCAGAAAATACTAGGCAATTAAAAAAATAAAAGAACAGAATATAAAATTTTTTTAGTAATTTGAACGCTTTGATATTCCCTTGACTTCATAAATTTTAGCTCAGAGGGAGAGATAGGATTTTTCTGATAAGACCTTCTAGGAGCTGAGAACGTCCCTCTAAAATCTGAACTTAGGCACTTCATTTTCTGTGGCACAAAGAGGAACTGTGCACTGTAACCCCCCCTTCCTCTAGACTTTGCACAACCTCAAACAGTGTACCTGGTTTAGTACAAGGCTACTCTCCCTTGAGTTCCTTCACACCCTAATTATCTCCCTGCATGGATGACATTGCACCTTCACAAAATGCGAGAGTCAGGCATGTGCAATATATATATTAAAAACACAGGCATTTCTATAATACACTCATAAATAGATCCATGCTTTGTCACTTTGAGCAGGCCAGTGATGCTACACAATTCTTGACCTTGTTTAGAAATGTCAGTTATCTCCTCAGTTACTCAGATCTTGCTATTAGTCCTCAAGATCAGTAATTCATAATCCAGGCTGTTCAATCTCAATAGGCAAAAATTTCGGTATCTTTTCCCCAAATTTATCTTTGATATTAAAGACCCTCTTTGCTGTTTTTTAGCCTATAAGGATTTGTGTTACCTTTGATTTTAATTAAAACCCATACATTCATGACTATGGTAAAAATTCTGTTCCCCAAGGATTCAGAGGGTGTCACACAAGGCTTGTAGATTTTTAACGTTAACAAGGAACTCATTTCCATCATTTGCAATTTACCCAGGCAGAGTTTACCAAGGCTAGCCAAACATCAAGAAGCTGTATCCTATCTTTTCCTTTTAGTTCCCTCTGAAATTTGTCTCACTATTTTGTCTGCCATGTTAGCTACAGTTCATTTAATTTTACAGGTTTCCACTTTATTTCACAAATTCTCCTCAGTCACCAGGGACATTTCACATTCAAGTTTTGCTAGACAAAGATTAAGTTGTAAGGAACTACCACT
The DNA here is from genome assembly GCA_013399875.1 of Gymnorhina tibicen. Lineage (NCBI taxonomy): Eukaryota > Metazoa > Chordata > Aves > Passeriformes > Artamidae > Gymnorhina > Gymnorhina tibicen. The sequence goes on along the minus strand of VXAZ01002369.1, from coordinate 1,323,927 downwards.
GAGGGGTCTTATATTTTGTCTCCTTTTCTTGTGCTTCATATACTGTGGTACAGTGGATGTTTACATCTTAAATTACCATTCATCTTATTATAATGTTAAATTAGTTTCATGAGAGGACTACATTATTTATTCTACTCCATTGGTTTTAACATATCCTGCCTGAATTTCTCAAAGGCTTTTTTCTTTTTTTTTCTTCTTCCTTTTTTTTTTTTAAACAAAAACCACAGCTGAATCACGCATCTGCTCTTGGTCTTGGCAACCCAAAATCTTTGATAAAGGATGATAATATAATTTTGTCCACGCTCTAGCTACTGTTAAAATGGCTATAATCAAGGCAGGAAGCAGTACAGCCTACTAGGATGAAGCATAACTAAAACCACAGGCCCTGTTTCATAGTTAAGAGGGACTTATAAGCAGGGCCAGAGCTCTTCTCATCGAGGAATCATCTAGCAATTTCAAAATGCACATTGCAGCAATAAGTGGCATCTTAGCAGTCAACAGGTCAAAAGACTTCCTCAAATTCCCATCAGAGGGTCTTTAAAGGGAAGTTTGTTTTATAGAAGCAGAAAAGTTTTAGCAGATGAACTGCCCATTGAGCTTAACTAAAAGGATAGGCAAGGGGAATCCCTCAGAATTCTTTTATTACAGGCCAAAGCAAAGACTCCTTAATGGGTGATTGTAAAGGTTCTCAGACATGCAGTGTTATCTGAATGTCTGTATATAAAGGACTACAAAAAAAATATGGAACAATTCACTTGTTTTCATCTCAGTTATGTGTTTTTTTTCCCAAGTGTCTACCAGCATCTGCCAATAGTGGTCAAAGAAGCGATACCCAAAAAGTTCTCCCTTTTTTAGTACAACTCAAGTGAAGAGAGTCATGAAGTTGCTTCTTCCAGAAAGATGGGAGGTGGTAGCCAGCCAGCTAGGAGGACAGTGTTTCCTGCTGGAATGAGCTGTATACCAACCCTGAACTTTGATCCTGACAAAAACTGAGTGCACAAAATAGGACCAAAACCACACTGAAAGAGTGCCTGTTCCCTATGCTCACAAAAACCTTAGAGGCACTGCATTAAATTCCCCCTGCTGTGCCCTGAGAGCTACACTAATTTTTCTTGCTTGGGATCTGCCCAATCAAGGCTGGATTTGCATTACTATTATTATTATTACTGCTTTATACCACAGTAGCTCCAGCTGACAGCTAAATCCATTGGTGATGAAAGCTGCTGTGACCACACAGGCAATCAGTCCCTGCTCCTCAGAGACTGACTACATTGCTCACACTTTTTGGGGGAGTGCAAACATTTATTTTTCACCCCCAGCAACAGGCTGTCACTTAGGCAAAAGGTAAATTAATGGTTCTGGGATGCCAGAGGATTGCTGTTTTCCCAGTCACAAAGACACTTCCTCTAACAGCAAAATGTTATTTTACATTCCAAAACGGCTCACAGCAGAATTTCTACAGAAAATTCTCTCTATACACTATTTCAATTTGCAGCTGATCAAAATAGTAGCAAGTAGGAGAACAACTTAGAGATCTCTGAATTGTCATTAACTTACATGACTGCAAAACTCACATAAAGTTTTGCCTTTTCGGATATTTGAGGTTTACTGAAAACAGAGCAGCAAAGACAACAGCACTTCACTGGTTTGGTTTTTTTGTTTTGCCATTGAAGTATGCAAGCATATAAGGACATTGAAGTGGGCTGGCTTCAGAGAGATCAACTAAGGCAAACGTAATCAGGATTAGGACTGAGGGGTGCACAGTAGGTTGATGAAGCAGCCTAGCTTTGTATGGACCCAGTCCAACAACACTAGAGGATTTTTACTTAATGACTTGAGAGAAAAAAAGAAAAAAGCAACCAAGCTACAATTAAAAGATATATCCTCAGAAGAGTTAACACCTGATTCATGCTTTGTTCAAGCATTTTAAACCACACAAACCAAGTAAAAGCATGCAAAGTTTTCATGTGTGTTTGTAATAGAAAAGACAAAACCACCTGTGCCAGACAAGCCTAAGGTTTCATTTCTTCTCATTAATCTTGGTGTCAGTTCACAGCATTTTATTTTCTCTCACTTATTTTGCTTCTTCTCTCCTCTTCCTCTTTTCTCTCCCATCCTTCCTTTTTCTCCCAAAAAACAGCATAGCATTTTCTCCTTATGCTTCCTCATAAAAGAGGGAAACACTTCACAACTGAGTTTCTCAATTTTAAACTAGGCTCATATGATCATTGAATAAGCAGAAGGATGGAGCCCAGCTCACACAGACTAGCCAGATTCTTCTTCTTAAATATGCAAATTCTGCCTTTGAAAATGTGCTAAATAAAACCTTTGAGAACATGTGATTTCTTTCCTAAATTTTTAAAATATGAGAATTACAGTGACTATAAGAAAAAAAATTGTAGAGCAAAAAGAACTGTAGCAGGTAGAACTAGCGATGTCTACTGGAACCACTAGGTGGTTTTCAATATTTCAGGAACATGTGCATATGTGTATGCTTGTGGAAATAAACAGCCAGGGTTATTTAATCCAGGACTGTTGTTCTGCTACTTGCTTTAGCAGTGGCAATATTATAAAATATTCAAATATTACATTTTAGAATATGGATTTCCTGATAAATTGAATTTCAGTGTTTCCAATCTTTTGGACAAGTATTAAATCACCACGAAAGAAGAGCGCACAGATAATTACAATAAAATTTGTAAACAGTTTCTAATGTGTAAGAAAAGGCAATATTAGGAAACTTGTAATAAACAGTGTAATATCTTTACCCTTGTTCTTGGTATATGTTAATGAGCTCCTCTGTGAATCAGTGAAATCACTTTTTAAAAACACACTGAATTTCTATTAACTTTTAAAGTAATACTACACATATACTTATCTCATCAAGAGCTGGAGTTGAAATTATGCTCAAATTTCTAAACATGAGAAAAAATTAATCAGAGAAAAAGAATATCCAGAAGAACATGACAGTTCATGTCTAAGTTAAGCAGAGGCAGGTTCTGAGCACAGAAGCAAATGGTTCAGGGTTCAGGGTTTTGGTATGTAAAGAGCTCTCTGAAAAACTGTCTTTTGAGAAATGAACAGGAATTGTGTAGACCAATATGGAATCTTGTAGCAGCTATAGATAAAAAAAACTTACCAAAAGACATTAAGAAGCAATGCTATACAGGGAAAAGCAGTAAAATACCAGGACACACAACGGAACTAGAACAGTGCATTCTTCCCTCTCCTAGTTCTGTACAACACATGGGAGGGGCTTTTTCTGAGAAGAAGCTATACTCGAGCACAGCAGTTCTGTTCAACCTGCAGGGCTCACCTGGCTGCTGTTCTCCAACAGGAGTCATAAGTGGATACCCAGGGAAGAGTAAGAACAAAGCAAGCACACATGAGAGTTCCCATCAAGAGTCTCCCAATCCCCAGCTATTCATCAGCCCAAGGGACTGCCTGAGCCCTTGTGGCCTTTCTAAAATGTAGCAATACCCAATGGATCTCTCTTTGAAGTACAGCCCAGTCTACTCTTGTGTACATTTCTTGTATTCACAAACCCCTCTGGCAAAGAATCCCAGTGTCTGTCTCTTTATGTGCAGAATCACCTCCCTCTGTTTGTTTTAAAGCAAGATTGATTTAATGCCCAACAGAAGCAATCCACCTCTCCAGGGCTCATTTTGCAGACCATTGTTTGTGTGAATACGGGAATGTTAATGGATGTTTATTCTCTTCATGTTATGTTAGATAGTTCTTGTAATGCCTGGGAACCTACTAAAAGAAAAGTGAGAAGACAAAACACCATTCCCAGAATATGGCTCAAAATACATAAAATAGATCATTAAGAACAAGTAAGTTACAGTGAAACCATTCAGGAAATCACCCAAATCACTTCAGATCACTGTCACCTTTTTCTAAAATCCTGATTCTGAGTACTATTTTCGTCATGAGCTTTCAAATCAATTCATATGGTCTTTTCCTAACCTCTCATTAGGCCTTCCACTCCCTCCCACTGGGAATGGACAGTATATTTGGCCACTTCTTGCTAATGAAATCCTGGGGATACATGCACATAACTGAAGTTCTTTCTTTTTTCAAGGTGGTGAAATGGTACAAATTATTTTAGTTCTAGAACTGCTTAAAGAGATAGCCAGGATCTTGAAATAACACCCCTCGTTGAAGGACTGAGGTTTGAGTAATGACCAGGTAAGATAAACAATGGTCCTAAAACTAGCAGTCTTGACAAGTATGTAATTTGTTAAAGATAAAAAAGCGAATAAACAAATAAAGTTTGCCCAAACAATGCAGACAAAGGCTTCATCAGTAAGAAAGACAAACTTGGATGCGACGAGAGAATTCTTTTAAACTTGAAATAAACTCAAGCTTGGTACAGGTCTAAAGCATTTTTAGAAACACAACAAAGCAATAATGAAAGTCTGGCCTTCATGTATTGCAACATTTACACATTTCCTTAAACATTTGTCTTCTTCTATGATAAGCACTGTAGCAAATCTGATGCTTTTAAAGAACATAATGAGAAGTGCATTTAGTGAATGTAAAAGGTATTTTGTTTATATGGAAATAACTGGAAAATGCTGGATTGGACTGATCCTAGAGTTTACCAATTGCCAGCTTTACAATTGGCACAAAAAAAAAATTTACAGTCCTATCTACATATGGGAATCAATACCAAGGACAAGCGTTGTAAGTTCATGGCTCTGACATACAGTTATCAGAAGAAATAAACAGCAGCTGTGGTCAGGCTTTTGAAGATCATAAAATGGCAGGCTGCAACTCCTGTGGCAAGTACAGCAAAGTGTTTTATTTTATAGGCTAGTGGAGAAGACTTAGAAAAAACAGAAGGACATTTTAGTCCTTTTAAATAACTACTCTAAAAGCTTCTTGCCTGTGAAATGAACAAGTACATTTTATACTGACAACCCTTTACAGTCCTCCTAACCTGATGCCAGTAGTGAAACACAGCTACACAGTCTAAGAATTATACTCAAAATTTCAAACACAGCAGTCTGCTGCCAACAGAAATAAATTTCAGAAAAATGAGTTAACAAAAGAAACAGCTCTGGCTTAAATAAAACTACTATAGAAAGGGACTACATATACTGATAGATCATTAAAAGCAAAGTAGAAAAGGAAAAACACATCAGCATTAACATAAAGAAATGTACTTAAAATGACTAGCAAATGCTACAAAACCAAAAAAAAAATCTAAAACCAAAAAAACCCAAACAAACAAAAAAACCTCAACCCAAACCAAACAAAAAAAAAAAAACCAAACAAAGAAAAAACAAACAAAAAAGTTTGTTTTCTCTGTTCTTTGTGAAAGCTAACCAGACCCCTTCCCCTTTTTTTTTGAAAATGTGTAATCTTTTGTGGAAAAAAGAGCAGGTATTTGTAAGTTGGAAAGAAAACACCAACATATTAAAGAATTGCATAAAATTTGAAACATCACAAAATGTTTCACAGACTACTTGGCTTTTGTATTTATATAGCACTTTTACAAAGAACTTGTAAAAATATTAAATTTTGAATTAAAAAAAAAAAGTAAAATTAACCCAGAGTGTCTGTAACCTAGAACATATCAAGTGTGATATTTTTAACTGCATATTCAGAAATACGCTTCTAAGTAATAAGAGCCATCATGGAGTGATTCATAGCTTCATGCAAAAACATCCCACAATATAAATCTTGTTAACCTTTTGAAAATCCCCAAAAGCTCATTACAAAGCTGCTGAATCCTGGCATAACAAAACCTTATATTAAAGTATTTACTGTCCTCCTAAAAAGTCTGTTACTTAAAAGAAATAATACACTTGAGTTAGTCGGGTTTTATCATGGTCTGGCAGACAAAGGAGCGTAAGACAGTGATGTATGTCAAATTAAATTATCCTAGGAAATTCATTATAGAAATACGGGAGTTTCTCAGCTGATGTTAAACAATAAACTATTCTCCATCTGAATTAATGTCAAGTTTACAGGGTAAGGAGCATTACAGTGAAAAGACTCATGAAGAAAATGTGGTACCTTTCCTATTCTATTACTTTTCCCAGTTCTTGGAAACTACGTGCAACACCCTTGGAGACACTGGTTTTCAAATGGATTTGTTGCACGAAAGCTGATTAATTTTCTTCTCCAAATGAGGGACCTGTTTCAAGAAACGTTGCATATTAAATTCTACTTACTGAAAATATGCATTTATGACATTTAAATTATATTCCCCAATGTAAGCACTTAATTTTATTATAATTCCTATCTTGATCTAACTTTACAGTCATTACCAAATAGAACAGTGTGGATATTTGAGTAGAAGCACAATGACTGAGTTGATTTTGAAGCTCCCAAGTAAAAGCAGAGTAAAACCCTGGCCTTACTGAAATCAGTGAAAGAACTGCTGCAGGTTTTACTGGAACCACTATTATACTCTTTACACTCTTTCTTCATCTGCCATGAAGGTAAAAATTATGAGATTTACTGTATTCTACAAATAGAATTTTCTAGGTTTTAGAACCCATTCTTGAATTTCTTCTTAAATTCTCACTCCAGTAAATAAAGTAAGGTGAAAATATGTCTCAAGATTTGTCCTGCATTTTGGGAGAAAATGTACAGAAAGGAGCCTCCAGTGATAGCTATTGCCAGTGAATAGTGATGCTAAACCAGAAGTTTCATTAGTGTTAAAACAGAAAGAACTTATAAAATTATGTTCTATATTAATTTGAAAGTACTATTTTCTCAATGAGAAAATACTACTTTCCAACTTTTTTACTATTTTATTGTACAAATATATGCACAAGAAAGAGCTTGCTGTTATTGCTAAGATAGTACTAATTTTATAATGCTGATAAATTTTTTTTCTCAGATATTACTCTATGGGCAGCAATTGTTGGTGTCAACTGTGAAACTGCTGATGAATGCTGTTGTTGCAGCCCAAAAAAACAATCATACCATGGGCTGCATCCAAAGCAGTGTGGCCACCAGAGCAAGGACGGAGATTCTGTCCCTCTATTCCCCTCTCATGAGACACCACCCGGAGCACTGCATCCAGCTCTGGAGTACTCAGAGCAGGAAGGACATGGACCTGCGAGTCCAGAGGAGGGCCACAAAGGTGATCACAGGAATCAAACACCTCTCCTACGGGGAAAATTTTTTCAAGCTGAAACTGTTCAGCCTTGAGCAGGGAAATCTCTGGGGAGACTTTATTGTGGCTTTTTAGTACCTGAAGGGGGCCTGTAAGAAAGATGGGGACAAACTTTTTAGCCTGTTGCAACAGGACAAGCGGTAATTGTTTTAAACTGAAAGAAGGTAGATTTAAATTAGATATAAGGAAGAAGGTTTTTACAATGAGGGTGTTACAACATTGCAACACGTTGCCCAGAGGAGGTGCACCCCATCCCATTCACAATCAGGCTGGATGGGCATCTGAGAAACCTGATCTAGTTGAAGATGTCCCTGCTCATTGCAGGGGGGTTGGACGAGACAACTTTTAAAGGTCATTTCCAACCCAAGCCATTCTTTGATTCTATAAAAGACAACCCATGTTTAATAAAAACAAGTTTCAAAACAGAAAAACTAAACTTTTAGATTTGCTTGGTCACATTTAAGTGTGTGATGGCTCATCTGAAAACTATTTACTTTACCAAGCTTCAATTAATGAGAACAGAATGCATCTGTCTCAGAGATAGTACTCAAAGACATACTATGTCCACCTCTCCCTCTCCTGAAGCATTCCTTTATCTCAGTGTTTGGCCATCAACTGTGCTAGGTGTAAAAAAAAAAACTGGTTCGGCAAGTCCTGACACCTAGAACCGGCAGAGTTGCAAAAGCAAACTGACAAACACTGTATCTACAAAACCTGTAGGTCCAGCTTTTCACTTGTCTGCTTCTTATGACATCAAGTACCCAATATTAGGTGTTCATTAACTCTATCTATATTGCTGGGTGAACTCTTCACTGCATTCTAAGAAAAAGGAAGAGTAGCTTTGACTTCACTAATTTAGTATTGTGTTTCAGTTCAGCTTTTTGCATGCAAATATTTTACCTCATACATTCACTCCGCTTTTTATGTTTAATTTTATTCACTTCTAAGTAAGGGCTTCTCTGTTACTGAAATTCTTCTGTGATACCCATAACTTTGAAATTCCCAAAATAATTTTGGCAAACTAGAACTCTCTCTATTAAAACTCTCTGTATTAAAAGCTATAAGCACATAAAATAATCACACCAGTATGTGTTTTTAAAGATGACATGTCAAAATATTCAAAATATTTGTCTTATGGAAACTGCAAACATACTAAAGCCTAGCTTTACTGTCAAGGTCAAATTCTACAATCTCCTGTCAGAAAAACTTCTCTAGATTGCACTAGAACCTGAATATTTTCAGGCAGTGCCTACAAGAGGAAAATACATACTGCAGTAGAAACATAACATAGGGGGAGAGAAATTATCTATCAAAAATAGAGAATAATACAGCCTGTTTTAGCCAGCTGGATTGGTTTCGTATTAGATTCTGCTCCCATATTCCAAGTGACTCAGTAACAGAATCTAAACTTCCATTATCATTCACTAGAAAAGGACTCTTGTCTGGTTCTGGATGGTGGTATTTATGAAGTTTTAATGTATTTTGAAAGACTTTCATTTCATCCATGCTTCTTTTTCACATTTGCACTCATGTAGGGAATGTCATTCCTATAACCAGAAACAGAAAATACAAACTGCTTATCATGAAAAGTGCTGGACATCTACAGCTGTACAAACAGTCATCTCCATCTCAACCTTTTTTTTTTTTTTTTTGCTTGATTATTTTCTTTGCACATATTTGTTCTGCTGACTTCTGTCAAAAGAAATGCAGAAAATGTAGATCCTTTCAATTAGGCTGTGTGTTTCACTGAGCTTAGCAGAGCTGCCCTGCCAGGGGCAAGTCCAGGGAGACAGGATTGGTTAGAGTGCTAGAGCAAAATCTCCATAAAACTGCCCTCTACAGGAAGCCACAGACCCAAAAGATAAGGTGAGGATAAAGTGGGTACACTGTGTTTCCTTCCTCATCTCTTGCCATCACACTGAAGAAGCTATTAAATGCTCCCTCCAAAACCACACCAACGTCAAGCCCTGTAGTAAAATGCCATAAAACAGTTTAATATGAGACACGGGAGAGCACTTCAGAGAGTTGGAAGAGAACAAGTTACACGCCAATGCCTTAAATTCTTCCAAAACAGGTATTTGCCAAACGAAATCACCATGCCCAAAATGCCTGCAGGACAGTGCAAAACCACTCTAGCAGGGCCTGCCAATGCAGCCTAAGGATACTAACTCCTTCCTGATCCTCATGTGGCAGTGATGCTAAGTCAGAGCCTGACACACCGACCAAGGGTCCATATTCCACTTCATTCCACAAAATGCCTCAATGCCCTCTGCTTCGTTCTTATATTCATCTCTGCTTCAATCAGCAGCAAAGAAATCATAAAAAGACACACCTTTTCATATTATCAAATAATATGTTTTACTATGAAAGCATGTATTTATATAATACTCTGTTTCTTCCCATCTTCTACCCTCTACCTCTTATCTAGAAACCTAAAGTCAGAAGACCATCTTTGTTGGTGAATGCAGCTGTTAACCCTTGCTGGCCAGTACAAATGGATGGGCGCCTTCTAAGGAAAAGGAAAGAGTATTTGATCTGCATAGTCAGTAAAAATAAGCTGTCCCTTGGGCAGAACACCAGAAATATAGTCTTGGTAGTAATGATTTTTCCTATGTAGCACATGCTGCATTTTGCAAACAGGTTTTTAAAAGGTCTCTTTTAAGCATTTGGCTCTTGAAATACACATTGATGAACAGTATCAGTAGAACATTTTCTTAGGCAAATTGATGAATACTAAAACAAATTCTGGAAGTCTGAAATTCTCTGGCCTACTATATGATCACATAGTAAGCATGTCTTTCTAGATTCCCTATTCTGGGATTAGATACATGGGGGTTTTGACACAGCTAATTTATGTGTAGCCTTCAAATGCTTTGCAACTGGCAGGGATAAGATGGTTAAGGAGGCTTAAAATGGTTAATGGTCACGTCAACTCTGGATCTTCAGCCCACCTGCAGACTCAGTCAATAATTCTCTAAAGTGTACTTGGCAATCTATGTAAAATAAATCTGACTGTCTCACTTTGAAGCTCAAGGGGATATGTCCATGTTACAAAACAACTTAGGCCAGGATACTCAGCAGAACCTGTTCCTGTGCTGGCAGCTTCAGCAGGAATGCTGAAGTTGGAATGTGCATTTAGAACACAACTAGGTTCTGGAAGGCAAACCAAGGAAGATGAGAGTTTGAAAAATGTTGGGAAAGATTCCTTTGTGTCCCACATCTCTGTGCTCTAGGTAGAGGAACGGTTTCCCTTCCCAGCACCAATGAATTCAGAAATTGTTAAAGAAGTATTTTTCAGTAAATATTTAGCAATAATCACTCCAGAAAGGCAAGAAATATTGCATAGATGTTCTTATGAAATATGATTACCTGACATACTGCTGGGAGTTATGGATTTGTAATCATTCTTGTCCTTCTTCCGTCACCAATGTCACCTGCCAAAAAAAAGGAAAAAACCACCATGTAATATGTCCATAAATGCACATCTGCAGAATACCATTAACATTCAAGCAAGATGGATCATTCTGGATCTTGAATAGCATGGTCCATGTCTGATGGCTTAACACATTAAATTCAAAGCACCTTGTTTAGCTGCATGAGGTAAGAAATGTGAATCAGGTCCAAAGCATGGTGGACTGGAGGAGCTGTGGCTATCAGGGATTTGGAAGCAAAGTCTAAAGGTTTGTGCCTACTGATGCAGAAAAAAAAAATGCTTCTGCCCACTTCATGGAACACTCTCCATTATTTTTTTTGCAGAAGTTCCTGTAAGTCTAGTATGTAACTTTAGGAGTTAATTGGTTTCTACTTTACAGTTTCTAATGATACATGCCCATTACTCTCAGGTTCAGTAAAAACAGAGTATTCAAAGGAATTAAAAATTCTCTTTTACAGTTACAGTTACACTGATTCTTCTTCAGTCATTTGAAACCCAAAAGTCTGTTGACTTTTACAAAGTTCTGAGATGTAAATAGTAATTCTACTCATTTGGTAGAAAACTAATTTATATGTACTTAATACTTAACTTTTGAACAATGACATCTTTTATTAATGAGACACCTGCAGCTGTGAAGAACTGAATCTGGCAATTTAAAGTTTTGGTTTTAATATTTAGATTTTGTCCCCCTTTCATATGTCCATGCACACACACTGACATACTAACTATACTCTTTTTCTGTTTGGTAGCAAAGATTGAAGCCCTGCAAACTAATTTAGTACCAGGAGAGAAACTCATGGATACCAGTTATGACATCATCCTTCAGCCATGTCGGTATTTATACCAGCCCTCACGTTTTTCACACGGAGGCACCACAGGCAGCATGCCCTCGTTCAGCCATCCCTGCCCAAAACACAGTGCCCAGCTGGATGATCCCAGCTCACTCCCTAGTTTAAAGCACCATCAATCCAACCCGAGCAGAGACAATCCCAAAGGTGTTACTCCAGAATAGAGACAAGATCTCATCAGAATTTTTAATACGGAATTCCGGGCCTACAACTGACCCCACTAATGCCATGGAAAACTAGCCTGACAACAGAGTCATGCTCTCTGGAACATCCCCCTGTACTCAGCACTGGTGAGGCCACACTTCAAGTACTGTGTTCAGTTTTCAGCCCCTCACTTTAAAAAAAACATTGAGGTGCTGGAGCGTGTCCAGGCAAGGGCAACAAAGCTTCTGAAAAAAACACGTCCTATGAGGAAGGGCTGAGGGAGCTCGGTTTGTTTAGCCTGGAGAAGAGGAGGCTCAGGGGAAACCTCATCCCTCTCTACAACTCCCTGAAAGGAGGCTGTAGTGAGGTGGGGGTCGTCTCTTCTACTGTGACTGCAGTGAGAGGACCAGAGGAAATGGCCTTCAGCTGAGACAGGGGAGACTCAGATTAGATATTAGAAAAAGTTTTTCACTGTTAGGGCAGTCTGGCATTAGAACAGGTTGCCTAGGGAAGTTGTAGAGTCACCATCCCTGGAGATATTTAAGAGGCATCTGGATCTGGCCCTGGGTGGCGTGCTTTAGTTGTTTAGGGGTTACAGTGGTAGTTCTGGATTGATGATTGGACTGGATGATCTTAAAGGCCTCTTCCAACCTTGCTGATTCTATGATTCTGTGATCAAGAAACACCTGTCTTTTAATGTTAGTGTGGAAGTGACATTTTAGAGAAGTAGAATCTCTCTTAAATTGTCCTGATCATCATTTTATGGTAAGAAATTAACATTTGTTAACAAACTTGTGGACTTCATTTCTCTCCGTCCATCCAGTGCCATAGCCCTGTCCGTATTTCCTCTTGGCCACCGTCTCCTCACACAGGGAGTCTTTGCCTTGAAACAAATATCCTCCCCTAGCAGCAGGCTGAACATCGAGCGCATCTGCTGCGTTTAGGCCGGGGTCAGAATGAGAGAGCAGGTGAGCCGCAGTACGGGTAATTAATGTATCTGGGACGCGGCCCCGCCGCCTCACCCCAGCCCATCGGCCTCCGGGGCGCTCCCACACCCGAGGCTCCGCTCAGCCGCACGCGGGGTGGGAGGGACGCCCCGAGCCCGGGGCGCAGCTTCGCGCCCCACTCCTCGAGACGGGGTGCGAGGCAGGGCCATGCCCCGCGCCCACCGAGGGCAGGCCGCCGGCCCGGGAAGCGCAGGGCAGCGCGGCAGGGAAGAAGGGCCGCAGGGAAGAGGCGCCGGGAGGAGCCGCAGAGAAGGGAAGGGCAGCAGGGAAGGGCCGCAGGGAAGCGCCGCGGGGAAGGGTAGGGCCACAGGGAAGCGCCGCAGCGAAGAGGCGGCGGGAGGAGCCGCAGGGAAGGGAAGGGCCGAAGGGAAGGGCCGCAGGGAAGAGGCGCCGGGGGGAACCGCGGCCTCCCCGCCCTCCCGAAGGCAGAACCCGCCCGCGGCGCGGCAGCGCTCCCTGGCGGCCGCAGCCCGAAGCGCTATTCCCGGGCTTTTCCGTCACTCCGTGCCTCCTTGCCTTAACCGGGCATGTCTGCATGTATCTTTTAAGTTATATTAATTGCTACTCCAAAGGTCAGAATTGCTCATGATTAAGGAAAAAAAAAACCAAAAGAAACTCAACAAACAACAACACACAAAACCCCCCCACAAAACACAAACATGCACACACACCCCTCTCCCAAGAAAAGAAAAGAAAAGAAAGGAAAAGAGAAAAGAAAAGAATCCAAACAAACCCATAATCATAGACTATCTTGAGCTGGAAGGGACGCACAAGGATCATCGAAGTCCAGCTCCGGGCCCTGCACAGGACAACCCCAGGAATGTGATCTTGAGGGGTCCCTTCTAAGTCAGCAGATTCTATGATTCTGTGATTTTGCAGATGACACCGTGTGCCTGAGAGTGTTGCCTCAAACTCCTGGAGCTCGGGCAGGCTTGGGACCGTGACCAGTTCCCTGGGGAGACTGTTCCAGTGTCTGACCACCCTCTGAGTGAAGAAACTTTTCCTTATATCCAGCATAAATGTCTTCATGCCATGCCCTTGGGTCCTCTCACTGGTCACCAGAGAGGAAAAAGAAAAAAATATGCAACAATTTAGTTTGTCCTTTCTAATTTCCTAATCGCCTGAAATTATTTCTCCCTGTAGTATACATTATATTGAAAGGAAATTACTGATTTCAGGATATAATGTTCATTCTATTTGGAAAGCAAGCACAATGCAAAATGTACTTAAAGATTTACAGCAGGAACCTCAACATGAGGAAGAACTTCTTTACGTGAGGGACGTAGTACACTGGAACACACTACCCTGGGAAGTCATGGAGTCTCCCTCTCTGGAGACATTTAAAGCATACCTGGACATTTTCCTGTGTCACCTGTACAAGGTGACCCTGCCTTGGCAGGGGGGGTTGGACTGGATCATCTCCAGAAGTCCCTTCCAACCCTAACAAGTCTGTGAACTTGTAAAATATCCTCCAGCATATGTGTGACAATGTGTTTTTACCTCCTTGTCTTTTCTCCCAGGCAAGGCACCCAAGACTTCATCTGGGCTCCTAGAGAAGATGGAATCTCTTTAACCTTATAAGGGAAGAGCAAATACTGTGCTTGCTATCTGCCATGTACAAACCACGCAACCGGAGGTGACAATGCAAGGTCTTTCTTTTTGCTACTGACATCTTGTGGAATGTCAAAATCCTTCACAGTTTGGCAATCCTGATTTGAAAGGATGCAAATTTAGATCAGGCCTCCAATTAAAATCAGACTCTGACCCATCCCACCACGTCATGGGACATCATGAACCTCAACAATAAGCCATTTCCCAGAATTTAATTGTGGTTTGGTGACTCAATGACACACAAGCATACTTGAAGTAAACAATTGAGTGTTTTAAGCAAAATTCTGCCCCTCCTGTAAATAATTACTTACTAAACGTAAAATTATTGGTTTTGCATCAATCTATTAAAAAGGACGATTAAAAAAGGATAAATACAATGTTCTTCAATGAATTCTGTATAAAAAGAAAAATTCTAGTTTCCTGGGAATTTTGCCATTTTCCCTGATGAGACTAGGACTTGGCATAAAAGCAGCTGTCACTTGTGTAAAAAAACTAATTACAAAATGACTGTAAGAAAAGCTGATCTTTTGTTTAAAGCATTACGCTAACAGATCTGGCTTCGGCAGTCTTCTTGTGTGCCACAGTTTAAAATGGAGAGTGTGCATCCTCTTTTTCTCCTCATACCTGCCTAGAGATAAGTTTCTGGGAGCCGGTCTTGATGTTGCTGTGAATGTCCAGCATCTCGCCCATCTGGCATGTCCACTAGGTCAATTTAGCAACCGCCAAAAGATACACAGTAACTGAGCCCATTTGTAATACCTGTGTTGTGATGATGATTTTAATAATCGTTATGATGTTTATTTAAACCATTAATTAAAATAATAATAAGTAATAATTAAAATATTTTATGATTTTAATAATCTTCCCAAATGTCCTGGGATCTTTTTTGTAAAGGATGCTTTTATACCGCATTTTATATGCCAGAAGTAATTTCCTATTTTTCTTTCCAAGGAATGTGGCCCCTAGATGGAAACACTGTGGAAATACAGAACTATTTATCCATTCTGGCATATACATAGCACAGTCTTCTGAAGGCACAGCACAGCTTCTACTTCACATAAGCAAGAATATTAAGTGGTGTCTACATTAATTATAGCCAGTTTCTCTTGAAGGCATAGTTGTGTAAGATGTTGGAGGAAATCAGGTTCTTTTTAAGAGTCTACAGCTAAAAAGTACATGAACAGGCACGAATGGGAAGGATGCGGATGAGTCACAGACTACATCAGCCCAGTAATGTCTGGGGGTCTTTACAGACACTGCAGAGTAAGTTTCTTTCTTGCCAGAAGTGACACAGTTTTTATGGCTAAGCTTTGCTAACGTCACAGGGAACAGGGCGCAGGCTTTGTTAGATTATCTTTTGTGTATTGAGCACTTACTTGCCCACAAAAGAGCTACCCAAGGTCTCATGGCTCTGAGTCACAGTCCCTGAGCACGAAGCACTAATTCAGAGGCTGCTATCTCACATTCCTCATGACCTCCCTGATAGAGAGCTGTGGCGGCAGACTGGGCAGTGTGCTCCTTCTCCATCACTGGGGTTATACCCTACTTCTTCTTTTTTTTTTTTTTTCCAAACGAGGTAGTCCTCATGATCATATTGGATACCTCAAATGGAAGCAGCAAAAAACATGCTCCATCCTGATACTGAGTGTTGTTTCAGTCTACAGCCCTGCACCAGGAAAAGAATATTCTTATACTGCCCCAAAATAAATTTTAAAAAAGAGACATGTTTGGAATCCTCAGCTCCTCCGGCCTGAATAGGTGATATTTGGAATTAATTCTCAGGCTTTGGTGTCCAATACAGAAGCACTGTCTAGCCATATTGCCAGGAACTGCACATCCTTACTTTTTCCACAATGAAATGCGATTAACCAATTAGCACTAATCAGTGTAGTTAGGCGTTTTCCCACTTTCACCAAGTGCCTCCTCCTTCACATGAATGCATCAGATTAACCAATGACTATATAAAAGGAGTGCCAGCCAGGGGATGAGGGTGTTTTTGACCGTATTCTGAGGCTTCAGATTTAAGTGGTGGCTTCCAGCCTCCTCTAGGCCACGGCCAGGGTAATTTTGTGGTTTGAATCCTGGTTCCTGTCCATACCATGAAGCACACACCTTCTGGCAGGCCTCAGGCTTCCCTTCCCACTCATCATTCAGCTGTAGAGGGTGGACAGGCACTGCTGCCTCCTGTCTCTTCTCAAGGCAGGAACAGGTGGGAAAAGGGATTTTGCATCTTTCAGAAGCACTGACAAGCTGCCTGGCTCCTTGCTGGACTGCTCCTTGACATCCCCTTTTAAAAGCCAGAGGAAGGGCCATGGGACAACCGGGCTCATTTGCACAAGTCCCTCCTGTAACCCTACCTTCAAGTCCCGAAGTCTCTGGCTTACCCCTGGCACCCTTACACAACACTTACACAACGCTTGCTGGGAACTGGGCTGCCTCCAGGGAGAGCAGCCTTGTGCCGAGAAGAGGGGCGGGCTGCTGGCAGACCCGGGGACGGGGGAGAGCCTGCCTGGGTCCTGGGACACAGCAGGGAGCTGATGAGAGCACTGAGTGGGATAGCAGAGCATGTAGGCTTTGGAACCAGGCGCGGGGAGAAAGCTTCGTCACAGCCAGAGCGAGGGCCCCGGGACACCAGCCCCTCATGCCCTGCCATTCCACGAGTTATAGCACTTCTTTTTTTCTTGGGGGCTATCTTGGCTTGGGGGTGATGAGTCATGGGATGTATCATCTGAACATTTTGTTCTGCAAACTCCCTCTGTGAAAGTTGCTCTCACTTTTAAGTTCATCTTTTGTGAAAAATCCAGAGTAGCAATGCAGCATCAGGAAAATTACAAGGTAGCCCATAGGCTGTATTGAAGCCTAACTGAATTTTTATATTTGTTTCAATATTTAACATTTCAATATTTAACAGCAAAGCAAAATTAGTATTTTGGAGCAAGTTATACAGAGGATTTTGCAAGTTATACATATTCAGTATAAAATGTACTAGACCATAGCTTACGGTACATGATACATTTATCATGAGCCAGCAGTATTTTCTCCCTTGCAAAACATAATGAACAACTGTGCATTGCATGAGAAATAAAAATTTATCTAGTTTTCCAAATAAGCTTAATGAAATGCACCCATAAGAACTAGCTTGTAGGCACCAGCTCAGAAGTGGGCTTTGACTCATGCTTTTTATTGCTAGTATAGCTCAACTCACGAGGACACAAAAACACGCAACAAAGCATAAAATCAAAACCACAGTGCACTATCTGTATAATACAGATATTTGCAGTCTATGCCGAAACTTAAGAACAAGAAGGCAAAGAGCTATTGAGCTTTCTAATAGGAATGTCCAGTAGTTCTGTGTAATATCCTCCTCACACAGACTCAACTCGTGCTCAGCTCTGTGCAGGCATCAGCAGATTTTTTTACAGCACGAAAGCCAGAAAATTATTACATGCAGACAATAAGTCTCATAAAAGATAATGGTAACTTCACTGTTTTACACGTTTTTGAAAGCTCTTGTGTTTCCATAAGCAGATCTGCAGGATGAACACTATTGATTTAGACGGAAAAACTAATTCTTCCTATAGTCTCGTTGTGGTAAGGCTTCAGATCTGGCATATGGTTTGCAGGACAGCCTGAATGATAAAGCTGTTGATTTGAACATAGCTACAAAAAAAAAGAGACCCAGCACCGCAAAATAAAGTAATGCAAGACAAAAGCAAGATAAAAGTTGTTTTTATGATTTCATAAAAACTTAATGACTTACTGTATTGGGGTAAATATATATTTTTATAAATGGAAAATATAATAATACAATATTATGCATGGAAAATATAATAATGCATTTCTTCATAGGCAATAAGAGTTTTAGTGTGTCTGTTAGTTTCCCAGTAGCCTGAAGAGATTAGAAAGACAGTTTCATAAGTATCATTGAAAGAACACGGAGAGAAACTGTAATATTACCTTTAAACCACCTGGGCATCAAGCAGAAAATGGAATATGTAATTCTCCTCTCCCTCTGTACTTACAGAAATGAGTAATGTTATCTCATTTCCAGAGTATCTCAAATCACTTATTATCATGATCTGGGGCTGCTGACTGCCCCTAAGATGTAAAGGCTCTAAGAAATCTACTTATACACAGCTTAACACTCAGTCAGCATAATGGGCTGCAGCCTTCTCTTCGCTTTACTTCATCCCTGAGCAGAAATGTCAGCTCTCTAGCACTTTGCTTTGGCCTACTACTTGTGTACACAGGAGGGCATGAGAGGAGCACAGAACTGGAGACAACCCTGTTTAGCCGCTATTTTGATAACCGGCGTTCTATTGCCTGTGAGTGACTCTCTCACCATGAAGCGCTACTGTGCAAGCTAACCAGATTTGCAAAAGAGTAGCTGATCTGTAACTGTGAATTAAGCGATGTTTATATCCTTAAATATTTAAGCCTTAATTCACAAAGACTTCTACCAACTTGAATAAATATCTAGTTGAGCAAGGATCCTGGAGGGCCGAGAATGATAGAAAAGCAAAGGGGGATAATATGAAAGATCTCTAATTTGATTGATTATTTTGGTGGTTTTTTGAGGCACTTCATGGGTTAGGTGTTCTTTCTCCAGCACGTGGGTGTTCCATTCAGACAACAGCTTTGACATAAAACTTTTCTTGTTTGTCTGTTTTGTTCTGTCGACTCAGGCAACATTAGCTCTCCCTGAAATTTCAACAAGGGACAGCTTATCTTTGATGCTAATTTCTCTTATTACTCACTTAGAAGTGTATATTAGATGAAGGTTGTCTTGAATTACCTACCTACTCTGCAATTGACCAATGTTAGTTAATCCCAAAGATAATAAATTTCAAAGACTTTGCTTGAAAGCGGGGAATTTCTCCCCTTATGATGGAATAAATTAAGAAAAAGAATATTTTCTAAATGTCAGGAGGGGAGGTACCTGGATATATCTTTGTTAACACAAATACATTTTGTCAATGCATCTTATATATGCTGTGCCTAAAACATCAGTGAAGCAGAAATGAGTATGTTCTAATCTACAAATGTCACTCTGAATAGGGATAAGTATTACGCTAAAGATTGGTACTGGCATTTGTTTGAACTATTTTCAGGGATTCAGATATGAATGGCAGAATTAAGTCAGCTTTAGGCTTTCTGCTTTTCTTAACCAGAGCCTCAGAAAGTCACCACTTAGTTGAAAAAATAAATTCTAAAATGAAAAAAAAATTCTAAATGAAAAACTCTTATCTGTATTGCAGGCTTTGAGTTACAGTGTGCAAATATATAGAACTTTTCAGAAAACCTTGGAGAAGAAAACAAGAGATGCTTTTACAGCTACGGATTTACTCTCATGGGTTTTGTCTTTTGTGTGACTTGATGAGTTTCCAAATTTGATTCTATTTTTCCTAAAAATTGATAGCTGAATTGCCAAACCACTGAATTCTCAAATGTTCAACACAGATTCCAGACCTGAAATATATGGCTTAAACTCAATTATAATTGGGGGAAAATTTTGAAGGAGTTGATTTTCAACAAATTTAAGTAACAGAACAAGAAGTTAGTTGTTTTCTGAAATCTATATCCCTAGCCAGCAAAATCCAGGGTGGGTGAATTAAGACTAGCTAAAATCTCTGCAAGATCCTTTCCACAAGTCAATCTGGCAGACCTGGAGCCTTTGCCTGCCACTGCAGACGTGGCCCAAGGGAAATGGGCATCAGAGGGTTGATGACAGTGTGACACACACCAAAAGAGGACAGTGCATCTCCGGATGTGTAGGTTCAGGCTTTATATCAAGCAGTAAAGCAGAAAACATCCCTGAAGGCACACTGAAAGCACACCAGATACACAAAAAAGTATGACTAGTAGAAAGGGAGGGACAAACATGTAGAGTTAAATGATTAAGGGGGTGGACTGACTGTTGAGAGTTAACCACGGCTTGGTGAAGTGACAGGGAAGTGAGCACAGGATAGCCATGATCAAAAGAGAGCAAGGAATGGTGGAAGAATGGGACTGCTGTGGGAAATTTGGTCAAATTATGCTAATGGTTACTGGTGGACATGTAATTAGGTTAGAAGGCAGCTATATTTAAAAAGAAAAATTCGTGCCTGGTTTTAATTGATATTTTGAAATGGAAAACTCCCTATTGCTATTTCTGAGGTTCACCCAAAAGCTTATTTTTCAAAAGAAAAAATTCAATGACTTCAGTAAAAATTAGGCTCAAATTGGAGAAAGCTTTCTGAAAACATTCCCTCTAAAATTTCAAAATACAAACCACATGTTTCATAGATACATAAAAACATTTATAATTATTATTATAAATAAATAAAGAGTTTCAAATTACCTGGCAATAAGCTAGTGGTCATAAAATATGACTGTATTAAAACTATCTAAATGCCCATTTGCTTCTGGTTTTGGGCAGACAAAAGTCATGAAGAGAAGGAATAATACTTGTGAAAATGAAGCAGAAGCTCTTATTTCGCTTTTTTTTAACAGAAAATTGCTTGTACCCTCTGTAATGGCTTTGTCTGTATAACCAGCACTGCATGAAGTTAACTGGATTTCAGCTGAGGATTTTCACAGCTCAGAAGTTACCGTATTCAAAGTCCTATTCCTTTTTAACATTTTCTTTTTTGAGAGCAAACATATAATGACATATTCCCAACTAAATAATTCACTGATTTAATCTTTAAGGCAGGCAGAGTTTCCTAAAAGGTGTGTTCAAATCTCTATCACTTCTTATACTGTTTTTCCTGACCTCACTGGGGGCCCAATGGAGAGAGGAGAGGACAACCAATTCTTCTCAGAAGAAGTATATATCCTGATATTAAGTACAAATATTATAGATGTGTGCCTGCTTTTGTGTGCAGACTGGAAATAAATCACATAGCCTAAGTGTTAACAATGGCCTTTCAGTATGTCTGATAAAACAGTGATTTCTTCTTTCTTTTTTGGACCTCTCTTCTTGTTTGCTACCTCATTTACAGCTAATAATAATAGAATTAAGCCCAGAAACTAAAAGAAAAAGTTTAATGGCTGATGATTTCGCTATCTCTCCCAAGCAAACAACAAAAGTCCACAACCTTTTAACCTTTTCCATCCTATTTGCTAATTACTTATTTTCTAATTAACCCATTATGCATCTGTCAGTGTGTTTTAAATTAAATCACTTTAATTGCTAGTAAGTAGGGTTTATTTAGCTCCTGGTATGGCTGTATGGGGTCATGAGTGGGGAGCTGTTGAACCACTCTGAGTTACAGGTGGCTCTGCAAAACTGCTGAAGTTGCTGAAGATAAAGAGGAGTTAAGCTGCTTTCCTTAGGTGATTTGATTTTAATCTCTAGTGGCATATTTCTAATGGATGAAAGTTTACTGCAAATACAGGAGGGCATTTTTTATTCCTATGTATGTAGATCACATCAGGCATTGATTTGTTGCTTGAAATAATTTTAATAAAGGAATAATTATGCTAATAATTAGAAAATGCCCGTCACCACAGTGCTTACTTTGCTGTATAGCAGAACTCTTTGAAATGGAACACAACTATATATTAACAGCTGAATTTCAAAATAAAGAGAATAAGGAAGACCTAACACATGGGACACAGGGAGTTTTAAGTATGAGACTAACAGTCAACCCACTTGAAAATCTACATGCAAAACACTATACAAACTGGTGATAGCTTTAAGGATAGGCATAATGTTTAATGAGGACAGACATAAAAGATTCTGTTCTCTGTAGCACAGCCCCCTTCTACCCCTTGCATGACCTGACTCGCTTCGCTGACCCTGCAGAAAATACCCACTTTTTTGCTGGGTTAGTTTTGTGCTGGGTTAGTGAGTTGAATTATCCCTGTGAGGTGGCTGGTGAGCACTGCAGCTGGCACCAAGTGGCAGGAGACCACAGCTGCCTGAGGCAAGGGGAGGGAGATGAGGTTCACCCTGTCTCATAAAACGGCACGCCAGAGGAACGCAGGACGGGTTGGTGTCTTTTGTAATGAACTAGGGTATTTATGACTCCGTGCATTGAAATTACTTTTTAATTGTTAAATTATTTCTGAAGTTTTCTGAAACACCTTTGAAGATTATAAATCTTTCACTGTGGAAAAAGAACCGTAAAGACAACACAATTCATTATAACTTTTTTTGTGTTTAGATCATTATACCCTGAAGAAAGGCACTGAAAAGCACTAGTTGTATGTTCTGGAGAATGACAACATGAATTAGTAAGGTCAATCCTTCCTTTAGCACTAAGTAAAGTCATGAATCTAGTACTACTGAGACACGACAATAAATTTCCAGCAAGAAACCAAGTCCACATCATTGCTAAGTTACCTAAACGTAACAGTGGGTCAAATAAATAATAAAGACCACACACATGAAAGCTGACAGATTTAGCAAGCTGAACTTCCCACACAAACTTTAACAACACTTTGTTAACATCAAGCTAAAATCCAAGAGTAGCCTAGATGTTAAATACTTTCTTCCCTGTTTGTACCAGAAAAAAGTAAGTGTATGAAATTAGGAGTAAAATAAATAAACAAATAGAATAAATAAAGTAGTTTATGGAGCACACCTCAACAAGACCTACAATAACCCTTCCAAAAGACAATCTTTCTGAGCAGTGAGGAAGCTGCAAGTGACCTCTTCAGCTTGCTATGTCATCAGTGTTTTTACCTTTGTCTACAGGCTACCAAGACACGGCTGGAAGATTCTGGTGCAGCATCTTGTTGCTGCCAGATTTCTACTACTGCAATTCACCCTGACGCCTTCCCTGCTGATCTCAGTAGCTCCACACCTCCACAGACAGCATGCTTGGGAAGCTCACCTCGCCACCCCCCAGCCTTTGTGCCGCTCCTCGGCACAGCACCCCATCTCTGCATCCGCTGTGATAGCACTTCCACTGTGAGACAGCTCAGAGGTGCAGAGGAGGAACATGAGGGGCTGCAGAATGATGTAAACGAGAATGGGAGACTTTTAAATTTTTAACAAGGAGCTTTTGGATGGCCTTCAGGGACAGCACAGCCTGTCAGAGAGAAGCCATGAAGAGCTCCACAAATAGATGTATCTGCTGTACAGAGAGTGAGGATACAATCACAAAGCTTACATTTGCTTATAAAAGGTAAAGAGGCAAAGATGCAAAGATGCAGCAATGGAATTGCAGTAAGACTCAGAAAGATATTTCTAACAGCTGATTCTGAATATGCTTTAATATCATATAACCCATCATAATATGATCCATATTGACGTGTCCTGAGATGATGAGGCTTTGGGCAGGTGTTCTAGAAGCTTAGACTGACAGAGAAAGCCAAACCACTGAAAGAAACAACAGCTTTAAGGGTGGCCTGCTTGTAGGTGCACAGAGGCATAGGTCCATGCTGGAGACAACACACAAGGAGTCCAAGCCTCTGGAAGGACAGCATGGAAAAATCGAGCAGGGGAAATTCAGTTGTAAAGCCCTATTCAGCACCACGGACTTCCCCTGAGTTGAGTTGCACATCTGAAAATCTTTTGCTTTCCCTGACTTATCAGTAGTTGGCTACAATCTTTCCAGTTCCACTATTGCCTGCATTCAACCCCTATTTAGGACTTAGGGCATATATTTATCAAAGCAGTAAAATTAGGGGTCTTGAGAGGGCAGAGGGAGGTCAGTATGGAAGCAGCATCCTGCCGGTGTCTGAAGCAAAACCCTTGTATGAGCAGATACACTTTCCCCAAAAATCACATGGAGAAATCTTATCCACCCCTTTTATTAAGTTCATTAAACTCTCACTATAATAGTGTTTCATGATGGCTATGTGCCTGAGGTAACACCAAGGTATCAATCTGAGTTTCTTTGCTCTCTTGAGTTAGTGGGATGGGCCAGGCTTTTCTTTTAATACATAATTCTCTCCTCTCTCCTTTCTCCTCCTTTCCAATTTTCCAGTTAATCTCTCTTTCTGTTCTAATTTCACATCTTGTTTGTGTGACTGTGCAACAGGAAAACTGGATGTAGCATTTCATTCCTGAGGATCTCGGATACAGGGGTTCCACGGCCAAATCCCAAAGCCATGGCCCCGATGACTCCATCTCTGTGTGCTGCTCCTGTGCATCTGCTGCCTGACAAACAAACAGACCCTTGAAGAACAAGCAGGGGCAATCACCATTCAAGGAAAACTTTGTTTTAAGACAGCCAGCAGAGATGGCTTCAAAGGTTAGCAGGAAGATGCTGAATCCCACCTGGTACGGAGCCCCAGGGGCAGGACAGTGATAAAGCAGGGAGTGCTCCCAGAGGTGCAGCACACTGAACAGTTTCAAGGAACTGAAGAGTTTTCTGGTTAAAGCTCTACGTAAACTCACTGCACTGGTAAGGGATAGAAGACAAAAATGTGAGGATTATCCAAGTCAAGTTACCAGATGAATTTTCTCTGCTTATCGCAGGAAAGATTGCTCCGAAAATAAAGACAATAAGGAAGCCAAAGAGAGTCAAGAGAGAAGCCACAAGCAAAATGAGTCCCAAACACAAGATGATGGAAACCACTACTTTTTCAGTAGATTTCAGTCCCCCATTTAGCACCATTTCTATTTAACTAATATGCAGTTTGATTTTAGCCAGACACTCAGAGACAGTTTTTATGCCACTCACATCAATCAGAAGAAGCAGAACAGGAAATCATCCTTGTATTGCTGATACTGAGGCTTCCCATGATTTATCTCAGCAGCATCACATGGATATTGAAAAGGACAGTGAAGATACATGATCTTAGAAGAGATATTCCACATACTTCCCACCAGGCTTATCTGGAAACATGCTAAAATAAGCATCAGAGACATTCTTTTCCAATTGCTTTTCATAGTGTCTCAAGCAGAAAAATATTAAGTGTGAAAAGCAACACACCAATCTAAATTAAGGATGTGAGCATTTTCCCATCCAGTGATGGGAAGGAGCTAATCTATCAGAGCAATTTCAGAATTAATAAGTTTCCTAAGTATTAATATATGGATCTAATCTACCTTCAATGTTATCCAAATTACCTTGTGCTGAAAGAACAAGTTCTGTATAATGAAGGGAAACAAACGAAGCTCACAGAAAAATAATTAAAGTTGGGGAGTTGCAACGGGAATTGGAGTCAGCACTGCTTCATGTTCTGTGTTGAAAATTTATTCTTACGGTTAACCAGCTTCCTCATCCATAAGGTGGAGACGATAATACTCGCTTCAGTCCCAAGAGCATGCCAGTAAGATCTACAGATAAGCCATCAGAACTGCTATTATTAATATCACATATGCTTGGCATGCATTTTTTACTTCAAAACAGCCTTACAGAATGCATTTCTGGTCTACTCTCAGTGTCTAGGGAATCACTTTTTTAGACTTCAGAAAAGTTATTCTCAATTTATTTACAACACTTGGGCATAGTCTTTGCCATTGACTTTAATTCTATTTTACAGCTTGTTAGTTTTATGGGATTTTGTTCTCTGTACGATGTGGGAACACAGGAGCGCAATGATTCAACTAACACCAGTTTTACCAACCAGCCAGATTTAACAGGCTATTTCTTGTTGTATCCTATAAACACAGTGAGCAGCCAATCTGATAGTTAATGATGCAAACCATAAGCAGAGGTAGTGTTTTGTGCCAAGATACAATATGTGCAGATTGCAAAAGCTCACAGTGAAATTTCTGTGGAAAAAAAAAATACAGCATGGAGGTTTCTGTTATTTCGTGCAATTCAAAACGGAGTATCACTACTATGAAAAACAGATAGATTAATCAGAAAAAACCCAAAGATATTGACAGAATGAGAGAATACCTCGTATTGTTCATGGAAGGTATCTGCAACCAACTGCGGGAAAACTTTATCAGAACAGGACTCCCAGATTTATTTTCATGCTCTGCCATCCGCTAAGAGACTTTGGTCTAAATGACAAAGCAGATTATATGGGAAGCACAAAATGTACTAGCTTCTGGAGAGGGCTTATTTTTTAGTATCTGTGAAGCTGTTGAAGAATCTTACACAAGAAGTTATTTATAATGACTTAAAAATAGAATTTTCTTTGAGGTATCCTATCCAAATTATAGAAAAAAAAAAAAGACTTAAGAAACAGGATGAGATATGTTCTTAAACCAGGCTTTTTAAAAAAAAAAATCTTTGTAGGTGTCTCAAAAGGGAGATTGGTATACTATCAGCATTTTCTGAACTGGCACAGGAGCTACAGGGGATAGCGAACTATAAAATGCTGTCCTTGATGACATACAGACAATAAAATGAAAAAAAATCTTAAAAATTCAGAATGAAATAGCAGAGTTGGCAGTAATGACCTGATTCACAGTTCCTGACTGCTGGAATTTGACAATACTGGATCATTAGAAATGCCTTAGTAACACAGACATCTCTCCTGAACAAACTGGTATCGCTACAATCCATCAATTTGCTGGAATTTCATAACCACATTAGGCTTCATTTCTCAGGTATTGTGGTCAACAGCTATAGCCAAAATATATATCTCTCTTCCAGTTATCTTTTTTTCAATCATATATCCTTTTGCTACATTTTAGAAGTATTTCTTCATTTTGGTTTTTTTCATCCTTACACTTTTTTTGTAGAATAATGGGCTATAAATCATGAAAAATCTGCTCAGCTGTAGAAATAAGTATTTTGTTCGATCCTTCATGACAGATTTAAGATGTCATTGTCAGCTTTAGGATATTTGTCTGTATTAGTCATCCTGCCAGCATTAAGATAGTAAGAGAAAAGATAAGGGTATGCTGGAAGGCCCATGAAGCCAAGGGAGTCTTTCTACTGATGTCAGCTATTTTGTACCATGTTCCTCTAGCAAGGGATTAGGACACAAAGGACAGCTTCTCAGGCCAAATTCTGTACTTCTTCATTTGCACTCATTTTCATTGAGCAGGCTCAATAAAGTCTGGGGACTGTCACTCCTGCACCCTTTATACAAGTGTCAATGATTTTGCTGATGGGTGAAGGGGACCTTGGCAAGAGATGGCCGAGTGCCACAGACAGAGAAAGGGGAGGGCAGAGGACATGCTGGGGAGTACAGCCACACAGGGCCAGCAGGACCCATCCTGCCACCTGAGGCCAGGTTTACAAGGTTGAGATGGATGTGGAAAAAATGAGATCGAGGTGGGAAAAAAGCAATTAAGGGTGGGTTGTTTATTAGGGATGAGACTGGAGTGGAGAAAAGAGGTACAAGGGCGGCAAAAAGGAGGGTCAAGAACCGGCAGGAGTTAGTAACAGCAGATGCAATTGACATTAACCAGGGCTACTTGGGGGTAACAACAAGGTGGGGACGCACTTGAGTACTGCAGCCTGTTGTCCTAAAATGGAACAACCAACCAAGCCTGTTGTTCTGAGCACATCACGTGTGCTGACCTGCTGGCGCACTCGGGAGTGCTGAGTGGGATGGGCACAGGGGAACATCCAAGGCGGATGGATTGAGCATTTGGTGTTGTCGTGCTGGTGCATGTACCAAGCCTGATAGCATCAGCCTCTTCCTGACCTTCTCCTCACATGCACACCAGCAGAAGGAAACCCTCTCCCACCAACACTGCGTCATCTCCCTGAAATGGCATCAGCTAAATTGATAAAGGCAGCGGCACTTTTCCATTGGCATAGCTTCGTATGTATTAGGGGCTTTGCCAGGATAATTTCCCTAGCTAGGAGGGGATGATTATTTTTAGCTGTCTCTACACAACATATGTATGCTGGAAAAATCATCTGAAGTCATTTCACTGCTTGCCTAGTCCCAAAGAAGGAGTTAATGTCTTCAAATTCAGTAAGTGGAAGAGAAGGTAATGAAACTGAATTGCCCATTTCTTCCCAAAAATGCTACATAAAATTATTGCATTCTTACATTGAAAGCATTATTTTGGGGACAATAGGGACTTAGCTAGAAAACTAGGCAAAAGTCTCTTCCTTCCAAATTGTTTTTTCCACTGGTGCTTTTCTAAAATAACCCTTAGAACTTTTTTTCAGTTTGTTTCATACAGACAATGTTTTCCTGTAAGTATTACTGCCTTTAGACACTGCACAAATTATCCTTAAAGGAATATATAGCATATTATCCTCACAGATATCAAATCCAAGTACCCCCATTCAGAGTGTAAACCACTGAAGTTGAGATAACTACACCTCAGTTTTCCAGCAGACAAATGTGCTGTCTTTGGGTGCCAGCTGTGCTGCCGAAGTTTGGTTCAAATTCTGAAGTGAGATGCCACAGAGCAAAAAGAAATCATATATGAGAGTCATTATCTTCAAAAACAAAAGGGAGTTCTACAACTCTCAAAGAGAGCTAGACAAAAAGAAGAAAAAGGGGCTTGTTCATTAAGGAGAAGACTTAATAAAATTCGGAGACCAGCCTGCAGAAACAAATCTGATTGGCTCCACACCAAGACACCTACAGTAGATATAAACCCAGAAATGTGACTAAATATATTAACTCTTATTAATTATGAGGTTTTTTTATTAAAATCTGTTTCATTTTTCAGAGACAGTGACTGATAGGCTATTGAATAACCACTGAAAAATGTCCACTTGCATTTACAGCACATTTACAACTGAGCAAAAGCACTGTTCAATGCTACAAAATGCAAACAATTGCACAAAGCAGCATAATACTGGAGAATCCAGGCACTCCTAGGAGGAATCTGAGATTTGGGATGCTAGTAATTGCCAGCATATTTCTTGCTTGGTTTAGCGACTAGAATATTTGACAGTACCATACATTCTTTATTGATGTTCTCTCAGGAAGACCGGTATTTTATACACAGTGTGTTTGTTAATAGGAAGAAGATTTTAAGCTGCTAAACAAAAAGTTCTATTTGTTAGGATTTGTTCATCACTGAAATAGGCAAGGGTTTGGAAGTAGATCAATCTACCTGCAGTGTCAAAAATCACATTTACAAGGTAAGTAACAAAATAACCTGTATGCCTTTTTTGTTGCTGTTACTGTTTAGTGGGGAAAACTTCTGACATGCAGGTAAAAATTTTTTTTTTTAAATTATAAGTGATTGACACTCCCAACAAATTTTAAAATAATCAAATCAGATGGAAAGAACTCGCACTAAAAATTTTATTTTTAAAAAATCATGATGAATACACGGGCGGATGACTTTCCATAATTCTTAGGCAGTGGTAATCACAATTCTCCTGGTCTTTGATATAACACTCAGATTTTATTTGAGGCCCAGATATAACATTTGGCATCTGTACACAAGAATGATCTCAAGTGAAACCCTCTCTACAATGACTGTCAGTTCCCTGTTTCAGGTGGTTGAATAGAGATGACATTCACCTGAAATACTTCGACTTTGCAAAACCAAAAAAACAACAAGCAGTCTGATCCTGATCCTGTTCCCATTTAACTCAAGAGAATTTTTCTCTACCCACTGCTTATATTCTTTCACAGAAAAGCAGAGATAGCTCAAGGCAGCAGGCAAGGTAGGCAGCAGCCTGGAGCAGAAAGCTGCCTACACCACCCAGGAGAAGAGGAGCACGGTGCTCATTTGCAATTCCACAGCCCTCACTGGTGCACCGTCTCACAACTCAGATGCACTGCCTGAGATCAAGCCTTTCAGATGAAATTTCACCAGTCTATGAGTACCCATCGTTTTTAAGTCTCAGCTGCTCTGGAACTGGAAAGCTGATTTCTGAAACATTCTTCTGTCTTACAAAATTAGTACTACCATGCAAATAATCTCCTGAAGAAATCTACATTTTTACATTCTCACCACATGAACCCTCGCTTGATGCTGGGCAATGCTTGCTTCTCTCAGTACTTTTTCACAGCTGGTGGATATTTGTTTTGTCTTGTTTTGTTTTCTAAATCCATGTAAAGCAACTCCAGACTGATTTCAGTTCCACGCTGCACAGATTTCTCCCAGAAAAGACTGAAACTTTTTTTCCTGTGTTTTCAGGGAACATTTAAATACTTTATATAAAAAGAGAAACAGCTTCAGCAGGGGTGCTGAGAGACCCCCACTGTGGCTAATTCTACCTATCTCTCAAGGAAGCTCACAGTCAAGTATCAAATCAGACAAGATGAGAGACAGGAATAGGAAAGCCCCAGTGCTGCCAACATGATCGGTTGTGCATCGGGCATTTCCTCCTGGTTTCAGGAGACAGGGATGGATACGACTTGCCTGGCTCCAGAACTGAACACTGTCAGCCTCAATCCACTAGCCTAGGGGTAAAACTTTGATTCCAATCCTCCCCAAGGCATCTCCCATTACAGGCAGCTGGAAGGGGTTCATGTATAAGTTCAATAAGGAATACCTTATTAAGCCTGAAATAACCTTCAGACTCTGAGAAATAGGTGTCACACAGCAAAACCTTCATGTATCTACCTACACAGGAGTCCTGTACTACACTTAGCTTTTTGATCTCAAAGTCACTGGTCTCATCGGTGTGCAGGTGCTCGTCTCCTCGAAGGAAGGTAGGTTAAAGCACATACTGAGTTTGCTAGTCTTCTTTCATCCCACTCCATACAGACTCCTAACATTTCATCTTTCTGGTCCTCCTTAAGAGTCAGGAAATAGAAGAAATCAGTGGGTGTTTTTAAGCACTTTAGATGCCAAATTATGAGTTGAATGGTTATAATATGTGATTCAATTCAAATGAGTCTCTCTGTGTCCTCACACTCTAAAGATTACCCAAAAGATTACACTTCTTTAGAGCTGTCTGTATCGCCAAATCAGAAACTTCAGATGAAAGTCAAGTATTTGCAAATTCTTAGTCAGAAACTATTGCAAGTGTCATTAGCTTTCCAAACGAAAGCATTTAGAAAACAATCTCACCAATACAGAGGAAAACTTAGCAGGGATCTATTGATTAGAAAACACCAGAATTAGTATTATTTAATTCAGAGGGCTTATGTGATAATATTTTCTTGTTAAAATAAGGTAGGTTGTTAAAGATGTCACAAAATTACTGACAGGGACTTCAACAAAGAAAAAATACCCTTTGATGTTGCCAAGAGAACTGGGAACAGTTTTGGAGGGGAGTGTATTCTGATCTGTTTTCCTAGATGGGAATATTTTCCCAAAACAAGGCCAATGGCAGATTCCCCCTTTAGGGCTTCAGTCTGATAACAATGATCAGTCCCCAGCCATTTGCATGAATCCTGATTTGCAAATAGAAACCTGAAGTTTTTTCACCTCTATTCCCGGTTGCTGGTTGCACAGGATTTTCCTATCACTACAATGGTACATTGCAGACTGTGTGCTAATGCTCTCACTCCTTCTCTGTGCTGCTATTACAAGGCAGTGTGCTGGTAAGGAAATCTGGGCTCGTTAATCCTGCCAATACTCTGCACCCTGTCATGCGCTGCTCATTAGGAGCTGCGGGCACCCAGACTGTCTCAGCCCATCAGTTACAGAAGTTACAGGAGCCTTTCCCAGCTTGCTGGTAATAAAGACATGAAGTCTGCCACTATCACAATTGTCTTCAGAAGAAGAAAAGCAGCAAGTGCTAATTAAAGGAGGTGTCACAGTAGGCTGTACATTAAACGTCATTCAGAATGAACACTGGAGTGTGAAGGATGGAAAGCTTGCTTCCTTTTTCCAAGACACACAGCTGAAAGTTAAACACCGAATGACCTCTCTGAAACAGTACAATCTGCATCTATTTTCCCAAATTCTGTATAGTAATGTAACATCCTAAAGCCTTGCATTAAGAACTTAACTGCAGCATTCAGCAGTGTTTAATTTTAGCAATTAAACAAGTTTAAAGTTTGTTCTTTCAATGCAGGATCAGCTTCAGTGCAGCAGTGGATTTACTTCATCTGTCCATACAGACACGCTGCTGTAATTTGTGAGCAGGATTTGCCTAAGTGCAGGGTGAAGCAGTGAAGGACAGCAACAATTGAAAGGGATTTCATCTTATAGGGGTTTCCATAAATTCTGGTATACTAGAGGCTACCTATTGGGACTACTATAGCATTTCTCACCTGAGACAAAGTGAGCACCTCACCAGTTGTGACTAAGGGAGATCTGCCAGTTGGTGTATCTCTCCTGCAAACCCAGTCCCATTTATGCTAGCTTCAAACACCACACCTACCCTAGGCAACATCTTCTCTTGCTCATCTCTTCCTTTCTTTAGAGTGTTTTTCCCAGGACAGGGTTGTCTTACTGTAGACACAACTGTCAGTGTCCATCTACATCCACAAGCAACGCCGGCTCTTCTTCACAGCTAATTTACATCCATTTCATGGGAACTATTGTCACGGTCTTCCCAATCACCTTTTTTGCAAAACTAAGCAGCTGTGCTTTGCTAAATCCTTGCTTAGAACTCAAGCTTCCCATGCCTTTGGTATTTCTTGATACTGCTGTCTAGACTGTCTCCTTTTGCTCACTCTCTCTCCTACGGTACTAAACTAGCGCAGGTGCTCCCCCTGGGACCTCAGCAGGTCAAAGTAAGTATGCACATATTTTGCAGTCATTACTTGGGGCGATCTACACATTAACTACTCCAGATTATTTTCCCTGAAGCAAGTCTGCTCTCAGTTTCTATTAAACTATGCAGCAATCACACTGGAAGAGAAATAAAAGCATCCAATTACGTAGCTCACCTGGAGTAGCTGCTCTGTCTCGAGTTTTGAGGTGACATTTTTCCAAACTATTATTGTCAGCATATGCACACATGCAAATATATGCATTCCCCCATTTCAGACCTGATGTCTACATCCATCCTGCATAAGACTGTTAAACTTTCAACAGTTCTGCACTTCACTGAGAGCTACCAAAGACAGACAATGTCAGTGAGCATTTCTGAAAATAAAACTTAGCTTTGTAAGACCATCTTTTTCAGCTACCTGGAAGCAATCTAGATTTATTTTTATTACTGTAATGGATGTTTTTTATTATTGTAATAGAGTAGATGTCATAATTGTTCACCAAACAATATATCTAAATGAAATCTTAAACATTTATTTTACAGGACTAATCAACACATCACAGCACCAATTTTCATCCACAGTGCAGAAAAGGTCAGTATGCAAATTGCAATATGCTAAAAATGGATCTGCTCTGAGTAATGCCCAATCAAGTTAGTGAAACTACATCCTGAAGACAAAGTTTGGCTTTCTGTTTTACCTCTGATATTTTGAATCTGTTCTACAGACTAACGCGGGATTCAAAATGTCAGGGAGAAAAATGAGAAATTAGGCAAAGTAGAAATAACATTTTCTGTCATTATGCACAGTCTATTTATACAGTAGAAATCTTTGCATTACTTTTTCCATGAAAAAACACATTTGATTATCCATCTGTTTATTCTGCTTTTCTTTAATTTCAGTATTTTTCTACTTAAATTTGTATAAATTGTAAAATTACTTATTACTGGTATATACATACTAGATGAACCTTAGAACAACATTAGCTTTTTTTTTTTTAATTAGGGAAGCAATGTTAATAATCTTTTAAGCTGTTTGAATGCACCTATATAATTCTGAAGAGCAGTCTGGTCAGAATGATCTCGAGCCGTTTGTAGGTGACAAAGAATTTTGCAAATCTTTTTTGCCAGAAATTGGGAAATTTCAACATCGTATAAAACCGTAAGTAAAATTATCCAAAGACCAATGAATTTCATGAATGCATGATTAGAATATTTTTCTTCTGTTAAATATCTGAGATCTTTAGATGGATGGGAAAGGAAAAGTAGAAATCATTATGTGCAGTATGCGTCCCATACTTCATGTGCAAGTTTGTAACCAAGAGAACCATCAAAATATATACAAAATATGTAGCAGTTATTGTAGCTGGAAAGTACCTGGCAAACTGGTTAATTTTGCATATTTATGGCCATGATATTGGTGCTGAGTACCTAACAGGCATAAGTTTTGCTGGGTAAAATTGCTCTGGAATAAATACAGGATTTGGTAGGTACAGCAGTTATATGTACATACATCTGAATCCACACACTCAAAAAGTCCTTTGGGACTAACCCATTCTGGAATAAAACATTATGGAAGACAGGCATGTTAAGGCAAAGTCCCCAGATGAACTACCTTTATTTATTAAGGAGGGCTTCTGTTCAGCGTAAAGCTGTTAACATTCGTAATTTTTCCCAGCTTGAAATTTCATACAGGCTTAACTCCTTTTGTTTTTCAGATACGCTCATGTTTTTCTTTCTTAATTACCAGTAAGAAGCTGCTAGATGCTTCCATCAAAGTGTTACAGCATTGGTAGGCATTAGTCTATCTCCGGTTGTTCTTCATAGTATAGGGTTTTTAGATCATGTCAGAAAAAGATGCATCTGAGGATGGAAAATACTGTGCTGTTATACATGTTTTAGCACTACAGACATGAAAATCTGACAGGTCAGAACAAAGACCACGTTACTTGGATGCAGTCTTGTGTAGAGTGAAACATGAATAATACAGCATTTTTCTCTGTCCCCTTCCTAAAAATTTCCAATGTTTGCTTTTGACATCTGATGGACATTCAGCTGTTCCCTTTATAAAAAATCTGTTAAGACACCAGCACTTTTTTCCTAAGTGGCCGTAAATCCACTATGACTGCAATTCTTCTCCTTTTAAAAATCTTAACATGTACTGTCACTGAATTTTCTCTGCTGTCTTATTGCTCGGTCACACTCAATACTGTCAAATCCCTGTACAACTCTTCCCAGTTGACTCAAGCACCACCATCAGCTTTATTACGTCAATATCAACCCCTTTTTCCTTATGTTGGATTGATGCCTTACAGGATCCCCCCATCATAAAACTCGATGATTTACTCCTAACTTTCAACCTGCTATTAATTCACTACAAGAGTTTCCCTTTCATTGCAGACCACTTTTAATTCTTTATAAGTCTTCAGGAAAGAACACTGTTAATAACTTCTGGAAATTCAAGTAGATTATAACTGGATGATAATTTTTACCCAAATCATTGCCTCCCCTGAAGTATTGGGTAGACTTGTGAATTTTGGCCTCTTCCCATTAAGCCAGGCTGTTTAGCCTGCACAATGAACAACACAATCCTAAATTACAAGTGAATCCCTATTACCATTCATTTCATGCTGAAGCACTAAACTATAGCTGTGGTTTGAGAACACTCATCCCAATCAGCTCTCTTTGCACATGTGACAGTCCAGCTGTCAGAAACTGAAAAGTTCTGAATTACGGAAATTTTTTTTACAGGATTGTTATTAAACATATCCAATTTTTATTTTCTTTTATTTCTCCAATGCAATAAAAATGAATGGAGCTGTGGGAGAGAGGAGAAAGCTCTTGAAAAGGAGAAGGTAGGTTTCCTAGAGTTCATTGCTAAGGAAACCAACAAGCCTAAACCAATGGAATAGCCCAAAATGAGGGCTTCCTAGCTCAGAAGAGACCTCAAAGCTTCAGGGGACAGAGTAGAAAGACATCTCCAATCAAAGTCCCTAAGGAAACAGGTGATGTCACTTGGTGCTCCAGCATAGTGATAAAGCAATATTGTCACAGTGCACCTGACACTGGAGCAATAGGTATGGGCTGATGATTTAATATTGAACTTTTAATGCCATATCTGAAGAATTTTGGCTGTCTGCTACAGTGGACAGCAGACACAGGCCAAAGTACAGTTATTCACACCCAGTTTTATGGTTTGTTTTTTCTCATGTTATGACATGAGACAGAGAGAACACGCACAAAGGTTTTTGCCTGCTTGAACTGACAAATGTAGGATTCCTAACGAAGAAAAATCCATGGTGATATTCCCGTAAGTATTAGAGTGCTTATCTTTTGATATAACTATTCAAACATATTCATAGATACAGGTATATGTACACACAGAGAAAACCAGAAAAAGCTTATGTTTCACTCTAGATAACCATTGCAACACAGTGAAAAAGGCTCACTTGCAACATCCTTTATGGAATTCTGATATCCTTTTAAGTGATTATATTGTTACAGATTCACATTCATACAAATAAATTATAAACAAATATGCTAGTGCTGCTAGAAGGGCTATTTTTTTCCTGGTTTTACAACTATCATTTTACAATATAATTCTTATGGCTCAATCTTGGTAAAAACACTCGAAGGCAGGAATATAAAAGCCACAGCCACCTTTCCTAAAGATATTTTCCAAGCAAAATCCAGGTTCCTGTTCCCTGGATTCTAATGTTGGCAGGCAGTTACTTTTCCTGTAACAGGCTGAACATGATCCCAAATCTGAAAAAATAACAAGCTCTAAGAATATTCAGGTCTAGAAATGCATGTTCCACAAGAACTTTGAACTAACCTTCTTCAGTTGTATATACATTTTTAAGAAAAGTAAAAGCAAGGTCTGAGCAAATCAAAGTACAAAATTGGAAGTAGAGGGGGAAGGAAAAAGCTTCCACAAATTAAACTGTTAAGCACTACAGAATTTTGCACAGGCACCACAAATAGGTAGGTTAGAAAACAAAAGAACATGAAAGAGTTGAAAAGTGAAACAATGTAGGTTTAAAGAGCCAAGATTAATCATCTCTCTTTCCTTTGAAAAAGAGCATTCCAAAAAGGCATCACCAAAATGCAAGTAAGATGCCACAATAAAAAGATGTATTATGTACCAACAAATACTTAGTGTTTGAAGAGACATCACAAAAACTACATCACAGCCTTGAAATAGGTATTTAATTTCACAGACAATCCTTAGTTTTACTGGGTACAAAGAAAAGTGGTTTAGATGTCATTTTCTCTGTTTAACTCACAAAAAATAGGCATTTGCTTTAATTTATTTTTTCTGTGGTAACAAATCCAGAAGAAATAGAGTTATGCTTTTTTTTGTACATCAATGAATACCTTTGTTACATTAACCTGAAAGAATTTTTTATCCTGTGTCTTTGAGCTGCATACACAAATATCAGAGAGGCAAATATCATAGATAAAAATGAACCTGGTTTAGAAACAGACTTTCTGCCATGGCGTATCACAAGGAGAGTTAACTTTTTGCTTTCCAAATAAAAAAATATTAAATACTGAAACATTCTTTGAAATGTTAATATTTAATTCTTTAATAGCATCCTCAGAGACTTTCCAACTCTCACCTAATTTGAGGGTAATAGGTTACAGCAATTTTTATTGCTGCACTGGACATAATCCTTTTTGTGTGTGCTTTTATGTTATGCCAAAATTGCCTGAGTGCATATGAGTAAGTTTAGGCAGAGGGAGTGGGTTGGTTTGTTGGTTTGGTATTTTTTTTAAGAACGTGTACACATTGGAAGGAATGCTTTTGCTTTCTGCTTTGGTTTTTACCAAGCAACATTTCTGACCATGCACCATCTCACTATTGTTTCTGTACCCGCTGCATCTGCTCTGCAGAACTTCCCACTTTTATTTTTTTCTTGTAAATCACATTGGATTTTGTATTCAGACCTTACACAGAACTGAAAAGCATTTAATGAAATGTCCCCCACAGCCCATCACAGAGCTCTGCTCTGCATGTGAGAAGGTGGCAGTGATCTGACCCTGGCTGGGCTCTGCGTTTGCCTCTCCCTGCCCTGTTCTGGCAGAGTAGAGCCCAGCAGAAAACTGCTGGCTTCTTTCAAAAAGCTCCCTAAGTGCCACATCTTGAAAAGCATGAAGAGGAAACTTACACATTTAGAAACCCATCTACTGGCTGCAGCAGAGCCTGAAAAGCAGCAACAGAGAAAAAGAAAAGAGGACTCACCAAGATACATCCTGATGTAGGGGGAAGAGTTTTGGTAGCAACCCTCAATAGTTTCTGCTTCTCTCCTCTTTTCCTTTCTCAGTCCCCCCCACTCCTAATTTCCCCATTTAAGGGAGAAAATAACAAGGCAGAAGAAGCCAAGAGACTTTCATGACATAAACAATAAGGCCTTCCTGTGCCAATATTTCCTTTAAAAACACTTGCCAATAAAGCTCCTGGAGGCCAGCAAGAGAAAGAAACGCCGAAACAGCCATGACATGAACTTGGCATATTTTCTGACTCACTCACTTCCCTTGAGACAATCCCTCCAAGAGAATGTTGAAGGATAATGGGAAAAGAAAATTTCTTCCAGTGAAAAGGACTTCAGCTGCCCGTGCATACAAGAAAACTGCCAATTAACTTTATTTCTGTTTACCTACAGCCTTGCTCACACAGCCACCTCCACTGACATGTTTCCTGACTCACACACTCATGTTTGTAAGTTCATCTTGTAATCCTGGTCTCTGAGACAGACAAAGAGATTTAAAAAAAAAAAAAAATCTGAGAATTCTGGACTCCAAATAATATCTGAACAGCAGAGAGAATGATCAATAAATGATAAAGGGCAGCCAAATACTTGGCTGCTTCACATATTAAATCCATATTTCCCTTTTCTTTATCCCTGCTATTTATACTTCTTTTATAATTTCTTAGAGCCAGACACACTAGTCTATAAAAATTAAGAATGCTCATATTCCTTCAGATATCTGTAATGAAAGATTGTCAAGATTATTGTGTCTCATCAATGTATCTCACTTTGAGTAACACTGTGTTTTCAAAAACAAATGGCATGTTCAGAACCAGAAATTAAAATCTCCTTGGAAATCAGCATCTTACACACACACACATGCATTCACTCACTCACTCATTCCTGGGGTGCAGCTGGCCCCCGCCTGTGGCTCGTGGGCCGGCACGCAAGGCTTTGGCTGTCTCCTCTCGCTCGCGCCTTCATCTTCATCTCCAGCGCAGGGACCTTCCCCAGGAGGCCGGAGCCCAGCTCCTGACGGGGAGCACAGGCAGGAGGCAGAGCAGCACTGGACTGATGGCAGAGGACAATGTGGATCCTCCTCCACCACGGGGTTGCAGCAGCTCCCACTTTTCCAGGGGCAGGGGCAGGCTGGCAAAATGTGTCTCTGGTCAGGCTCCGCTGCAGGGCTGCCACCCCACTGCCCTCCCCTCTAATGCCAGACCGGGCAGAAAGCCCCGCCTCGAGACAGACCGAGCAGAAATTGCTGTTGCTTTGAGGGAGTTGTTTGATTACCAGTCTCAGTCTTGCGATGTGGGGACACCACCTCTTCCTTCCACATGTACCCGACTCAGGGGACCGCGCGGGGACCCGTCCGTGCCTCTCCGCGAACCCTGCACCCCGTCACTGCGGGAGTCCTGCTCGCTCTGTTCCTAGGAGGGCAGCAGGAACTGCCAAGTGCTCCTCGCTCGGCTAAGGGCTCTCGGTGTTGCTGGGGTTTGGTTTCACATTCAACTCCTTAGATTAGCATCAGGGTATCACATATCAAAATAACCACTAGTGAGGATTTGCTGGCCTGCTCAGAAGAGAGGGTTCACCATACCTACAGCTGCATAATTTTACTTTAATGTAGTGTATTATCATACACCCCTGGTTTCTACTCTCTAACAACCTGCTTGCTGCTTTCACACTTGGGCTTATGTCACATTTGCCAAGTCCCCAGACTCTCCCCTAAGAGCCCCCCCTACCCCTTAAGATGCTCAGCAGTCACAGCTAAACCAGTGACACCATACTGGTCACATATGGGGGTTTTTTTCCTAATTTTAGTAATTTTTGGGGCATTCCTAGCTAGTATGGCTCTGCTGACAAAATGTATAAATGGTATAGGATACTACAACGGATACAATCTACATTAGAAGTTACCCATTAGCTCAGCTTTACTCCACCATGACTGCTGGGCAGCCTGTCAAGTCACACACACACACAGACTGTATGATCCTTTTTTCTTAAGCATCTTTTTCTGCCCACTTACAAAGCTAACACTGGTTTGTTTTTAGGTTTGTTTTCACCAAAACCTGAGAATGTATGTATTTTTTTGTAGCACCACCGGGGCAAGCCATCTGTGGTTGGCTGGCAAACTCTGAAACTCAGGGCTGGGGCAGAAATAT
Source organism: Gymnorhina tibicen (assembly GCA_013399875.1). Classification (NCBI taxonomy): domain Eukaryota; kingdom Metazoa; phylum Chordata; class Aves; order Passeriformes; family Artamidae; genus Gymnorhina; species Gymnorhina tibicen. Next base: position 1,283,946 of record VXAZ01002369.1, on the reverse strand, counting down.
TTAGCAGTCAAAAAAAGCTGACTTGCTCAAGAAATTAAAGCCCTTCTGACAATCTTCCAGAGAGCCCCTGAGGAAAAGGGAGGGAACCAGAGAGAGACTCAAGGAAAATGGATGGGAGCCCAGCGTTGAGATTCACGCCAGAATGGGTCCTGGCCAAGAAGGAAGGTTGGCAAGTAGACAAATACAGGCTTTCATAGGCAGCATTGTAAACAAGACATTAAAAATATTAATCCATTTAGATTTCAAGCACTGAGATGAGATTTACTTAAGAAGCAGAATTATGCTGGTAATGGCTCCTCAAACATTTCAGCTGAATGTCAAAATTTTTGCTCAACTGTATCAAGTAAAAATACAAGGAGCTGTTGACACTACAATATTCAAACATTCAATTGTGCGGCCGGGCTGGAAAAACACAGAGGAAGGCAAAGGAATGCAGAAACTCAAGCCCTCTCAAGGAAACTGCATTCACAAATTATTTTTACCTTCATTTCTACACCAAAATAATAAATTGAAGGGGTGAAATAATTTTTTTAAACCAAACTTCTTCTCGGAAATCTTTTCAAACCAAACATAAATTACTTCTACCAAAATACTTTGTTTCCAGGTAGACACAGTCATGTAGAACAGAATGTCTTTCGTGTGAAAGAAAGTTTAAGTAAACGTTGAACACCTAGACCTTAAAAAAAGTTTATTTTCTCCTGCAGGAATCAGCATGTCTCCCCTCTTCCCCAAAAACATCCACTTTTTCTGAATGACTGAGTATTTTAATTTTCTTTTTAAATGTATTGGATAAGTCACCAAAGTAAACAGGTGCTCAGGGAAACTGAAGTACAGAAATACACGCTTTTTTGGTGCACATGGGAAGTGTCATGTCACCTTAAGCCTGTCACCACTAGGAGATTCACCAATCTTCTACAAAGTGGTGAGCAGAGGCCAGCATGTCAGGGGAGGCCCACAGGGAAGATCAAGTGCCTCGAACAATGAGAAAATATGAGCTGCAATTACTATATGGGATTCAGTAACTCAGTCAGGAATCAGAAGATTCCTGCATTGGGTTAAAGGAAAGACTAGTATTTATTGAACTAATGAGGTTGCTCCCACACACAAGTCCACATGCGCAGTCTGTGCTCAAGAGAGGTCTTTTTTTCCCCTCTCAGTAGCACCAACAATCATTGTAAAATGCCAGGCATGGAGGAACTGAGGTATCTCCATTCAAAGCACTAAAAGCATTCTAAAAAAAAGGTTCATATTCTCCATTACCTTTGGTCACTTAAAAAAACCCCTCACATTAGCTTACTGAAAAGGATAGGATAGAAAGCATCCCATCTTTTGCAACCTAGGATATACCATACAACCCTCAGAATTATATTTCTTATAAGGGTCTTTAAAAAAAGAACAAAAATAAAAAGGTAAAAAAAACCCCCAAAACCCCCAAAAACCCCACTAAGCTCTATCTTGCTTATATCTGTAGCCACTCATAAAATTATCTTAAGATCTCCACAGCAGCTGTAATGGAAGATCTGAGCAAAGGAAAACCTCAAAATAGAGTTAATGAAGGAACAACTTTGTTCTGCTTAAGAGTAAAAAAAAATAGGTTAAAGATTAAAGAATCTTCAATTTTATAACAGTTTAAACATTTAAATGCAAATTAAAGTAGAAACACATGAATTATAGAAATTCCTTAGCACTCCTATATTATGAATCATACTCTGAAATTTGCTTTCTGCACTCCCAACGGAAACAGAATGAAATACTGGCATCTCAGGTGTTTTGAAATGATATACAAGCAGCACATTTAATAGCATCAATTTTAATATGTATCTAGCACAAGGTATGTAGCATTATTAGCAATATGTATCTCAGATGCATATTTCAAAATGTTCTAGCTGAAGGTATTCTAATGAAAGCTATTTGCCTATCACATACCACAACTGGGGCAACTTCACCGTCCAGGGAGGCATTTTCATCCCGTGGAAGGAGAAGCCATTAGGGAAACGCTGCTTGGCAAACAGTAGCTCTCACACTGAAGCTGCAACATTATCCCAGCTTTCCTACATATTAAGCACAGGACTATGTTCAAAGTAAACATGTGGTCATAATTAAATAATAATTATGACTAACATTTGTGTAACACCATTCATCCAAATAGTTTAAAGCATTAGGTAAATCTGTAAACAAAAGGTCTAATCCTGCACCCTTTACTCACATAATGCCATGCAGTTCAAACGGGCTATGTAGATCTTGTCTACACACAGACCTAATTGTTCTCAATTAACTCCATGTGTCAACACTTCTTCCAGTGCGTCGTGTTCCTGTTTAGCTTAATTCTCTCACTGCTTACTACAGGTGAATGCACTGTTTCTACACTCTCACTGATTTAATATCACTTCTACGGACAATTTCCTACATGGATCCCACAGGGTTTTTAAAATATTAATGCAGAGTCACTTCCCTTACACACTTCTAATAAGACAAATATTCTTTTATAGATGAAGAAGTTCACTTGTTGCTACTACACTTCAGGGACTGACCATCACATCTGACTGGCAACTGTAAACCCAGGACCTACAGTTTCTATTCTCATACGTGAATCACACAAATAGCCTTCTTCATCCATCATGCTCCAGAGTAAAACCACAGGAAATGGTAAGAACAGGGGAAAATTCTGCAGTTTCTAAAAATAAAATATATTCAGAAGCAGACATGCTCAGCTTTCATGTATCTGTAGTACAAACATTGTCTGTTGCAGAGAACCAAAGTTTCTAACTGCTAAAAAAGAAAAAAAATAATCAGGAACAACTTGCTGACAATTTTGTGTCAGTCTGCCTTGACAGTCAAGCAACTGGAGAACACAGGGAGAGATCAGGAATACCTGAGTCAGATTTCATTTTGGCTCTGCTGTGGACAGTTACCTAAGTTCTTTGCTTCGGCAGCAGTATCTGCAAGTCAAGCTAAATCATCTCTTTCACTTATGGATCTTTTGAAATTCATGAAAATCCCTATGGCTCTTTCAAGACAAATACTGTTTACCAGCACCAGCTGTTACTTAGCTTTTAGCATTCTTCATCTTTTATCTTAAATTTTGCATAGAAGAAACTCACTGCCACAACCCACTCACACCACAATTCAGTGTATTTTCCTTCCAATTTTAATTCTTCTTTGCAAGAGATATACTCAATTTTAGCTCTTATATATATTCCATGTTATTTTGGCATACATCAGAAAGCATTTTTTTTTAGCACGAAACAAAAGCACTATAAAATGTCACCGATTGCTGAACTGTCAGTAGAGCTCACACTGGTATGGCAGTAAAACAGGGTGGGTTTTTCTTACAATTTTCAGATGAGTTTAGGCATTTCTCCGATGTGTTCATTCAAAAAAAAAAATCCAACAAAACAATAATTGTCTCATTTAAGCACAGTGTGGTCAAACCTGAAAAGAATCTAGTGTCACAACAGCAATCCCTACTAGAAAAAACAATCCTGCATTGTGGAAGGATTTCTCATGGATTCAGAAAATGCTACACAGCAGCTAGCTAGTGAAGACACGGTTCTCCTACAGCTATGCACTCTTAATTCCATATACAGATAGCATTTGTGGACCTCATATGAGTGAAAATGTGAATATTAATGGTTTAATACACAATATGTTAACAGCTTTGTTTTAATAAGCAGTGAAAAGGACATGTTTACATTAAACTGCACTGTCTTCATGTGTGAGGGTGGGGATGGACAGGTTTGCTTCTCCCATCAGTTGTACAAGCAGCATCTGTCGGCAGCACAAATGAGCAGCAGGCAGGTGAGTTCTCTCACCCTGTCCGGCCAAAAAAGCAGTAGAGGTGCTATGCTGTCTCCTGCCAGGACACCCAGAGCAGTGCTTCTGCTCAACAGCACTTCCTCGTTTATTTGTGCAGTGCCTAGGACAGGACTGCAGCAGTGTGAGCCAAGCAGTCTCTCTGCCTTCCCATGGACCGGATCTTGACAGCTGTGCAGAGACTGTGGCTAAACATTGAGCTGAGGCAGAGAAACCAACAGCAACTCCATTCAAAACTGGCCTGTAGCCTCCTCTGTTCCTTATCTGTTGCCCTTCTTCTGGGGTCAAGCCAAAATGAGCCCATAACCCTGCTGGCAAGAGCACCTCCGGCACTGCTCCACATCTTCACTTACAACAGGGGCGGACAGCACAGAGCCCAGACAGGGAAAGGATCCAGTGGGAAAATGAGTGTCATGCTGCTGGGCACCACAGGGCAGCCTATAAATACAGAGACTCTCAACTCTACCTCTTAGCAAATCTATAATCCTGGAGAATTTATTCACAGTAAGCTGTAAATCACGCCACGCAGGATACAATTCACTGATGCAGCACCAAGCACAGCACTGGAACAATTCGTGCAAGGTTTTGATGGGGGCTTCCTGTGGCACTGAATTTCAGCCAGGAAGGCTAAGAAACTATCTGAAGTGAAAATGAGCAGTACATTAAAGGAAAGCACGCAGGACAAACAGGCTTGGTTGTTTGGATTTCAAGAGCTGCTTATGTGTGAAAAGCAATTATCAGATTTGACACAACGGCAGGCTAGTCCATGCTTTCAATTCCCTTGCAGTGGCAACTGCTATTTGCTTGGAAAGCTTTTCTGTTTAATGCTAGAAATGAAGAATCAACTCTGCCTGAGATACAAGGTATGATAGTCAAAATAGACAAAAGTTGTAGCTAACATTATGGTAGGTTATAAACTGCGGTATCTCAGGACTGTTCCTGTTAGGAAAAGCAGCAGCTCCAGAGAATTAGCTGAATGCCCATGAGTCACTATTGGCTATAAGTGCATCTAGAGAAGACAATAAATAATTTTCAGGGGTAGAACGCATGTCAAAACCTTTTCTAAATCTAATTAGGACAAATGAAAGTACAAACTTCGATTTCCCCTTCCTTTTTAAAACAGTCACTTCTTATTGCTATAACTGCCTCTAACTATCACTTCCATCATTTATTTATCACATGACTCACTTACAAACACATTTTGGTATTATCCAAGTTTATCATACCACTGATTTTAAAATTTCATACGCTGCTATTTTGGGGCTCTTGCATCCCAGAAGATGTAATACTCCAAATCTCTGCAAGCACAACATGAACATCCCCACGGTAGATCTTCTGAGATGGAAGTAAATACAACACACAGTAAATATGCAACTAATACCAACACAGTTCTTCAGACCTAGCCAAAGCACTGCTTGCATTTAACTCCGAACAGGAAGAAGCCGTTCTTTTAAGAGAGATGACATTTCTGAGTGTAAAACACAGAACAGCTACTGTGGAGATCCTTTTGTTAGTCTAATGTCACTGGATCTGATAGATTTTCTCTAGGCTGAATGGAAAATGACTATGGTGATTTCTACAGATCTCACATCTGAGCATAGCATATTCTATACTCCTCTCAAAGTAAAGTTTGAAGAAGAACTTTATTCTGGGGTGCAGCAATCAAGAAAAAAACTCCACCAGCATCCTTGGGAAATTCCTACATCATTAGGGTGCAGCAGAGGCCATTGTCCACGAAGAAGTGGCAATTCTTGGCTGTCTTTAAAATACTGCACATAACGACACCTCAAACCTCCAAACTGAAAACGTTCATGAAGGACAATCTGATCAGCCATATTGGATGAGTATACTTCAATTTGAACCTAATAATAAGCTTACCTTCCATGGAGATATCCCTTTTTTAAAAAAAAAAAGTATGTAATCTAAAAAGAAAGCCTGAAAATTAGCCTAAATTTAAAAACAAAATATAAAATGTGATTTCCTACCTTATACCTTCATCACCTTCTAATAAATGCCATGCAGCTGTGGGAGGGCATTTTCAGAAGGGAGGAAAGTCCTAGGAAACAAAATGCTTTTAGTAGAATTCTGAATGGTTTCATTGAGTATTTTTAGCCTGGCCTCTTGAGAAGCTCTGCAAACATTTGCAAAACTCCAAAACAGAGCCAGGGTTATGTCACTATCTTTGGTACAAATAATTTGTTAGGAACTATTTTGTTCTGGCACAAGGATATATCAAGAGAGGATGCGTGAACTGGCTTGTTTTCTTTTGGATTAATGTTGTTTGTCAACTGAAGGCTGTCTTTATGTGGAAAGAGCAAGGTGCCAAGAAGTACATTTCACCATGCCAAAATTAAAGGGAGGAGCTCAGAAACAGTCTTTTATTACCTAATTAGTTTTATCAAATGACACAGATCAACTAACAGGAGATAACTAATAGGAAAAAGGGGTCTAATGAAAAAGTAAGTTATCAGCTGGATGCTCTCCAGAAAACAATTATATCCCTAGGTAAACAAGTACTACTGTTGGGAGGTCAGACACAAAATGCAGGGAATGGAGGTCTTCTCAGGATACCAGCCCTTGGTGGAGTTGAAATGGGTGAAAAAAGTAGAGGGATAAACTACACTGAGAAGAAGGGATGACTTGTTATAAAAGAAACTAGTATCTTCAGATAAAATTATTCCTATCTGGCATATATACATATCCCACCAGCTGTTTTTTTCTTTTGAAACACAAATCAAGTACAGCCTGCCAGATTAATATCCTTATTCAAAATGAAAATTAGAACTACAATAAGAACAGCCACATTCACCTACTCATGAACAAATTACCAGAATAAGCTTTTTACAGCTTACAGGGAAAATGGCAGTTCACAGATCTTATTTTATCTTGACTGCCCTCCTAAAACTGGAAAGGACTATCACAAAAAGAAATATGCCATTTTAGATTATATTCTGGTTTATCCACAATAACCAAATGTACCACACATACTTATGTTTCCTTTCCATTATTTTCCCAATTGCATGAACTAAACTAGCCAAACAATTCAAACTCATGTGGCTGTCATTCAGATTACATCAAATTTTAATTCCTAATGTGAACCACACTTTCATGCTTCCCATTATTTGCTTATTTAGTATATACCTAAAATACGCAAAACTTATCCAATTATTTATCTAGAAAAGTAACACAACACAGACCAGCACAAAGACATTTAAGAAGCTTTGCTAAAAAAAAAAAAATCTAAAAATGAGAACTGAATTGACTAAAGACTTGTGCCCCCCAGCAGCTTGAAGAGAAGCAACATTGACTTTTACGAACATTCCTTGAGAATTTTAAGTGATGCAACGGGGGAGTTTTATTATGCTATTCTTTCTCTTCCTCTTCCCCCTCATCCATCACCAGTTAATTTGCAAACAGACAGGGCAAAGAATTTATGGGAAAATGCTCTGTCTCTTGAGATCTGCAGTTCTACCCTTACTGCAGAGCTGTAGGGACCACAGTAGAGTTTCATGTATACTTACAGTATGCTTTAGCAAGGACTGCTAGATGCAGAACTATGAAAGGAACCTAAAAATCAGTCCCTCTAAATGGAAATACCAACCACTGCCATCCCAGAACTATGGGATGTCTATGGGATTGCTGTCAAGAGTGGGCAAAAGATGTTAATGAGGACTTGGCACGTCCTGGACAGGGCTGAGCAGCACTTCTGGGGAAGAGCAGTCCTGTTAGCACGCCTTTCCCTGCCCGGAAATGCTGAGTTACAGACCAAGTCCGAGCTCAGATAAAACATCTTGAGGACCCTGCATCCAGGTGAGAGCACCTGCAGGGACAGAAGCTTCAGCCTAGACTTATATTGCTGATCCAAATTGTCATGACCCTTTCCAAGGGACTGCTGACATTCCCATCAGCCTGCACACAGAACGGGTATCACCATTCCTTGGTGTCTCAACGGACTTAGCAGGGTACTGGATTTTGGGGACTCTACAGTAAGACAGTCTGAAAAAATAAAAGCAAAGAGAAAGAGCACATTACAGGAATGCAAATCAGTGAGCTCATGCAGGTACAAATAGAAAGCAGATTTAGTTGAGGAATGAGATAACCAGTAGATGAACTTATTTCATCTGCCATCTACCTTTAAAGCTCTGCAAAGAAAAGACTCTAAGATTCATGGCCTTCACAAGATTCCAAGTGACTCCGCAAAGAGTGGGGATTCTCTGCCAAAACCAGCCAGTCTTCACTTTCCTCCAGAGAGTCAGTCCTTGGCTGGCAAACCTTAACCACTGCGATATCCAGGCCTGCATATGGATGAGGTCACTGACCATGATCAGCACATGAGCATATGTGTGGCAGATCTCCATACACATGAGAGCCAGCTTCTCCCCTAATGTGTGAGCCTTCATTCCCACAGAACAGGGCAGTACCACTGTACTCTCTTTTTTTCTCTCCCTGCCCCACTCCTGCTGCCTTCTTATTACTTTTTCCATTTTTTCCATTTACTCTGGAACTGACTGCAAGGCATGGTGCCATCGTACTACAGCAAAATCCTCCTCGGCTCTGCCCACCTTGAAGAGACTGACAGAGGAGGAAAAACTGGCCAAGCCATGACAGTGAGCAGAACCAGAAAAGTAACCACTGCCACTCTCACCATTAGCCCCTGGCAAATCAGTCAGCCACCTCCTTCCAAAAGAACTTGCCTGAACAACAAATAACTATTTTAACTGCACATCCTTTCTCTCACAAGAGGTTTCTAGCAGACTTTGATCATATGTCCTGTGCAAAGATACTGAATTTCCAAATTCTTTCCTTACTTTTTTTCTTCTAACCCTTTCCCTCCTGTGTGCCTTAAGCAACAAGTATCTATCTACCAGAGAACTAAGTAGCAGAGATTCCTGGACTCAGATTCCTAAATCCAACTTTTTAATGCTGGGCAATGATTTTCTGGGTTCAGTTAGACTACTTAAATTTGTACAGTTCTACCTACAACGTTGTGAGAAGACTCCTCCCACAAATGGGTGTATATCCCAGTACAGCCAGTGCCACCTCCTGAGATCCATCATTCCTCCACACCTACAGCATTCCTGCAGACAGCTTCTCTGGAAATTATAAGCTTTAAGGCAACGTTCTCTGCAGACTACCTTCCTTCTCCCTGTCTCCCTGGCAAGTTTCAGCCTTCCTGCCCAGCATCCCTTACATCAGACTTGTTCTGGTGGCACAGTGTGAACCCATCAAAACAAACAATCTGAAGGAAAGGCGTTCATGCTTGCTGCTGTTTTCCCATAGCACACCAGCATTTTCCATCTGGTCCTGGGAGGACTCAGCCGAGATGCACTGCATCGCCGAGCTGTAGTCACAGTAAATACCGAGACTTCTCCACACGGACAGAGTTGGTTTGGGAAGCATACTTGAATATAAAAAAAAAATTATTACAAGGAATGTGGGCAAGAGAGGTCATCCAAACAAAAAAAGCCTCACTTGACCAGGTCACTGACCTTGCCTAAGAACGCAGGTACTGCACACAGGAAGAAAGTTATCTGTGCTGCTCAAGCTGCAGTAACACCCAGATTCATAAGCTGTTTTCCACAAGGAAAAGCTGTGTGTAAGGTCAGAAGACAATAAATCACTCTGCATTATGGATCAGCTTATTGTTTAGGACACACACATGCAGAAATATCAAAGGTTTTTTGAAATTAACAGTGAGTGATTATGTGAGGCAAATGTAATAAAAACACAACAGAATCTCTTAGCTAGGGGTAGAGAATATTCAGCCAAAGGCTTCCTCTGCCTCCCACTGCGAACAACACAGTATGGAAATAAACAAAGTGATGTATTAGGAGAATGAAGACTGAGGCTTTGCACTAACTTATTGTTTTCCTGAACCATTAATTGCTAGACAGCTTTCTGTGTCACAATAGCATTTCAATTACTGAGTTATTATATGATAAATTTACTGTATGTTTTTGAGGATGGACAAAAATTTTATAATTATTAAAATATGTCTAACAGGAACAATTACAAAGGACAACTGAGCATTTGGTCCTCCATTTGCTGTTATAAAATGCAATCTATGCAAACAGATGATAAGCAATTAACAGGTTTAACAACACATGCGATTAGCTACAGTCATATTTAGATAGAGTGATTCTTATGCATGTTAAGTGGATTATTTAATTAAGTGATATGCATTTCAGCAGAATACACTGGATCAGAGTGTGTGCAAGTTGTATGCATGTTGAAAAGAAAGTGGTCTTGTGAATCCAACACACATAGATGGAAGCTGTGACATAGACATAAGGATTATCCAATACTTCCCATTAATCTGATTTTCACTTTCTTATAATTTTGCCAGACTAATTGTTTGGGCTGAAAATTTCCACGTTGGAGGTGTGCTTCAGGCTATTTTTTTCTTACATTAACCAAAATAGTTCAATTGTTTCCAAAATAGAAGCCAAGGAAAAAAAACAGAAGACACTGTTCTACAATGGAAAAAATACTATCTGGTACCTCCTCCTTCAAGAATTCAAATATCCCTCTTGTTTTAAACAGCAGAGAGTACATTTTAATCAGGGAAGTGGCTCTTGCCAGGCCAGTTAAAATCAGTTCAAATATGATGACACTCCAAACGTCTGCAAACTTGTGAGAGGTGCTGGATATTGGGTTTAATGCTGGGTTCCACTGAGAAGCATTATCCTCATGCAAAGAGAGGAAGGTGAGATGCCTTCCCTGCCATTGCTGCTGCCCAGGATGGAGGTCAGACAGCACAGAGAGCGGGACCAGGCTGAACCACATTCTGGCAGGAAAGAAACTGCTGGGAAGAGGAGGAGGACAAAGAAGGTGTATATGGCCCATACAGACCACTTATGCAGAAGAAGAGAGTAGGATCCCCTGAAGAAGAGATTAAAAAGAGGATTTAGCTGACTGGTAATGAGTTTATGATGAAAAGAAACAGACAGGGTCATGGGTGGGGTACGGCACTTGACTTTGCAAACTCTGTGTATTGTGTGTGTGCAGCACTTCAGTAAGAATAAAATGCACTTAAAAGGATATAATAATTTTAGAAGTCAGAAACGTACAGCTCAAAGCTAATGTTCTCAGATACTGACTAAAACATGCTGCTCCTAAATATTTGGGCCACTCCATGCATGTATCCTGTTACTGAGACTCGAAACGTCCCCAAAACTGCAATCAGAAATAAACCTCTGTTCATCGGGAAAAGATCCCTTTTTTAAATTGTATATAAAAATACCCCCGTTTCCATGATTAGAAACGTACATTCAAAAACTGAGAAACATGGCCTGAAGTACCTCTTACAGCAACCAGGTGGATAGTTCTTACTGAGTTTTTTAAGGAAATATGCCTTTGAAAATCTTCCCCAATTCCTTACAAATCCAGCTATATACAACTTCATTTCATCAGTCCTGTGGAGAGGACACAGGAGCTACTCATCACGACTGAGAACAAAATATCGAAAAAAGCCCTTTGGAAGGTCAAACCGTGTGTTTACTCTATGGCTACTGTGTAGCCTGGCACACACCACCTTTTACCCAGCCATAGTAGCAGCAGAGAGTCCGTGTGAGCAAAAACCCTGTGCCTCTGTCTTCGGAGCAGCCACAGCTCAGACCCTGCCCTGGTGAGTTTGCTCCTCCACAGCTGCACCACGCCAGCACACCCAAGGTCAGAAGGCAGTGGCAAGGACAGGGCAGTCCTGAACTGCTGTCTTCTGCGGGCAGAGAGAGTAGCATGTGGAATCTGCCTCAGCAGAGGAGAATTTGTGATGGTTTTCACTGATTTCTGTTTTGATCAGTAGCCAAGTATTGGTTAATTATTGACCTTTCTTGTGTTGGTTACTCAACAGAGAGGGCATTGCATGTGCAATACACCACAGTCCAGAGCTGAAATAGAACAAAGTAAGGCAGAAAACTTGCTGTGACTGGGGGTTCAAGGTTGTACCCAGTGATTAGTCTCTGAAAGATATATAGATTTTTTTTTCTTTTAATTTTCAGCTCATTTTCTATCTCCTTCACCTGTTTTCCTTTCAACAGTGAATTCCACTTTGCACAACTTGTTGGTTATGTGATGAATTAGTTCTAAAGGCAGAAGACGGAGAGGAACACCGGCTGTGCAGTTGCACCCTGCTTTTCTTCCTACCCCGTACAGTATTATTTATTTCCACAGATAGAAACTTCAACATCCATTTATGACAACAATATTTTCATGGATTTTGTGCTTATTAATGCCACCTTTCCTTCAGCAAGGAAAATCACCTTCTCCCAGGAGAGATGACTTGCAATTTCATAGTAAGTGTGGCTTCTGTTAAGCAGTTCTAATTTTAACAGGACAAAGTACACCTTGTTCTACAAGGATGGTGGAACCATTACACAGCACACCACTACAACCTTTTCAGAATGCAAGCATTTCCTTAGAAGAAAAAGAGATCTCATTCTCTGTGAATCATTATTTTCTTACTATTTTAGAGACATATTGGGAATTTGCATACCATGCATTTAAGAAGACAAATTCATAAAAGCAAGAGACTATGAAAAGTTAGAACCTTGAATTACTTTCTTCCAACATTTTAATATAAACTATTAGATAACATTTGAAGAATTTTAATGATAAAAAGGAACACAACTGAAAATTCACAAGAGAGGTACTTGTCAAAGACATATCATCTACTCTCCAGTCCTATTTCTCATTGCATAAGACCATTTCCTTTAGTGCTGGCTGATGTGGCATATGCTCCCAATAACACGGCAGAAAAGTGGCCTTGGTGGACACATATCTTCTCCTCCCCTCCAGTTCTGGATGTGTTCAGTCTTAATACTTGTCTCTGTGATTATTCCTTCCCTACAAAATTAACTCTAGACGTGGTAGAGGAATTAAAATATAATATACAACAACTTCTTGATTTATATTTGATCTAACTGCTAAACAGCCTACTAGAGACTTGCCAAATCTGGCCCAAAAGTTACCATCAACAAACTATGACAAAATGTGTGTTGGTGCACATAAAGAGAAAAGAATTGCCTCAGAAAAGCAACACAAAGCACCAAGTGAATTGGAAAGAGTCTGTGAAAGGCAGAGGGCATGCACTGTAGCTTTTTCATGCTCTGGTTGGTTTTTGTGAGCTTGATTTGTGTATAATTAACCATTTTTTTCCCTGCAAACAATTTCATTTGAAGCTGTGCTATCATTTTTACCCCCCATTCTCCTGCCACAGCCACATAAAGCAGTCCAGTTTAACATGATGACAACTGAAACACGTTGCCACAGCAAGAGTCCAAACTTCTATGTTTCCATAAAATCCCACTCTTGTCTCCCTCCTGCTCATCCTATCATCACAAGAATGAAAGAAATTCACAAACTGTAACTCTCATCTCTAATAGAGCCTTGGCCAAAATTCAAGCTTGATAATTAATTACATTCTGTCTCTCCAAATTCCCACACTAGGCTGACTAAGAGAAATAACTCTTCTCTTCCCCGCCTCGAAAACTATGTTTTATATGGCTAATGGACAGAGCATTTTGCCTCTAAGAGAGCTGGCAAGTTAACTGGAGAAAACCAAGAGACACTTACAACACCTGGATAAGACAACAGCAGCAGATGAAAGAGCACTGTAGTAAGTTTTAAGTGTATGTCAACCCAAAAGCTAAATCATGGTTCTCTAATTACACTTTCTGTCAGAGAATAAAAGCACAGATGATCATACAGGACAGGCAGCTGTGAGGACGGTGTCTGAGTGACTATAACACAAGCTGAATGATTTCGGATAGGAGGGTATTTGAGACAATTCAGATACGGTTATGAAAAGCTGATAAATCAGTAAGGTAAAATACATTTATGTATAGCACTAGACCTCAATAAAATAGAGAAGGCATCCAAACCATTTCAGTCTGGAGAATATGAAGCATTAGCACTATACCATGATCTTAGACAGTCATAAAACAAATCACTACCTCATGCCACTATTTGGTAAATTACCAATATATCAAGAGAAGAAAACTGTTATGATACCTGTAGTGCACACATAACATAAACCACTCATGGCATGGGGATTTGTAATTGGACTTTTCTTCCGAGGTTGACATATGAACACTGTAACCTTAAGCAGCACTCTTACAAGATTTTATTTATTGCGTATTTCACAAGTATTTGTAAAGGATTTAATTACTTCTTTCCCTTCTGGTACAAAAGGGTGTGCATCAACACTGAAAAAAATCACAAGGCAAGGCTGGCATGAAGGGTCTTGCTAGTGCTATATGTACTTGACACTGACAAAAACCAGTGCAATTCTTTCTGAGTACTGGAGGTCTCATCAATAAAACCTGCATTGTCCTTTCTTAATCTGGTCTGTCTCATATCTGCTGTCCTTTCCATTCGCTTTTTAAAGATAACATGCAACCTTGAGGTTGTATCCATGCAAGAACAAGACATTAATATACGGTATAAACTACTTTTGCATTGGTCATATTACTATGGAGAATATATGCAGTGGATGAGCCAAAAAGAATAGGACTGTTCTCCATTAACCAGATGATAAATCTAGACCCTGTGCCTGTTTAGTTAGGGTTTCTAAAAACTTCTCTAGTTCTAAACCAGAAGCAGACTAACTACAATCCAGTTACACTTGAATGCTAGTGTTGGAATAAGTTATTCAACTGCCATCCAATTCTTCATTCATTTCGCTCATATTCAATCTGAAGGGCATAAATCCTCCAATATTCTTACACAAATAAGGTCCAAGATATTACAAGCATAACAACCATAATGTACACTTATGTTCTGATGCACCCTGTGCATGCTCTTGAGATGAAGAGGCTCATGAGGAGAAGAGAGGGACAAGCACTGATCTCCTGTTTCTGGTGACCTGTGACAGGACCCAAAGGAATGGCCTGAATTTGTGCCAGGGAGGTTTATGCTGGATATTAGGAAAAGGTTCTTCACCCAGAGGGTGCTTGGGCACTGGAACAGGCTCCCCGGGGAAGTGGTCACAGCACCAAGCCTGACAGAGCTCAAGAAGCATTCGGACAATGCTCTCAGGCACATGGGTGTCTCTTGGGGATGGTCCTACACAGGACTAAGAGCTGGACCTTGTGGCTCCCTTCCAACTCAGCATATTCTGTGATTTTGTGAGATTTACTGCAAGCAGTTTAGGCCCCTAAGGCTTGGAGCCCTATCCCCACATCACCACCAATGGACTGGGCAGAGACACAAGAGAACAGCTCAGGTAGAATAATTAGTATCATCAGTTTTGCACAACAATCTTGCAAAACAAGATTTTGCTAAATCTTCTTCAGCAGCAGAAACGCTGGGTCATTACATATTGGCTGAGAGAGGCAATAAAAGCTGAAACTTTTCTGAGCACAGAAATGGTAAGCAGAATGTATGAGTGTTTAATTTATTTTTATTTTATGTGTTGACTTGGCAGTAAGTATATAGCTTAACATTAATTCTTCAAAAAAGAATTCAATAGTTGTATATCTTCAAACTTTAGATTTCACAAAAACAAACAAACAAAAACCAAAAACCAAAACAAAAAAAAACACACCCCAAAAAAAACCCCTACACCCAAAAAAACCCCCCAAAAACCAAATCAAGAACATATACGTGAACTTGTACATCATTATTTGATTTAGAATGGATTATCACACGACACTCTTATAAACATGGTCATCAATATGATGGTTTTCTTGCTCTCTCCATATTACTTTCATCTAGGGGAGATCTGCAGCACACAGTACAAGAGCTCCAGTACTGTTTTCAGTGTCAAAACTAATGGAAAGCATCACAAATCTCAACACTGTAAATCACACTTCCTTCCTCCTCTTGGTCACAAAACGTAACTACAGCTGAATCTAAGCACAACACACAAATTGTTCTCACAGTGTTTTGCATGGACAGCAAACCTTTAATCTACAGGTCCTATCTCTCCTTAGATATTTGAATTTAGACCTAAGTCCACCCATGATACTCAGCCAAGAGAACTAGATTAACTGACTATCATTGCATCAGGGAACATAAAAGAAGTTCTTTACTTGAAATTATATTCCCAGTTTGAAGAGGATTCATATATGTACTTTTTCAGACAATGTACTGAACACTTCCCTCACTCTTATCCAGCATCCCAGAGAGATCCTAAAGGGAATTTGTGCTCCTAAACCCATGATGATGAAAATAGCCTCAAAATAAAGCAAAAAAGCTGTTAATTCACCAAAGCTATCCTTAGCTCTAGCTAGGCATCCTGAGCAGGAGGAAGGGAGGCAACAGGAACAACATATGCAGTTCCTCAAACAAAAGGCATTTAGGATAAGTCTCCTCAGGATCAGACCTATTCTCAGAGCTTGTGCAAAGAAAAAACCACCTTAAAGAGGGGAAAAGAGTCTGTTACAATCCCATTTATCAGCTCTCATCCAGGTGGCCTCTTAAGAATGCTGGGCTTTTACAGAGCATTTAAAGGAACGAGGGACTGGATTATCATTTGATGAGTTATGGAGGCCACATCCCTTAAATAATCAACCCATACACAGATCCTGAATGAACAGATACAACATAGATATGCTTTCTAGGTACAGTTACGATACAGAGATACTCATCTACTGATCCTGACTGACTGATACTCAGCTTCAACACACATCCCAAATCACTGCAGAATCCAGGACTTCCTTCAGCAGTTCTCCCTGCATCTCTGAAACCTTTGATCACAAGTCCTAGTTCTTCCAAGAGCTGGAGGCAACCCTTGAAATCTGTCACACAACTGAGGAACAAAGACCAAACTACAGCATATCCTTTGGGTCTTAGAAGAACTTTTGATAACTAGTAAATGCAATATAACTGTCTCCTTGCAATGCTTCCTTTTTTAAATTCAGTAATGGTAATCATGGAGGTTATAGCCTTTGAGTTTAATTTTTTTTCAGCTGTTTATGAGCTTTGCAAAACATTGAAGATCATCTACTTTTCTCTGAAGGTCATGGGACTCCACATGAATATGGTAATAATTATGTCAATACTACAATGAATTAATCTGAAATAAGGACTGAGACTACAAAACTTTGGAAGGAAATGTATGAAAAGAGCCCAAAACATCACAATGCTAATGATGAAATTCAACAGAGTAAAATGGCCAGTCCACTTTTATAAGATTTCCAGAACATATGAGATGTTGCTGAATCTTAGCAACTTAACTAGCAACAATCTGATGTAAGGATACGAGCAGGATTAAAAAGCTTCTTTGGTTTCAAAGAACAGTCTGGAACATCACCAGGAAAAGTGATTCTTTGGTAATACTAGCCTACTGATGATTTTGATTTACTACATATATTTTTAATGTGCATTATTCAGTTCTCCACTTCCTCATTAATTTTATATCCTTTGTGATGGACTTTTGCTGATTAGCCTGACTGGCTGGTACCACTGTTAAGCAAGAAGAGAACCAGTCTTGCACATTTTAACTGAAAGACAGCCAGTAATAAAATAAAATATATGAACACCTGGATCGAGAACATCTTGAACAGGAATTTAAAAATGGCTCACACAATGGAGCTGTTAAATTACAGAATTACTGAATGTTACAGAAATGCTGCTTATATTCTGCTTTACTGACATGGTAAATTACCAGCCTTGTTCACTGTAACCCATACTTTTCAATTATCTGTTCGGATTTATCAGCATAACTGGATTTATTACACACGTGTAGACACCTGTTTTATAAAACCAACCAACTGTGCCAAAACGACCATGCTGGAATCCTCTGGATCTCATCCAAGAGGAAACGCTTTGAAAGTATCACTGAACTGCCCTAAGAAGCCTTCAGTTCTATAATGAGGATATCAGCAGCCAAAGTAGAAAATAATTTATTACACAACATGAAGACCAAGACTAACAACTCTTTCCTTGTGAGAAGTAGCTGGTATCTCTGCTGTCAATCTAGTCCTCTTTTACAGAAATATTTATTTATAACAGAGGAAAAAGTGAAAGGCAAAAGGATGAAAATGGAAAAAATCCCATATTGTCATATCAGTTCAAATAACACAAGGCTCTCCTGACAGAAGGGCTTTTTTTTTAACTGCCTATTTCCAAATACCACGCCAACATTATGGGGTATCTCCCACAGAGATACCCTTCCTTCTAGGGCCACTGCTGGAGGCCAAGGGGGACACCCTCTCAACATCTCAAGTATCACGGGGCATCAGCGTGTTGGCAGCTGAACCAAGGCATTAATTACATTCCCAAATGAGAGGCTGCAATCAATCAAAGGCACGATTCATGATTCACATTTGGTGTTGAAAAACCTTCTCTGTCAGGAGTCTCGTGGGAGTAGTTAATGACAGTAACCCCTGGGGGATTCCACACATGCCACACCACCAGATTAAAGGATGCTTCCAAAAGGTTTCTGTGACTCTGCCTACCCAGACATTTGTCTTGATCATCGCCCACTTTGGTGCTGTTGTAAATGGGCTGACCAGAATCTTTCCAAGCACAGCAGTCCAACAAAACTAATCAAAGTTCAAAAACTTCATTCAGTTTGCTTTTACTTGTCCTGAAACCCTTCTGACAGGTAAAGTTTTGATCCAGGTTATCTCTATAGTGTACATATGACAATCCACCAGATAAATTTCTAGATCTTCTCCAGCTTTGAGGGTCAGTTACTCCAGCCCTACAGCCAAGGTCTCGCACTAACCCAGAAATTCCTTAAGAAATTTTCAGTGATTAAGAAGGGCGTGTACATGCAGAAGAGTTAATAACATTGTCTCCTGGACAAACAAGTTAAAACAGCCCATCTTCACATTTGTAACTTCAAATATTTCACTCATATGGTACCATCACCGGTTCCAAGTCGGAATTATTCAGACAGAGGAAAACAGGCAAATACAGTCTTATTATGGTGTGGTGCATCGGCCTTTACCACATGTTCCAAATTCTTCCGGTAATGTCAAAAAGGTGCACTAAGCATCCAGAAATTGTGTCAACAATGTTGTTACACTGAAGGCTGAGGAAATGGATTTCTCTGTAGAAGTTCATGAGCATGGAAATACATTTCCACTCCTATTAAATATGAAGATGCTTTGTTTACTCAGCGCTGAGCTGAACAATAGACCAGTTCAGTCTCAGGGCAAGACTGATTTCCAGAGGTCTTGAGAACAAACACTTCAGACAAGTATTCTGAGGTCTCTGTGTATGGGTGGAATAACCCCAAGCCCAGGAGAATTTAGGAAGGAACTGAAGACACACTTGGGGTACAGTTATTGAAGACTGAGAAAAAAATAAGAGAAGTGGGAAAGATGTTTTTGGGTAAAGTACTGTTGAAAGCACATGTAAGAAATCTCCTCTAAACAGTCCTGAAATAGGTTTAGTGGTAGTGCTTTTCTTTTTTTTAAATTCCACCACAGTAAGAAAATAAATCTCTCTTTCCTCCTCTTCCCTCAACATTTGTGAAGATCTTAAAGAGCAAATTTTGATACAAATAAACTGATCACTATAAAGAATGACTGTTACATATTAACCACTGAATGGTCCACAGACAGCAGCAACATATATCTAATAGTGATATGCTTCAACCTTAGGCAAATAATTACAGATTTCCTTTTTTTTTTCTTTTTACAGTGCTCACAGAGGAAATTGTTACTGATCTAGATAAATATTTCAAAGTTCAGTTCACTTAACAGCTTTACTTAAATTTTAGACTTCAATTTGCTTTTAAGCTAATTTATCTTATTTCCCTCCTTTCTCTTCCCTAGCAAGGATGTATATTAAAACTTCATGTCCTTTTTTATACAATAATTAATTTAAAAAATAGAAACTAAAAAGAAAATGAAAAAAAAGAAGAAAAAGGAAAAGGAAAAGGAAAAGGAAAAGGAAAAGGAAAAGGAAAAGGAAAAGGAAAAGAAAAAGGAAAAGGAAAAGGAAAAGAAAAAGGAAAAGAAAAAGAAAAAGAAAAAGGAAAAGGAAAAGGAAAAGAAAAAGAAAAAGAAAAAGAAAAAGAAAAAGAAAAAGAAAAAGAAAAAGAAAAAGAAAAAGAAAAAGAAAAAGAAAAAGAAAAAGAAAAAGAAAAAGAAAAAGAAAAAGAAAAAGAAAAAGAAAAAGAGAAAAAAAGGAGACCGCTATGGCAGTAAAAAAGAAAATATGAGCAGACTGCCTTTTACTACATAGATTGCTTTGGAAATTTACCATACAAGAATGAAATAGTACCATTATTAATAAATTCAGCAATGAATAATCACAGGTCTAAGAATTACCATTATCTGGTTGTGCTTGAGCTAACAAGTAGGAGTACAAAACACCTCATTTTTGAATGTCACTGTCAAACAATTTAAAGAAAATATTTTCACGTGACTGTTCCTTTTAAGAGTTTGTGGAAACTGGAAATGGGAGGATTTTCTTGTCAAGACTTTTCCTCTGTCGTGTACATGCAGTAACTACACTTCAGTAGTTCTGCAGAAGAGTTTCAAACCCGGTATTTGCTATAAACCTTCAAATGCAAATATGTGAACTTCTCAAAACATAAAAAGAAATAAGAAAACTGAAATCTGAAATCTGAAATCTTAGCAACTCCAAGGAGACCTTTTCCTATGCCAACAACTGCACCTTACACGTCATTATAGTCACACTATAATTATTGCTCATTTTGCACTTCTACAAAAGGGATACTATGTCAGAAGCCAATACCCCTCACTCCCAACCTGTTTTCTGACATTCATAATCATTATAACCAATGTAAGATCCTAGGGCTTCCTCAAACATAGCATAGCAAAAATTACTTTAATACCTATTAAGCTAGGTAACTACGTTCTGGTCACAACAAAGGTTTTGTACATTTTCATAGAAATTGATATATTTCCATAGAAAACAGAATTTTTTTTAATAAAACTGTCAAAAGTTCACTGAGAACAGAATTCTACAGTTTATTTTTTTCCTTTCATTCAAAAAATAATCTTTTGCAGTAAATAACAAGATAACACTGTATTAATCTGCTTTACTCAGTTAATTTACTAAGGGCTATTCAGCTATTTGTTGCGAGATCAATCTGCATCTTCCTGGCTATCCAAGAGTCATGAACAATCTTGACACCTAGGAATGGTGAATCCATTCTCCAAGACACTGGAAAAAACAGCAGGATGTTCCACATTTCCAAAACCATCAGGGAAAGTTAATGTAATCACAGCAAGGTCAAATACACTCATGGTTCAAGCCTAAATGAAAACCTGCAATTTAAACACCCCTGATCTAGAGGTGTGGAAAAGGTAATAAGTAAACACTGTTCCCTTTAACTGCTTTGGGAAAAAAGTATTATTGCATTCCCATTTAATCTCATTTGTAAATAAATCAGTCCCAAAAGTTTATCTCCATTTCAGCAAACTCAATTTGATTATCTTCCCAATGACAGTGAAAGCATTTTTGTCAGGTGTAACTGCAATGGCTAAAATCCAAATACTAAATACTTCAGTAAAAAATTCAGGTTTTATATTCAATTACCTGGCAAGCATCTCAAGAGTAATGGTAGTCTATTTCTTGCTATAGGATGCCGAAAATGTAGATCTGTATAACACTATACAAAATCACATGTGTATAATTATTACTGTATCTGTCACAAAGTGGCTTTCAGATCACTGTAAATTTTTAATGAAGTAATGAAATTGCTTGTAGAAGTACCGACAGATGACATAATGTAACGTTACCCTACTGATGTATAATTTGAATGCTGTGCAACCAAAAGAAGTCTGTCATAACAACCCCACACAATACAGAATAGTCAAATGCTTTATTCTTCCTGTCAAACAATTAACTCCTTCTTTTTTACTTCTGAAAGTGAGCATATAAATATTATGCAAACTTGCAACAAAATGACCTGGAATTCGAATTTACACTGGAGTTCAAAATTCATAGCTAACATCCACAACAATCCAAACAATCTTCTGCTGTAGAATATAATAATTAATGGGGGGGAAAAATTAAAAAACACATACCCAAATAGAGGACAGAGTCTCTGTGATGCTTGCATTGGATTTATTTTAGCCTTGTTTGCCTTACATGAAACAGCACAGTTTCAAAAGAAAACACCAGGAAACCTCTGAGCTTTAAGGATAAAAGCTGGAATCAAAGAATTAAAAACAAAAGCAGTATTTTAGTTTCAGATGTGCTTTTCAAGAACTGAGTTTGCTCTGTGTTTTCCTTACAAGCTGCTGACACTCTCCATGGGAAACACAGTTATTTTCAACTCTACTGTGGTGATTCCCTCTGAGGTGCTGCCGCCACTCTGGGATGGTCTCTCCATTTCCCCAAAAGTCATCCCTGACTCAGCATCATCATCTTCCCAGTGGTGGCAGAGGTTGCCTCCTCTCGGTGCAGCCAACAGAGCTGCCTGCGAGCTTTGTGGGATTCCTCAAGAGCAGGAGGATTCCAGTACCCCCTGCTGCCCAGCCTGCCTCACCAGATATGAATTCCCAGCTGCTCTGTGCACCAGGTGGAGGAAGATCACACAAGGATGCTCCACTTGGGGATAAGATCTGGAGCACAATATGCCTTGCTTTCAGCCTGACCACCCAGGTGTACAGGAGATGAATCCAAGCCATATTATAGCACCTAAGTCTAAAACACTCCGGTCACGGTTCCACCACAAAGTGTAATCACCTTGCTATGGGAGATAATCACCTCCTACCATAGGGACCTCATAAAGGTTATATAATGGAGACAAGCATCCTTTTATAAAAAAATTAAGAATACGGGTAAACTTAAAATTAACTTAACTCTGAACACTAAAGAAATGCTGTGGTTTGGTTCTTCCTTTCCTTAAACAAAATGGCTGTGTACATAAAGGACCGTCACTATCAAGACAAAACACCTCTTATATGATCATGAGCAACGAAACTCTCTTGACAGTATTTAACCAGTTCTAATCAGAAGATAGAGTTTAAAAAAATCCACAAAACCAAAAGACAACTCACTAAAAATCAAGCAAAAACCTACCTCAGGACCAACAGGAAGTAGTACCATCCCAATGAAAGTCATGGTTACAGCTTTTAACTCAACTACGAACCTTCCCAATTATCTCCAGCACTGAGTAATATTCTGAACTTAGCAGCACTGATCTTCACTTCTGGTTCCCTGCTGCAATGCTGTTTTCTAGCAGAGAAGGAATCTTCAAATCGGAAGTATAGCACATATACAATGCAGACTTCAAACAAAGGACCATTGTCACAACGAGGAGCCTACCATGAATAATCTCATTATTGCAGTCATGAATGATCTGACTCATGAAGCGTCTGCAGCGATGTTTCAGGCTACAATCACTTGCTTATACACAAAGCACACCTGGCTATTTCCCACCCCTCCAGCAAATAGATGCTTAGTAATGCTGTTTGGTTTTATAAAAAGCCTCAAGACAGTACAGCCAGAGTTAAGAGGAAATTAATTCTTCTATCATTATGTGCTTCTCTTCACCTTCTTTGGGAAAGGAGGAGACATACCTACTCCACCCTCACATATATTCCTTTTTACATTAGGACCAAACAGTTTAAATATTTTGGGATACAATCAGTGCAGTCTCACGCAGTCCTAAGTACCTGATCCTCAACTCGCAGTGAGGAAGCCACCCTGGGTGGGCAGCACACAGGGGTCACCTGCATCACCCCAGCACAGCACCAGGACACAGCACCAGGACACAGCACCAGGACACAGCCTTGTCCGAGCAAGGCACCAGGACACAGCCACACGCGCAGGGTGAGGCTGCACTGTGCCCAGGGATCTCCACAGGCCCTCGGAACAATGCTGCCTAAAAAAAATGCTGGTGACACAGCACTGCACAGGTACGAAGCTGGATCGGCCCTGCTGAGGTAACATCAGTTTTGATGGTTCTACCAGCTTTAGAGGGAAAGCCATCTTTCTCAAGCCACTAAGGATTAATACTAGAAAATAAACATCCAGTTGCAGAAAATATTCACAGAAGGAGAAAAAAAAAGGTGCAAGGAAGTCAAGCTACATCCTTTATAAACAAAAAACCAACTCAATTTAACTGCAGAACTCAACTTACCAAACCTTTGCCAGCCCCAGGCAGGCAGGAGTCCAGAATGTGATAAAATTATTATTAAAAAAAATAAAAATAATTGAAACTTATGAGAATACACAAGTGTTTCTTAATAAGGCAAATTAAGTTTCTTTATGAGGATATTCCCCAGCTGAACACACATTTTAACTTTAAATAGAGGGAATGTTTTGTTAAAGTACTATGCAGATGTGAAGCTGCTTTTATGTAACTCAATTTATCAGAGAAACATGTTGTATCATGTTGTTAAAATATTATAGAGCTAAAAGGATAATAATTGAAATATTTGCATATGATATAGTACAAAGAAATAATGTATGTGAACAGACTATTTGTTGTCACATTAGCTTCAAGCAAATAAGGAAATAAGGGTTGATTTATTACTGTGTGTCTGCGGCTGTAGGATGGTGAAATTCTACTGACTGTAGTTTAAATAAAGGTCTAGAAAAGTAATGGAAAAAATCCTATCAATAATACAGGACAAATTAATGGCACAACATGAGGTCTTTAAGTTCATTGAAATAATTAATGAATTTACCTTGTTTATTCATAGCATTTAAAGGACTAACTTCTAACTGGAATTTCTTACACCTGCACTTTAAAGAACTGTTGACATATTGAGGGTTGCATACCGTACCCTTCATCAGTAACAAACCAATTGAATCTGTTGTTCTGCAAAACTTGGCAGCCTCAGGAGCCTGGGCCCCCAGCCTGGGGTCCTGCTGCTGCACCCAGCCACATCCCCTGGTGCTTTTCGGTTTGATTTTTGATCCCACTGTTATCACTGTGACCCTTTCCAGAATCTGACAACTCTTAATCATTATTTCCCAACCTCTACCCTTTAATAAACTGCAGATGAGTTTGTAGACTCTCCCTTTGCAGTGCTGGCCTTGGTCAGCCAAAACAGTTTTCTTCCCTGTCTTGTGCCCCACTGCAGCAGGCAAGGTGAGCAAAGAGGAGAGGAGGAGAAAGAGGACAACAAACGTCAGCATGCACATACACACATATGTTTACACACACATGCATACATGGGTATATAAACATATACTTAAGTATATACAGTATACCTAAAATAAGGTTTACAAACATGGGCTGTATATATATCTAGAAAATAAAGGTGGATCCCTGAGTCCACAGTCTCATTACGGCTTTGGCTAATGACTCCAAGTTTTGCTCCCTTTTTATTGAAGCTCACTGGTAAATCAAATCGAACAGCTGTGGCTTGATTCAGGAGACACCCAAAAGAAAGTCTTCTGACAGTTCTCTCCGTAACACCCGATGCCAACAAAGGGCACCACGAAGGGGTGTGCTCACACCACTTCGGGGGTCAGTGCCAGGCAGCAAATGAAACAATACCAAAAAATCATCATATACCCTTAGGCATATGAAGTAGTAGGATCGCATTTGAGAGCACTTAAGAGATTTGAGAAATCACTTTTAAAATAGTTTCAGCTTTTTTCCAGAGATGGCAAGTAGATTAAAAGAGAGTTTATTTCAAGTGGTATAGCTAAGGATCTGAAATTCCATGTTTAGATATCCCCCAGAGAAAGAATTCCCTTCCGTAGTTGAAACCAATCTACTGTAAACAGATCAGATTAAACCAAAATGAGACATTCTCAATGCAGTATTAGACTGTCAGCATATTCCTTCGTAATTCCACAGGTATTTTGGAATGGTACAGACCAACCACAGATAAATAAAAGAAAAAGCAATTCTCAGCTATGCCTTTGTAACTATTTTCTCATTCCCTCCCAGTAACAAAGTAATCTTCCATAAATGCCATGGAATTACAGCATCTTAGACTTCTTAAAAATAACAGGGGTGTTTCTGGGAAATAATACTTGTGGAAGTATTAGCAGGCTATTGTTCCATTCATGTTTAGCTTGAAAACAAAAAATTTCAAATTTTAAAACCTGCAGAAGCTTTGGACTGAAGTTTCTTAATGTCATGCTATCAAGAAAAAATACATATAATAGAGGCATAATCCCCAAATAAAATTGCTGACACAGTCCCAAAAAGCAGTGAAAAGTCCTGAATCTAAACTAAATAAATAATAAATTTTTTAGAAGTCAAATTATGATGAGTTTTCCTAACCTAAGTCATTAGTTGTGCTAAAATTTGCAGCGTATCATGGTTATTAAGCAGAACACAATTTTATTTGAGTATAAAAGTTTGCGACTTTCCTCATATGACCTTCCTGGCATACTGCCAAGGCTCAGCTCTTGATGACATTTAATCTGAACATAATCCCTGAAATCTCTGCGCCATTACTGGGTTGCATGGGAATGATTCCCTGACAACATACACAGAATTGTGCTGTAAATTTATTTTCAGCTCATGGCTGTTCCCCTTCCTTACCAGCTGTTGCAAATTATTTGTTTGAATAAAAATAAATAATCTATACCCTTTATTTGCTATAGAACCACATAATACCTAAAATAGAAAACAAGTCCAACACTTCTCATTTCAGTTGGTTTTCTGCTGATGGCTACCATATTTTTATGGGAGTAAACTCCAGAAAACAAATGAAGTTCAGCAGCTGATGAAAAGCCTGGGTAATGAGCTGCAGTGGCGCAAACAACCCATTGACTCTAAACAGGAGCAAGACCACACTGCAGCAGAGGGTTCCAGCTGAGGGTACTCACACTTGACTGCGGTCTGAATGAGCAACTGCCTTTACAAAGGAAGAATACACTTAAAAGAGCTTTTTTCATATTCAAAGATGCCTCTGATCTCTGAAGCCAACTGTCTTTTTGTCATGAATGCTGTGAAAAATCACAGTGTCCAAGATTTCCACATCTGTGATTTTTGGCACTCGTGCAAGGGTAGGAACTGAATAACTGATGTCTGAACAACACCAACGAAAATGCGGAACACAGCAATTTGTCCCACAGGAAAGCATAGAAAAGCCTCAAAATCACTGCAATGAGGTAAGTGTGGATCTCTCATTGTTTTCTGTGTGCTCAGGATTTCACAAGTATTTTTCTCCTGCATTCCCTGCAGGAAGGAGCTAGGTAGGCAAAGCAGCACTGACTTTAATCTTACTAATGCAGGTCCTAAAAGCAGTGAATCATGCAGCAGTAAGAGCTCCAGTATGGGACGCAGAGACCTACCCATTGACCTGCATACTTAGTTCAGCAACAATCTGAGTGTCATTACAGTTCACGGGAGCTAACACCAGTCTACCTACATTTGCTGTGGTCCAATTGCTGTCTGAAGCAAAGACTGGCTCTTAATGAGACTTCTTGTTTACTGAGCAACATTTTCCCTTTCCTATGAAAAGTAAGTAAGTAAGTAAGATGAACAAGAAAAATTAATTATTCCCTGGAAAAAAAGAAAAAGATAACAGATAAATCAGTTTTATGGTTTTTAAACTCTTACTTTTCAGCAGAAAGCTTGCTTTGTTCAGTGGGCTTTTCTTCCTGTACATTAACCCCTTCCCAGAAAGATTTTTCCTACGCAGAGTTGACCAAGTTACCAAGGACCATAATTCTGTGGGAAAAGAGAAAGTCCTCTAAAGCACTCATAAAGGTTTATTTCATTACCTCTAAGTTACTTCTAATGCTAATCTCTTTATACATGTAAACAAGTATCCTATTTCAAAGGTATTTCTTCAGGTTGGGGTGCAGAAGACCTTTTTTTCTCCTCTTTAAGAAAGCTAAACTCCAAGGAAAAATAGGAGCTACTCCTCCAGTCCTTTGTTTCCTACAACAGAGTAGGCTTGATCCAATCAAGAGGCACTTAAGTCAATGGGGAGTTGTTAATATTTGGTTTAGGCCATGTAAGAGTGAGAAATTGGGAAACATGTTTTCACCTGGCCTTCAGCCAGGCACAATGTCACCACTAATGAGTGGCTGCTATAATGAGACCTTGTGAGAGGGTCATATGTGAGATGAATTAATGAACACAATGCAAACCTCACATCCATCTCAAAGAGGGGCAACAAATCATTGCAGTTTATCATAAATATGTTTAGGTGTTCTGATGCCAGCCTACTTACTGCCAAAGGAATCCACCGACAGGGAAGGGCAAGGTCTGTTTGCAATGCAGTCCTCCCCTGGGAGATGCATTTCACGGCTTCCAGCCAAAGCCTCCAAAACACCCCCAGGGTAGCAGTTGGGCTGGAGCTGCCCCATCACGCCCTTCCACTGCAGCCGGATTTTCCTATTTTTGCAGCTGGCACCACCAAAGACTACAGAAACTCGTAGTCAGCACAATCTCTTCCAGACTGACTTTTCAGCCTCTTCAGCTAATGAATACTGAGAGGAGTGCATAGACTGGCAACAACTGTAAACAGAGTCAACACGGGAGACCCTGCACCTCTCGCAGCCTTTCTTTTTCCTACCAATTTCTGTGTGACTGTTATCGTCACGGCTCTCACTAGCCTCAAACCTGCCCACCACACCAGTTTGTAAAAACATCTTTTCACCTAGCACTGACACAACAAAATCCCTTTTGCTCAGTGTTTCTAATCCCTTGATAGCAGTGCTGTACACAGATTGTCACAATGAAGAAAACTACACTGTTTAGTCCAATGACTCAGCAGTGGTTTCTTCCTTTGCTGCTCCAGCAGCACCAAGAACAGGCTCAGGAGCTTAAATCTTGATGATAGATACGTGCTCACTGTGCAGCTAATCCTATCATTTTCAAGACAAAAACCCAAGTCTGTGCAGCCTATAGCCACTGTTGATTTACATCCTACAAACAGCACACCATGTACTACCTAAATGAAAAAATATTTTCAATAGTGAGTGAGGAAGACTATGTTTTTAATAATATCTCCATTTGCAACTAAAAACTCAGACAGTAAAAAATGAAGTCTGAAAGAGAGCAATCAACGTTTATAAAGAATCTTTCACATAGAGGTGAACCTTATACAAACAATTTTTGGAAAAACACGTTCAGCCAAAGCATCAGCAATGCTCTGGAATTCAATGATCCCTTACACAACAGAGAACTGCAGAGGGCTTCACAAACTAGAAGTCCCACAGGGGAAAGTAAACATTCCCTATTTTCATGTAAAATGCAACAAACAAAGCCTGAAGAGTGAATCATAGGTGTGAAGCTCAAAAAAGTCCATGTGTGCAAGCAAATGTACAATCTGTATGTGCAGTCATCATGACCCTGTGTGATAAGCAAATACATACATACCAGAACAGTAATTACTTATCTAACTTGCTGTTGTGGGGCTGTGACAACACTGACTTTGTGAGCCGCTGCTGTACGTCTGTGTGCAAATATGCTGCATGATGGAAGACCACTCTCTGGAAAGCTCACTTAGGTTCAGAGGGATTGGTTTTGTTGTGAACTAGCTTGACATAAAACTTGAGTTGTGCCCCTAACCTGACTCTTGTTCAAAGACAAAAGATCTTATCACTGTGGAAGTGTTGCTGTAAGCCTGAGCAGATGGCCCACGGGGAGGAGGAGGAGGAGGTGGCTTGATGTTTTTGTGGGTAACAGCACCTATCGATGCAATGAGGAAGCAAAAGTTTGTATTTCAGTATCCTTCGCAAATGCTAAGACCGGGAGAGATTGGCCCTACTGTATAAGATACATCAGAATCCAGAAGCTTGGGGAGAAAGGCAAAGCCTGTTCCGACCCACACCTTTACACAGTTTTCCCCTGCAAAACATGGTTACCTCTTCAATAATGCCTGTTGAGAACAGTCTCTCTCCCACGCCATCCTGCCACAGCTGTCATCTGGGAGTGTGCTAGTTGGCACGGACCAAAATCATGTCATGGAATGTGCTAGAAATTAAACAATATGGACAATCATAAGATACAAGTCCTGGCCCTGATTAATTTAGTAATGCAGACAAAGCAGTGGTGAAGCAAAGTGCAAGTGGAGTCTTTCAAGCCCATCACTGCAGTTAAAATACAAACATCGGAAACAGGGTGGACTGAAGATTAAGACTCCAAAGTTTAGCCCCGTAGCCACAACATGACCATGTTAGCGCCATAAGAAAGCAGGAAGCACAAATAACTTCTGAACACAAAGTCAAACTTTTCTCTGAAAATTAAGAGGCCAGAAGATGAGTGCTACAATAGATATCAGGGTGCTGGCAAAGGCAAAGTGTGAAATGGATCCTTTCCAGTATTCAGTTTAGGAAGACAAACATTGTTTCACAAATTCACTGTAGTCCTGCTTATTTTCCAAGCTCCTTAACTCATGCCAAAGGGCCTGGACTTTCTGAACATCCCGTTCTGTTTCCTCCACTGCTAGTCTTACTCCTCAGTACTAAATGCCTTTATTTCAGAGCCCCCTTTCCTATCATTTTATTCCAAACTCCTCCTTCTGTAGCTTTTGTATTTTACCTCTGGGTAAGAGTGAAGACAAGCAGATTAATGAGAAGTCTGAACAGCACATTAAGTTACACCTATTTTAAGAGCCCTTCTCAGTAGGCATCCCAAGGCACTGCATAAAAATAAAACTACACCAATCGCATTTAAAATGAACAAGAAGCTTGCAGATGCTGGCATGCCTCAAAGCATAAAGATTGATGCTTAAAAGAGTCCACGATTCCCCAGAGTCTCAGAGCCACATGAACAGAGACCATTTTACCTGTCATTGGCTGGATGCAGCAATCTGCTTGGATGTAAAATTAAGGAATCTTCATGATGGCCTACTGGCAGGAAAAAATATTCCTGCCTGATAAGGACAGGAAAACAGTTATAGTCCATGAGTAGTAGCTGGCCACTTTGGGGACTTCCTATCTGATGAGTGGTAATGCCTCCTCCACCTCTCAAAGATGTCAGAACACATTCCTGCTCCTGTCTTTGCTCCTCCACAGCTGCAAGAAGTCCGAGATACAAGCGGTCTCAAGGCAATGACTACAGCAGCACAGCCTTGGGCAGAGACAGGAACGTCACCTCTCACCCCACCTCATCACATCCGCTCCCAGATCTGCTGCTCTTGGGACCCCGCTAACACCACAAGAAATGGTACCAAACACCTTGGCATGTCTAAGGTGACTCTGGGCCCAGCTCATCCACCCGTACATACACATCTCATGGTTGCTGGCAAATGACACGGGAGAAGGCGTTCTCTTGGTACAAGAGGCAACCCCTGCTGCCTTAGAAGTGTCAGGAAGCCCTTTGCTGGTGGTGATGTGAGCATAAAACCCATCCACTTGTCCTACTTGTTTCCTACTTCTTTGTCATAAGAATTCCTATCTTGCTTCCTTCCTCTTCCATCCCACAGCAGTGTTTCAGACTGAGACCAAAGCAGGCAGTCAGTTACAAGGAACCAACTGTGATCTTATTTGCCTTAAATAACTGCATTTCTACACTTCATCTGCCATTTTGAGCAGTGTACAGATAATCAGCCAGTCCTTACAGAAACTTACTTCCCTTTCTTGAGATAGTTCAGGAGAAAAGAACCATGTGATACCCCTGCAGCCTCTTCAAACAAGTACTGCTAGAAACAGCTGTGGCCTGCAAACCCTAACAAACAGTAATGTGGCTTACACTACATTCAACCCTACTTTAAATTATGTATTTATTAACACACACACAAAGGGGGGAAAGGATGTAACAGCACAAATTAAAAGTGGACAGGAAGCTGCAGTTTCAGCACTGAAGTCAAGCTAAGGCCTGAGAGCCATCAAAACTTAGAGCTGTTCCTATTACTTTGTGTGCAGCTGACCACCAACACCACAGTACTGTAAAACTAATTAAATTAGAATTTAAAAAAATTAAAAATTGTTACAGCTGCCAACATAGTGACTTTTGTGAAGAGTATGGGCTTCAGTAAGTTAGCAAAACCAGAGCTACCACCTTATGAGGGGGACATAGAATGACATCAATGTAAGAACAGGAGGTCCTGAACAATGCTGGAATCACATTTTGAGACCAACTAAGGACTACATACATGAAATCAACTTAACAGACAAAGCTGGTGCATCAGTGAAGAAGGTCTGAACAGACAAGACTTCAGGCTCACACTGCTCGAGTAAGGAACACTGCCCTTACCAGCTGGCTTAGAAATCACTTGGATTCCACAGTGGCCATCTAATAGCCAACAGGAAAGCAGTTAAACTATTTTAAGTAAGCATCACTAAAAATAAAATGGGAGATGCAATGAAAGGGGAAAAAAACGTGGTTAGTGATAAATACAGTATGGAGATTTTTCTATTTATAGTTTTTCAACTATTTATAATTGAAAGCTTTCATTTAGAGACACTGACAGGCAGGCTTCCACATTCATCAGTCTAGTTTTCATTCAAATACACAGTATTTATAGAAATATGTAAAGGCCAACAAAAATAATAAAAAAGACATTAAAATTAACTTCTGTCACAATTTGGGGTTATCAATTCACATTCAGTCACACATAAACAAAACATTTCCCAATATTACACTGATATGCATTTCGAATTCCCTCCATGAAATTCTGCTCCAGCAACAGGGCACGCTGTGAAAAAAAACAGTGCAGCAGTTTGACACAGTCTGACACAACTTAACACTCCCTGGAGATAAGCTCCTTCAGGTGAACTTGCTGTGTGGGCTTGATGTCCTGTATCATCCAGGAAACCAGGAACCATCAGGAAAAACCAGGAAACCAGGAACCAGGAAAGCAGCACAGCACCTATGATGGCAGGGCCATGGAGAACCTAGAGAACATCAACTCACAACAGAGCAAATCTAAAGGGCAGAACTGGAGAAGGCTCCGGGGACACCTTAGAGCACCTTCCAGACCTTAGAGGGGTCCTACAAGAGATCCGGAGAGGGACTTTTTTCAAGGACATGCAGTGAAAGGACAAGAGGTGATGGCTTTAAATTAAAAGAAGGTAGGTTTAGGTTAGGAAGAAATTCCTTACTGTGAGGGTGCTGAGACACTGGTTGTCCAGAGAAGCTGGGGATACCCCATCCTTGGAACTGTTCAAGGATAGGTTGGATGAGGTTTTGAGCAAGCCGGTCTAGTGAAAGACCCAACCCTAACCATGCTATGATTCTATAATTCTGTAACTGAAGAGGAAAGGATCCATGAGTGTAGGATGACTGCTGAAAGACTGATGATATGCTAGAGGAGAACTGCCAAATACCCTGCACAGTCCTTTCCAAAAATGCTGCATTTGGCTCTTCAGAAGCTAAGGCATTCAAAAGGAAAGTGCAAATCCTCCTGCTCATCTCTGAAACTCCTCACAAAACCGACATTGCTCCTGGTTAAGAAGAGGTCACATTGATGAACCCATTTAGAAAATGCGAGCTGAGATGCATTCTGCTTCTAGTAACATGGATGATCTAACTTTAGTTTCAGAGTCAATTGACTGCTTTCTGCTGTAACTGACATCTGTTACTAACTTTGTTCATGTGTCAACACTGTTTAGCTTTATTAACCAGCTTTCCTCCGTACCAGCCCCTTCCCTGATGTATTTATCAAGGAACTATCTTATCATGCTCTGGGTTTCAATTTGCTAGCCTGTTCTGCTAAGATAAAGGCTCTCAGAGAGGCTTTTCTTGCTGTGCCTGTTTCAGTTTGAATCATTCCTGAATTCAAAATCCAGAACAACACATGCAATTTAATTTCGTACATTTTTCTACACTGTGAAGTTTCCATGTCTCCATCACCTTCACATGACACCTATTCTATTCTAGATCCATATATATATTATCTGTTTAGGTCTGGAGATTTGCCTTGTTTTTACACAAGTTTCAAGAACTTTTTAAAAATATTTTCTCTACTTTTAAGCATTTAGGCTTTTTAGTCCAGCCAACTGAATTACCTACCAACCTCACGACCTTGTTTCCTTAATTTCACAGCCCGTCCTTCTGTGAGTTGGAGTGTTATTTATGACCTATGCTTGCTTATGCTTGTATAACATTTAAATAGAAATAAGTAAATGCATGCTTCACACAAAGTCACTTTGTATAACCAACTCTTCTACAATGTCATCATGCTCCATGAAAACAAAATCTGAGAGCACATCAACATCTCAGTTCACCAACATTTTAAAGGAGAAATCATATTCACTGCCTGTCACAGCTTGCATTAAAGACTGTCAATGTCCTAAGTTTCCAAGGGATTGCATCTACTGAGCCGTTTACAGCTCTATTTCTACAAGCAAAATAAACACGTCCAAGAATGTTGAGGCCAACTGGCACAGAAAGGTGCCATGCTAATAAAGTCTATCGCCCTCCAAAACAGGGTGGTTGCTTTCAAACTGCCTACCGGGAACAATCCCAAGATAACTTTCAAACCTTACCTGGGAATAGTTCAGGTGAGTTCCCGTAATATAAACCAAAACTAGGCCACGGACAGTCAACAGTAGATACATTTGGTTTCCAGGGCCAGGGGCTGCTTCTAGACTCCATTTATTAGTACAGACATGCCAATTGCATGAAGACCTCTTCATGCCTGCATGACCCTGAGTTCTTCATGCCTCTTTGTACATTTTCACTAGCTTGACATTCGCCCACCTTCCTTCTGAGAGACCAGAGTAATTCTACTAAAACCACACCAGCCACAGCTTTTAGGAGAGTTTTCACTGGCTAGATATATTAATCTCTGTTTTGTTCCAAAGGGGATTCTGAGATCTTTGTCGCAAGTTTCTTCTCCAGGACTGTTTTTAGTCTTATCTTTACGTAGTGTTTCTTTGGTTTTGGAAAACAAAACACTGCTCTTTCCCCAGATAAACTCTGCTGACAGATGTGTCTTTCCACCTACATAAAATGAGTCTTCAGACTCACACACTTGCATCTTCCTCGTGCCAGTAGGAAACCCAGATTTTCATGGGGTTTGGAGTTTTTTTCTTTTTTTCCCTGGTGCTGCCCAACTACCTTATATTAGCTGTCCCCAGTTCTTTAATCACATCCTTCTTCCTTCTCAGCCTCAAATCTCTACCTATCTCCATCTTATCCTCCTTTTTTTCTGGTGCCACTCTTCTTTGAGTCATCTGTTTCTCACTTTTTCCTTCTGAGTTCTCCATCATAACACACCAGTCTTTCACTTGATTTCACCACTACCAGTTAGCACCAGCCTCTGTGCTGTGATTATAGCCACATGCAGCAGCGGTCAGCTTCCTCAAAGACCTCTCCTTTCCAACTACTATTTTTATATACAGCTGTGCATTCAGATCACCTCAACTGCCTCTTCTATTCCCTCGTGTCTTTAGCTCCCAGCCTCTAGCCGCATCTAATACACTTGGATATTCTCCCTCCTGACTTCTGTCAGGTGACATTTCTATATAAAAATAGATCCTCTCAGGTAACATTAAAGAAAGTAAATCTCCTTCTGTTCCTGCATCCAGTCTTGGTGTCTTCTCTGCTATCCTTCATTCAGTGCTGCATCATTGCACATCCTTCCTCATTTCTGCCTTCAAGGAAAAATAAATAGCCCAGACAAAATGCATCCAGACTCTAAATTTTCATTAAATGCTGGCTTCCTCTGGCCACTGACTGAAAGGCAGTTATCTGCCTGAACTAAGTTCTCTTAGGTGGAAAGTTCTAGCTGTGATCAAAGGCAGAAAAACCCTCCCATCGCCTTCAGCTACAAGTTTAATCCATCGAAAACTGCAAATTGGTCCAGCAAACACCAGAAAGAAAAGAAAAAAAAGAAAAGAAAGAGAAAGAGTAATTACAACGTAGGGTGGCAGTTCTTGTACACGAAGTTTACTAGAACTTGAAGAAAAATGGATGCCTACCTAAGTGGAAAAAAATGAATGTATTAGTGGGAGGAATTTCATGTCAGAGATCACAAATCCACTTTGAGGAATCTTAATTTTCTGAGAAGAGGCTAGGTACTAACAAATGACTCCTCATGCTCGTAAATTAGGAAAAATAGATTTACATGAACCTCCTACAGAACACTGTATTTTGAACATAATATTCTGCAAAACTGGAAATGATTGCAGGAGCATGTGGCTAAAAAGAAAATAAAGTTCAGGGATTTAACAAGGATATCTTTCTGCAAATCAAAGTACAGACTCCAACCCTTGATTATTCCCATCAAAGCATGAAATAATATTAAGGAGTTGGATCACAGAGTCAAAAATGCACTTTATTGTTTTTTCCCCTTTAAACAACACATTTTATAGAACAAATATTAAGGACAGAGCTTCAAAGAACATGTGGATGTGTAGGAACAGAGTACCAAGCAAAGTGTCATCTCAAGTCTTTTACTATGTAATAAAAATAGCACTTTGTTTTGAGAATTGGAAGCTTATCAGTCTCACTGTCAGTGCAAGGCTTTCCTGCATATCCAGGCATGCAAGAAAGGACGAGGAATGAACAGCAGGTAAGCCTTGTGCCCTTAATGCTTTGGTTTATCTCCAGAACTTAAAATCCACCAATGCTGCTAAACAAATAAGGCACACTGAGACACAAACAGAAAGGACATGCCAATTGCTTTCATGTGAACAAGCGATGAGGCATCAAATCTAATTGTCAATAAGTGGGAGGATTTTCAAAGATGTAAATGGGCAGTAAATGCAGAGTTCAAAAGGTATTCGGGGTTGGCCTAAATGATCTAATTGCTGCTGTAAATCTACAGTTCCTGAAAACTATGAAGTCTCCTGCACTGTTGTTAAAGATTTTGGAACATGTATCCACTATAAACACTATACTAATTACAATTAATTACATTCATTTTCACTTATAATTTACACAGAGATTCTCTGAAAATGAAGCAGGCCAAGAACACATCCAAAGAGGTATTTCCTCTGCTAGGGCACAAAAGCATGCTGTGCTACCTAGCCTCCTGATCCTGGATCTTGCATAAAACCTATTAAAACCTTTCTGGCAGATCACAGTTATCTGTGGCCTCTGTTATAAAGCACAATGCAGAGTCTGATCCATAGACCCTGGCAAAATAAAAAACAAAAAAACCCCAAATCAAATAAACAAACAAACAACCAAAAAACCACACCAAAAAAACCACACCATCCCCAAAATATTTTAGCTGGCTTTAAATTAGGGTAATTTTTTCCATTAAGGATGCAGGCAAAGGTGCAGTCTCTGTCTCTGAGCATAAATATTTTTTAGAAAGATGTATTAGAGTAAAACAAGTAAGATGTATCAGAGTAAAAGTTTACAACATTAATTCCGTACTTGACATAAAATGCATGGAGCTAAAACAAAGCACAAGCCTTTCACAGTTACTTCTAAAACTTCAGAAATCTTCCTCTGAATTCCCAGTGTTACTTTGACTTGCTTTGAAGGCTAATTCTTTGCCAGAAGTGCTGTACAACTGTTTATGTCTCATCTAACCTGATGAAGATGAGATTCAACACATAAATATGCAAATATCTCCTAGTGATTTGTACTTGCTAAATATAATCCAAATATTTATTGAGATCCTATTTAACAATTTCCCGATGGTTGCATTTCTTGCAACAGATTAAATGACAATAGGATCAGAAAGCCAACTGTAAAGGGCTAGGAGACAAAGATAAGTCCTTCTGTTATGAAAAACACTGGAAATAGTATGCTTAGCGGGGAAATGTGACTGACTGGCTCAGCATTCAACTACTTGCCACACATTTACATCAAGGAAAAACATTTTTCCCACCAGTGGAAGAATTTAATTACAGGGGGTACAGGGAAAAGAAAAGAAAATCCATTGTGAAAGTCCTCTTTCACTGCTCTAGTCCAAGTGGATATCTTAGAATATGTCAGCTGGACAAACCGAAAACACAAAAATAAGATTAAAGATAGTGTATCTTCACCTAGCAATCGGTAACTATGTGTTCCAGCCAGAGAAAACACTGGGAAAGCTACCGGAGGAGTTTTCCTTTGGCTCAGGGAACAGATGAGCAAGAGTTCTCCTAAGGCATTACTTACAAAGCCAAAAGCTGTTAAATTCAGCGGCGGCTAAAGCAAGTTACAACACAGTCTGCTCCAGACTGTGTGGACAGAGCCAAGCTGCAGTATAATAACATTTAGGGGGAAAGGGGAGTGAGCAGAGAAAACATACCTTATGGTTCTATCCCAAGCCTAAACGAGATTCACGGAGCTCTCTCAAGCAAGTCAGAATATGGATGTAGAAAAGGTTTTCTGCTTGAAGAGCGATCACCTACAGAAGCACAGGTTCTACAGAGGTATTTTCTAGTGTTTATTCAACCAAGTTTTCAGTTCCCAAATAATACAGACACTTTCTTTGGAAAACTACGCCACTTGCTGTCATCGAGGAAGACTCTTCTGGTCCAATAAATCACATCTTTCGTGTCATGCATTCTTTCTCAGTTAATCAAAATTTTTCTCATCACTCACTGTGATGAGACATCTGTCACTTTTCCATCCCAAACATTTTGATCAAACCATTCTTACAGAACTGCTTTCTCTATGCCCCATTCTGATGTGAAATCTCTCACTTCATGTGTCCTTCCACATTTCTCCATGTCCATGGTTCGTTTTCCTTTATTTTCTCAGAATTTCAGTTAAACCACATAAAATGGTGTATAAAGACTAGAGGGAAGTTTATAAAGCCACTGAAGTGAAAAACAGACTGGAATTGTGAATTAAGGACTGGTTTTTGGTCAGCTGTGCAGTTCTAGCTCATTACATAAGAATGAGTGTAAAATCATTCTGCAGCTTCAAATAACTCCTATTTGTGTAATTTCCACTCCATTTATGAATTAGTTGGAGCAACTGTACTGGCAATTTAAGGAAGGCAGAAAAAGTTAAGAGGCTCTAAAAGATTTTGATACAACAACTGCAATATTATCAGAACCAGGATTCAGGAATCTGGCTAGGATTCTTTTCTGTGAGGGTGATGAGGCACTGGAACAGGTTGCCCTGAGAAGATGTGGATGCCCAAACCCTGGAAATGTTCAAGGCCAGGTTGGATGGGGCCTTGAGCCACCTGGTCGAGTGGAAGGTGTCCATGCCTAAGGCAGGGGGGTTGGAACTAGATGACCTGTAAGGTGCCTTCCAACCCAAGCCATTCTATGACTTTATGATCCTGTAAGAACAAGAAATTACTTTTTTCTCTTCTGTTATTTTTTTACGTTCTGTTAATTATTTTATTTCAAGGAAGCAAGGAATAATAAAATTTAATAATAATTATGAATGCTAGTACATTTTTACAGCAGTCTCGCGTTTAACCTCTGTCTCTTTCCATATGTGAAAGCTGCAACTACAAACAGCTTTTGGAAACAAAGTACATCAAATCCTGCCACGCAGAATGGGAACACACCAGGGTCAGCCTGTCATTTTCCCACTGAAGACAGAACTTGCAGAAAGAAGTGAGCACTCCCTGTCATTTTCACTTAGCTTTTGCTGCCAGCAAACCAGGAGCTCCTCTTATAAATCTAAGTATTTTCCAATCAATTCATTTTCAGAAATGGAATTTCAGGCCAGAAAAAGCACAATATCCTCTATCTCAAGAAAATCAGAGCTGGTGAACATCTGCACTGTGGCTACTTACCTGGAAATCTTGATGGGTTAGAACTGTTACTGTATTTTAAAGTAGCTCTACACTGAAAATTTTACTATCCTGTATGTCTTAACATTTTACAAACCCACTCTGTATCTGAAAACTAAGGCTCTCTGAATCAGCCCCAATCAGGGGGTGAGACTAATAGTGTCTATGGTTAGCATCTTAATATAAAGGAAATCAGAAATGTCAAAACTTGTCATAACTGCTCAATAGTATTCTCTCTCTGTACTGCATATCTGCTACAACTAAAGGACTATGACAAATTTTAACCTGACATCCTCAGAGTCAGCAAAAATTCAGTACCACTTTTCCTCGGTGACAGTCACACACGGCAGGGAATATTTTCTGGGTGACCTTTAGAGAAACCTGCTGCCTTTCTGTGAGGTGCACATGAATTCAAGTTTCAGTTCAGAACGCACAATTTCCCTCCTGAAACTGTATTATTTTACCTTTACCTCTGTTTGTTCTTTTCTGTGATTATTAAATCAAAGAAGGGATGATTGGTTTTTAAATTAATTTGTGAAAGGACAATGAAAGATGCTGATGGCTAGAAGGATGGGAATGAGTTTCTAACAGATCAAAAGAGAAAGAGCACTAATGAGCAGATGTGTCCTGAAATATTTTCTTAAATGCAAGCATAATGACAGTCTCAAGACTGCTCCATTGCAAATAGAGGTCTGCCCATCATGGTACCAGGGAAGAGCCCTTACTGACTCTTGAGCAGAAAGGGAAAACAGCAGAAGGAGCCTCAGTCAGTGGTTCACATTTGAAGAAAAAAGAAAGTGGGCCCCATTTAGTCCTTGCTCCCTCTGCAGATACAGGAGGAGCAAGAAATTCAAGTGCTTGTCTCCCATCCTCCTGTCTGATGAGGACTGTGGGAGCTACTGCTTTTGCAGGAAGCCCACAGAGACCTCATGTCCTCCAAGGGCCAAACTCTGCTACTGTGCTTGACAGAGCAGCTGTCAAGATAAGAAACCTTCCCAGCACACAATATTCTTCTGTACTACAAAGTGAAGCCCTTGAATAAAGAGCCCAGTAGATGACACAAGATCAAGGAATAAGAAACTAACCAGTAAGGTGCAACTCTAAGGAGTCACCAGGCTGTTCCCTTCAGTCACTGAGTTGGGCCAGCATGGTCGAGGCAACTTTGTGACTGTAAACAAAGCATTTCAGGCTGCCTCTCTTCTTCTTCTTTTTTTTTTTTTTTCCAATGTAATTGTAACTGATCTAGTTCACCATACAATTCAAATCAAATTCAAATCAATCAAATATTGATTCTTTTTGGGTTCTTTTCCTTTTTTTGGGATAGGGGCTTTTTAACTTTGAGATGAAGTGCCCTCTGTCAGGAACAAAATCAGCCATCAATCCTGGCTGGCTGGACCTAAAATCCATTAGAAAGATCTCTAGGATATACATGCATTTTACTTTGAACTTCCTGCTAGATTGCATTTGCACTTACTTGAGTAAAAAGTTAGAACTTCTCTCCCTGCCTGAGGGAACCAAAAATATCAGCGCTGATTAAATACTTACTCTGTAGCAACATGAAATCTATCACGTTATAAAAAATTATTTTGAATGATACCTCTTGAGCAAGACTGCGACTTACAGCTTTTCTTTTTACTAAGCTAAACATTCAAAAAAAATACAGCTGGTCCAAGAAAACTCTGTTTTGCTTTGGCAAAGCATCAGACAGCACCTTCTGGTTTGCGAACACAGGCAGAATCCTATCTAACTGTGGGATGTGCTTGGATTTACTACCTATTAGCAAAACTCCTAAGAAGCACTGAAAGGTTCCGTCCCCTTTTACGTATTCTCAGTCAAATCTCATTAGTTTCATGCTCTCAGTTTGCACACAAAAATATAGCAGTCTTTTGCCACCTCTTAGGGAAAAATTAATAGGAGAGTGTTAAATCTCGTGTTACAAGGACTACATTACTTTTACAAGCTATACTAAATAATCAAACTGCGCTTGTCGAATAACTGATTAGAGAACATTTTGTGCCGTGGTGTATGTTTTTACTGTCTGTTTACCTCAGCTGACAAAATAAAATCATTCACAGGGTCTCCTGCACAACAACTGAGACCTTAAACTTGGAGTGGAGATGAGCTGTGGGACTCAAAAGACAAGTCTATATAGGATATGATTAAAGAGAATCGGATTAAAGCCACAGATGGGGAAACTGAAACAATAGAACCAAAGCTTGCTCTGAAGATGGTGCTGAACAAGAATGACCTAGAAGCAAATCTAGCTAACACCATCGAGATCTCTAGCAGCTTCTAGACAGGTTTTTGACCCTTAAAGTGAGCAAAAAGGCAGAAAATACATATTGCTTCAAGAGATTAGGACTAATAATATTCAGCCAACATTGACTTTTCCAACCTTTAATTTATTTCCTTATCCATATTTTCACAGTAATATATCGGTGGGTGGGGAGGCTTCGACTAGTGCTATCAGCAGGGTGCGGCCATCTGAAATATTCTGTAGTTAACAGGATCCCTCAGGACTGAAATAGAGGGGCTATGTGCAAAAGGGCAAAGGTCAAACAATTAGACTAGCAACCTACCCCTGCACCACATCCATAAGGCAAGGCCATTCCCATAATGTCAAAGACAAAGAGAATTTCTGACACAGTGCATGCTGTCCTACCTGCCTCTCTTCCCCACAGGCAGGTGTCTGGAACCCATTCCATCCAGTAAGACGACCCACACAGCCAAATGAAGCAGATGTAGTCAAATGAACAGCTGTCTGTCCTGCTGATGAGAATTAATCTGTTTGGCCAACCCGGCAATTTTTCCTATGCACTCTTCTAAAGGTTACTCAAAACCAAAAATTGTACAGCTGCAAATCCCTTCTGGTAGCAGTCAGACATATGCTGAACCAGCCTGCTGCTACCAGAGCCTCATCCAGTCTCCCAGGGCTGCAGCAAACAGCAGGATCTGCTGTCCTGAACATCCCTGTGATGTTCAAGTTGGACTCTGTCAATGAGCGCATACACGCAATCTGCTATTTTTTAAATGTACTAGTCACCAAAAGCCACATTTCCATTAAGCGGGAGAGAACATTCCTGATGCTCCCATTCTCTCACGGCAGCAGAATTTCCCTGAATCGACACTTTTTGCAGAGTTATGTAACAGTGCGCACAGCACGCTTGACTCTCATCTGAGCAGACATTGTGAGCACAGTGTAAGCACCAGGGTACTTCTTTACACCAAACTGTGCTCCTACCTAGCATGTGGATTTAAAAAATTTTAAAAACAGTGTATTTATTTCTTGGAAGAGAGCAGTGAGTTACCCAGGCAAAATGATGGATTCTTGTATAGGGGCTATTAAGTAAATAAAGTGCAGGAAACAAGATTGAATAGCTTTCAAACGGAGTAAAATTGAGCTTTTAAAGCAAGTGCAGTTCTTCGATACAAACAAATGAATTTGGGACTAGCAGTGCACTGGAGATGCGCCAAAGGAATCTCAACACAACTGCTCTTTTCTGTCATCTGGAATGCTTTTACAGCATTAATTGCTTGAACAGAAAGAAATGCCAAGGAAACCCTCAGTGATAACCAAAGTAAATTTTGCAGGCTTCTGTGCCACTGTCCAGTAGAGGCCCTTCTTCTGTGGTAGAAAAGACTGTTTTCCTTTACATTAAATGGCTTAGCCGTGAGCTTTCACATGGGAGGAAACAGCAGCAATATGATGTCTCAAATGCATTTACTAATGGAGAGGGCAATTTTCTTCCATGGCACTGCCTCCTCCACTCCTTTTCAGAACTGAAGTATCCATTAAGAGTGACTCACTGGTTGAGAAAACATGTGAAAAAGAGATATCCTGAAGTTTGTTTTTAAATACTCTCCACAGTCCGTATTATGGCTATCAGGAATTTGTGAAAACCATAGGTATGTAATATATTTTCAAGAGACATTGTACAGAAGAAACTTCATGCTAAAAAATCACAACTATTATTGCATAGCAACCAAGCAAACATGTTTGATTCCTGACTAACCAAAGTCTTCTCTCCTTTCACCACAGCCCTGAATCCCTAACCTACTAGCAAGGGTAATTAACCTTTTTTTATCTTTTTCCAGTGTCTTTCCCTCTTTCTGCTTTCTCTCTTTCTTGGATGTCCATGAAAGCAGGTGGAGCCTCCACATGGAGGGACACAGACTTACTTACCTCAACAACCTTACTTTGGTTTATCAAACACAATGGTATTTCTCTTCTCTAGTTTAGTTCTCCTATTGTTTTAGTCCAATATTTTTTCCAATTCAGGTCTAGGCTGCCACGTGTAAACCGTAAGTACACCTTGGTCCAGGGAGGGAGAGCAGTAGGGATGGTGAGGTACCAAGTGCACACTACCTGCTGTCAGGCTGGGTATCAGGTATTCAGGAAAACAAAAATCTTCTAATATTCCTGGGCTCACTCTTGAACTTACCCTGGATAATTTTACAGAGAAGCTTTTTCGTAGGGCTTTCTACAGAGCCAGAATTACAGGAAAACTTTCCTGAATACGTTTTTATGCCCACATAGGGCGAGGACAACTCTTAGCTGTTCTTCCTGTCATGCTGCTGTGGAATTACATTGAACATTCCTGTAAAAAGGGCTGTGCAGCCTAAGTACAGTAGGGTGACATAATTCTGAGCTCAAGTTGATGGATTTTTCCATTTGCAAGATTTTGCACAGTAATTCCTGATTAATTCTGAATGTTGAAATTAATGAGCTTATCAAAGTAAAAAGAAGGAGCCAGGGCTATTCTTGTTCACCACAGTGTTTTGTGTTTCTTCTAGCATAAAATTACTTTTGACCAACTATTTTAATCTATTTTCTATTAAAAGGATCTGCTGCTTCTTACACAGTAAGACAAGAATACACTTCTCTGTAGCTGAAGAAAACTGAAAAATGAGTCTCCTCCACTCTCTCTCAGTATTCCATGCAGGTTCCAGAGCAAACATACAAGTTATTACTTCTTCAGTTTTAGGGAAAGCAGATTATTTTATCCTAGGAATTCTACATAATCTGCTAAAAATGTCCCCTGCCCTTTCTACTTATAGGGATAGTAAGAGTGGCTATAGAATATCCTGTGTTAAAGACAATGGAATTATGCTCACTGAGTAACAGAAGAAAATTCTGAACTCATTCAGGACTTTTCTTGTATCACAGAAAGGATTCAATAAGCATCATAGACTAATTATAACTTCTCATTGAACTCAATAAAAAATGCAAGCTACTAAATAAATCAGGTAAAATATTAGAAGATTATGCAGAAGGATGTGTTTATGGGCTGAGCAGACGAGCAGAAACTGGCTCACAGGACTGAAGCACACAAAATGTACAAGCTCAGCGGCACTGAGTACCCACTACTGCATCTCTGCAAGGATCTGCTCAAAGACTTTTCAACCTTTCACCACTGAAACAAGAGTGACCTGCTCCACCTCAGCTTTTGGAAATTCTGTGGCGGCCCGTACCACATAAGAGCCTTTGTTGGTGGAGATGTGGATTTAAAAGGCCTGGAGGA
Source organism: Gymnorhina tibicen (assembly GCA_013399875.1). NCBI lineage: Eukaryota > Metazoa > Chordata > Aves > Passeriformes > Artamidae > Gymnorhina > Gymnorhina tibicen. Next base: position 1,239,218 of record VXAZ01002369.1, on the reverse strand, counting down.
ACTCTTATGATAATCTGGTCTGACTTCCTGCCTGGCACAGCCTGTAATACCTCATGCAGCAATTTCTTTACAAAGCACAAGAACTTGTAACTCTACTAGAAGATATTTCAGAAGCAGATCTAATCTTGATTTAATTACTCCAAGTGATCTACCACATTCCTTTCTAAGCATTTCCAATAGTTAATTACACCCACGTTATCGTAATTCCAACTCCTCTCCCTTATCTTGCCATGTTTTTGTCTGTTGGAGCCCCATCCCATCTCCCTACACTGATATTTTTAGATACTAACCACATCATACCTCAAAATTCTCTTACCTGAGATAAATAGTTTGCCTGCTTGGCAAACCAAAACAGGGATTCCTGAGTCAATTGCACAGTATCTGCAGTGGTGTATTAGAGACAGCTTTTGACTAAAGAGACTAAAAGAGAAAAGTCAATTCAAATGCGAGGGGAAGGCACTGAACATCTTCTTTAACAAGCTTTTCCAGCTTCCGTAGCACCCATTTGTATGACCTGGAAATTTGGGATGAACAGCACTGCAACCTGACCTGCATAGCTTCATTTTCAACCTAACTGACAAATTCCAGCTCAAAGCAGATCAGTAGTTCCTAAACACTACAGTTAACTTAGAAAGAAAAAGATGGCTGATGGCAGGTGGTTTTCTACTGCCCATATGTCAAATCACATTAAAATGACCTGGTACTTCTGCAGGCGCTGCCAAGGCAGAAATCCAGGAGTGAGCAATGTATACCCTAAAATACTTCCAGCTGTGACTCTGGTAAACAAAGTAAGTAAATTTCCACTATTGCTGTAATGCCATATTATTTAGGCATATTACTTAGGTATTTGTATTACTGTGGCATTCAGAGGCTCCACACAAGGCTCCCTTGTGTTAGGTGATCAACTACAGACACAGCAAGTTTAATTCATTTTCGTAACGTTTGCCCAGTGCTTGTATGGCTGAATCCTGGTAAAGAGACAGAAGGAGGACTTGTGTCCTTCCTGGATCATGGATGCTGATCAGTGTACAAAGACTGCTCAGAACTAGAATTTCTTCTGGCATTTACTAAATCCCTGCACTACCCATGTGGTTCTCAACACACTATAAAGTTCCTTAGCTTCATTAGCCCTATTCCAGAAGGGTTTTCAGTCCTTCTCGCTGATTGGGTGAAAAACAGCAGCATCTTGCTGTCTCAGAGATGTATTATATAAGCACACACCTCTGAAGCTGCAAATAGATGCACATACGCTCCATGTATTAATACAACCTAAGAATTGCAAAGTCAGTCTGCTATTTACACCACCATTTGTTATGACACCTCATTACTTTTTCACAACACTACTGTTTTTTCCATTAATACTTCACATTTCTACTTACTTGTGGTTTCTAGCAGTTTATATTTTGCATAGCTTAAATGCTTTTATTTTTTTAAAGCCTCCCTCTTCCCTATTCCAAGAATGCCCCTCTGCAAACCAGAAACATAGTTTATGCAGACATATCAACTTCTACTGATGTCAACAGCTTTTAAAAAAAAATTCTTTTGAACACTCTTACATTTGGAAGCCATTTGACTTGAAATAGGTGTACGAAATCCAGCTAACAACTCCACAAAATTTAACCTTAACCACTGATACAAAAAACCAAACCAGGCGAATAAGGGAGGAAAAGAAATCAATAACCAACACTTCCCTTCCTTGGAATCTTGAGAATGGCTGTTATAATTGAAATATTACCTGTGACAGAAAAGTAATTATATATTTTTGTAATGCTCTGAACAGGTTCATATTTCAGCTGCCTGTCAGAACAACTTGCTATTGTACATCTGGCTTTGTTATTTGACATAGATGCTTCATTTTCTAGGTGACACACCACATGAATGTCAGCATCCTCACTAGCAATAGAAGAAATGGAAAGATAAAACCACTTTTTTAACACCCCTTGTAGTTGGTAGTGTATTGAAAGACCTTCTTCTGCCTTTTGCCCATCTAGCAGATGATACAGAATCCATTTTGAGAATGCAGCTGAATTATGTTATATATAAGGGGAAATACTCACTGCTAGAAGAGTTCATCCCTCCTTTATTTATTTAACTACGTAACTCATAAACTCCCACTCAAAAACCAAAAATCTGTGACCAAGCTACTTATTTTATCAGCATCTCCTCTAATATTTAATTTTCAAACTGCAAGAAAATGAAGATTTTCATAGACTGCGTAGTGAAAACTGTAGCATCTGCTGAAAAATAATTGCCTGTAAATTCCTTACAGGCAAAAAGAAGTTTCTAAATCTATGAAGGCATCTTATTTTGATTAAAGACGAAATAGTGGGTCAGTAACAACAACAACAACAACAAAAGTTAAATGTTGTTAGACTTATTCTTCAATACTGTACTCTTTGTTTTCGTGCTTTGACATACTGACCCACACTGGGAGCTGCTAGTGAAATGTTAAAATCTACTGGTCTAGGATCTAGCCTAAAATGCTGAGTATATTTGTTCTAATTATCTCCAATTAACTTGACTATCTTATTAAAGTGGAATAAAAAAAAATCTTACCTTATTAGAGCTTCATTTTCTGTTCTTTCACTGAAAAGAGTAAAGAAATCTGTATTAAAGATCCATTTGGTAAAAAGAACCTTCTGAAGTTACTATTTTAGTTTCACTTCAATTAACACCAAAACTAAAAGGTTCTTTTTACATAACTGTAGTAAGTCTCTCATTATTTTGCAGGGTTAATCATTCTCAACACTCTGGATTGGAGGCCTTTATTTATTTGCCATCTTAATTAGCTGTTCTGAACAAACATTTCAAATGTTTTGGAAATTTCAACGCAAACAACTGATCTCATCAATTCACCACCTAAACTATAGGCTGATTAGGCACACTCAGTAGGTTTATTTTCACTTCAAGCTGTATTTCATGAACTGCATTTGTGTTTATGTTGCCATTATTTTTATGGGACATTTGATATTTTCTATGATAAGATGGGTTCGCATTGCAGTATGCCCATTCAAAGAGTTTCTCAGCCTGGAAGGTTTTTTTAAAAGTAGCTATTTTCTGCTCAACCCCCAAACAGTGGGGTCAGTGGCACTTTAGGAGAATGAAAGGATCAAGCCATTTCAATAAACACCTACTTCAACTCTGCCACTGTGTATGACACATTTGTCAACAATTTACCAACACACATCACAAAATCAAAACACAAAAAAGCTTTAAGAATATTCTGGAAAAGATCAGGCATAACTCAGAACAATCAATGAATGCTGAGGTCTGCAAAAATATTAATTAACCTTTCACTTCTTCGTGAGTTTTGTTCAGTCCTTTACAACAAGGGAGAAGTATTTGCAAGCATCAGCATTGTAACTGGGAATTGGATTCTGGTAACTCTGAAGTAAATGGGTATTTTTTGTCACCAATGCATGCAAGAAGAAAATCACACTTTTTCTTACTTCATTTTCTAAATTAGCATAATATATACAGCATGAAATAGAAAACAAAAAGACAAGTCTAATAACATCTGACAATTATTAGCAGTATTTATTGAAAAGCAGAGAAAATCATGCTGAGTCACAGGCAAAGCATCTCAACCTCTAGCACTTTCTGTACACTTCATTAGCCATCAGTCAGTATGGTTGGAGATTTACAGAAGAAGGGAAAACAAGGAGAGACCTTGTTCATCTTTGCCAAGGACAAATTCAAAGCTGGGCCTTAAAGCATGCAATCAATGCAATGGCTGAAGAGATGAATTCTTTGCTCTGCAGTGAAAATACTGTGAAAATACTGTGATTTGGGGGAAAGCAGGGTTAAAACAGAGTCTTCTAGGAATTAATCTGTCAATCTGAGGGAAGCAAAGCTTAAGTGAATAGTAGAAGTGCCTCTTCCCTTCATTTATGGTATGGTCACCTGATATTTTTGAGAGACCTATAAAATGAGACTATTTTGCAAATGTAGCAGGTAAACTTAAAGAGAGACATTCCTGGAGTGCAGAAAATCATTAGATTAACCACACATTTTGAGAAAAGGCATGAGATCCCATTTTTATGAGTCAGCTCATGAGAGCTGACATTTACAAAGTCTGATTTCCCACAACAGAGCATCTGCACTTAAAAGAAGAAGAAGAACTATAAGGTCATTTAATTACTTAGTCAAACATAAAATCCTCATAGGTTTAATTTTTCTATCTCCTGATAATCAGCTAATAAAAACATGTATCAGTACCAAACTGGTTCACATTTACTTGTCTGGCTTCAGGTGTGGGTCACCCACAAAAGGTAATTTAAGAAAGATTTTGCATGCAGGAATCAAGGGACAGAACCAGTAAGTGTTTCATCACTGGATGCTATGCAGGGTTTCAATAGGATTGAGTGGGATTTATTACAGCACGAGCCAAATCCTTCTTACTTTTCTCATGCAAAACACCCATTGAAGCTAGCCAGAGTTCAACTGAGGACATATTACATCTCTGATTCTCTGTTACTCACCTGTCACAATACTACTGTGGTCCACAGCACAAAGTTTATGGGACCAGAAAGGTTCTTTCTGGGAAGGGATAGGAGTATCTTACAGGCTAGCCTGTTTTAACCATAAAGCAGGTACAGAAGCAAGTCTGAAGAAGACTAAAAGTCATCCTGGACTTGTGACAAGATCCACAGATTTTAAAGCAAAGTTTTTCTATGCTAGAAACACTCACAGTGCAAGCTGCTTTGAAGCATATTTAACGCATCCTACATAGTTTCAAAAGAAGAATGAAAGCTTACTTTGGCAGGGTTTATGACTCCCAGAAAAAAAAAAAACAACAACACCCTAGCATGCTTAAAAAAAACAATTTGCATAAGTTTTCCTTATCTGATCTAGCTGTTGATAACAGGACAAGCTATAATGAGGGCCATGAGCACCTCCTATCACAGGTTCTCACGGGCCCTGCTGCCTGTCTAGCCTGATGGTCTCAGCAGACATTTGCTCAAGAGGACCCATTACTATCTCCATCAGGTAGCAGGAAGCTTCTAGCCTCAGAAGATCTGGCTTCTATCCAAGTGGAGATAACCTCCACTCCAGTGTGCCCAAAACAGCACTGGATAAGTGAGGTTCAAGCTTTCAATGGTCCCTGCAGAAGAATTATCAGGTTTCCTGCCTTATCTGCCTCGGACACCTTGGCAAAGAATTTCAAATTAAAATATATCTCCTGTTAACTGCTTGCACTGCCTTCATGCTTAATGTCTCCTTGCTTAGATGGAGGGGGAGAGCGCTACCAAAAAAAAAAAAAAAAAAAAAAGAAGGGAGGACATTTACATTGCAATATTCAGATGTGTCATTTTTCTAAGCATATGCCTCTTTACAGTAAAAACTATACTTGTTGCCAGTCACCAAATATGTTAACTTTGGACAGACTCCGGGAGGATTCTACCAGACTGCCTCAAAGGCACATCAGTACCATTAAGTTAAACTAAGTAGACAACTGTCCACACTCAGTGACAAGAGGCTCTGTAAATTCAACAGGGTATTTACCATTATCCTTTCAATCCAGGCAAAGAAAAAAGAGAAAAATCGTAAATATTTTTTTCAAGTTCCATCTTTTCCAGAACAACTTATGAACCTTCCCAGTTTTATAAATACTATAATTAACACTAAAAAAACCCTACTGATAGAGATTGTTAAAACCATGTACTTTGCTACTGAAGCTGTTCATGATTTTTCTTAAGGAAGACTGACCAGTGACTTGTTGAACCACAGGAAACCAATACTGCTAAAATGATCAGACAGCAGAATAGATGTAGATGAAAATTTCCTACTTTAACACACAGAAAATTCCTGACTGCATGGAGTTGTACAAATAAAAATGTTCCTTTTTGTTTCAGTCATTATTATTTCACCTTTTTTGTTGTATGCTGTTTAGCAGAAACTGAAAAACTGAAGATACAGAAACATAACTTGTCATTAACTAAAATATGGGTTTGATCCCTATAAGGAATACACACAATTAGCTAAAACAATTCATTTCCATATGATCCAACATTTATTCAGTACACAGTAGAAGAAGAGACACCCAGGAGCTCTCCAGAAAATTTAGATATAAAGCACATATTCTGCCTGAGTCTTTGAACAGATATCAGATTAGGGATATGAGCACTACTTTTCTTCTTATGCTTTTCTTCTTATCCAGCCAAATCCCATTCATCCTATTAAAATTTACTTTCAAGCTCCTGACACCCATCACAGAGATCTTCATTTAGAAAAGAACGAAGTTACCAAAAGATGGAAATCTATTCAGTCCTCTAGACAGATTCACCACCACTCCAGAATTTTTTTCAGTTTACTTTTTCAGTCCCCACAGGATGCTCTGGTGTTCAGAGGTCCACAAAGAGACTGACTGAACAAAGTAACTACAATTTCCTTTTTCACAAAAGATCCCAGAAAGCCAACCAGGCCTGAAAAAGCCAGAGAGTTCTCATTCCATCAGAGCCAAGGAAGGAAAAAGAAAGGGGTGGGGGATGAGCAATCCCGACCAGGAGATAAATTCATTCTTAAAGCTGCTCCAGTAAGTTTGGCTTTCAGGTCTTCTGTTTAGTAGCTCCCAGTAAGAATTAAAAGCATGTCAGTGGAGGTGGAGTAAAAAGAACAAAAAATATAGGGGAAAGAAAAAGACAGCAGGGAAAAATCTCACTGACCTCCCTCAGCAAAGCTCTTCCTCAAGATGCAAGGAACTCTGCTGGCACAGAAAGTTAATTTAATTCTTCCTGCCCCACCAGTCTTGACTCAAGGCCATTTGATTTCACAGTTCCAGTACTTGCAGTAGTTAGCAAGTTGTGCCATGCACTCTGCAGAGTGAAAAGCCATGACTGCAGCATGCCAAAGTCTAATCTGTGACAGGCATTCCCAGTTCTGGAACTCTACACAGCGTGCCTTGGATTGCTTGGTGCTGCGAGGCAGCAGATAGGCCTGTGTGCACAGTCTAAACTCTGGGACCTAGGGATGCATCCTGAGAATGTTTACTACCAGTACAATGCTAATCATAATCAGCAGGATGAAAGGGCAGAAGAAAGCCTGTGTTTAGATTGGACAGCAAAGACAAGATCATAGCCGGGAGGCAGAGAACTCATAAAATAGTTCCATTTAAAGCATACATACAGATTAAAAATTAACCACTGTTGCGAAAAAACTGCACATAACCCCACCCACAGCTCTACCTGCCTATGTAGGGACTGCCAAATGCAAGTGGAATATGTGCTCTGGGCTCTGCTGCCCCACCAGCATGACCAGCCAAGAGCCACCATCTCACATCTGTCCTGCTCCCCACGAAAGTGCCCAAGAAAGAGCCACCATTTATTATTGCTCTTGATGACCGGCTGTCATAGAAATCAGGGACTTCAATCATTTTTTGGAAGCTAGTCGTCCTCCTGGGTCTAAGAAGTCTTAAATTTCAGCCAGGTAGCTTGACCCAACTGTTCAGAGGTGGAATAATGTTGAAACAAAAATCACCATTGCTACTGCTGTATGCTTGTTGAGACCATACTAAAGAGCTAAAAACTAAAGCTGCTTTACTGAAAACGCTACAAATACGCTGTCCAGAAGATACTATGCTCTCCAATAAATGATGAGTCCACAGACAGTAATGTCTGTAGTCCTGTTTTGCCAGCATTTCCATTACAATTCTCTGTTTTAATGAAGAATTAACAAGATTAAATACACTTTGGCTAGTAGACCTTCAAGTTCTATTACAGTACATTGTATTTACATTAGAAATGTTAATGTCACGATTTTTCTTGACTTTGAAAAGTACAACAATAAATTAATTTACTTTTAAAATAAAAATCATACCAAAAATGATTGTTTAAAATCTTCAAACTTATTCCACTACTCTTAAAAGTACATTATTTATGCCATTAAAAGGAAAAGCTAATGTATTTTTGTAACGTAAGAATTAATTGAATTCAAGAGAACTAAGCAGATCCCAGAAAAGGGCAGCTGTTCTCTCTGTACATAACATAACCATATGCCCTAAACCAAATTATTTTCTTCCTCTGAAAGGTATTTAAGGATGCCATCTCCATAGGGCCTGGCCCAGTGCCACGGAAAGCACAACAATGCACACTGTAGCCAATGAGAAACATTGCATTCACCCTAGGCTTGAAAACCTTGTGTAGGACCAAAGACTCAAGTGTGAAAAGCATTGGGATGTTGAAAACAAGCCTTCTTACATATTTTTTAACTACTGATATTCATCAAAACTTAAAAAAAACAACCAGCTAATAGTCAAATCTAAGGGGAACCTTCAAGCTTTATATGCAACGTATGACAATAGTGAAAAGGGAAGTTTTGGGAACTCAGGGGTATTCATCCCACGTGTGTTTAACCATATACTGCAGTTATTGGTGGAAGTCACCACTTCTGAGATTGATGGTACAAACAGCACCCTGGAATTTTCTCCTCTCCTCCACCAGCTTACTGAACAGGAACCTTCTGAGTTCCTGAGCTGAGACAGCCAAAACAAGGTTTCTTCAGCCATTCAATCATCCTTACAATCAGACTGCTTTACACCAGATGCCTGATTTTAATCATTGTCCATATGTCTGAGTAAGCATGAAGTATGTACTGCAAAAATGAAACTTGGACCTTCATACTTTTCGTCAGAAAGCACATATTTTTCTGCTTATAATCACCCCACTGACATGTGAACGATTATGATTTTCTTAATTGTCCGTGCTTTGTCTTCTATGGGATGGCGAAATTTAAAAAGCTAGTATCTTGAAGGGCAAATGTACAGTAAGTATTGCTGCATAATATCCCCAGCCAGTAAAGTTCATTATTGAGTCCTAGAATAAAACATGACAGACTTTGTTATGTTATCTTTTCCAGGGTGTCACTACCAACCCAACACATCCTAGAACTTAATAAAGCCTGGCTGCCTCCAACTCATGACACAGCCAGAACACGTATTTTTTCCCCACACTGCTTTTTCTAATAACTGGTGCTGTTCTGTTCTTCTTGGGATGGTGGATGACAACTATCACACCTGCACACTGGAATGCAGCTGTAATTTGCCATCCAAAATTAAAGCAAGTTCCACGAAAGCAAAGGTTTAATACATGCATCTAATGGGGGGAAAATATGGTGAACTGGTCTGTAGCACATTAACTGCTTTCAGTTTAGGATTTGTTTTGTTACATTTCTTTCTTCTCCTTTTTTCTACCTGTACGGCACATGCCCTCATTTAAATCCTATGTATAGCATGCGTCCCAGTAAAATGTCCCAGTCCAGTTCAGAACTGTGGCACAGACTGCATGATTTGAGCAAGAAATGCCCTTAAGCTCTGCATATATTTTGAAAGCTATGAAAAATAGCCAAAGAATAAATAAAATGGAAACCTGACATTTGAAAGTCAGTGAAAGCAAGCCTAAAGAGAAGAGTTATTTCTTCTTATTTATGGTACTCTAAAGATTTTAAGGTGTATTGTACAACAATGCTGTATAATCATCAGGCCCAAAATTCTGCTGGGAAATGTTTTTCAAATGGGAGTTTTGTTGAGACCATGCTAAAGAGCTAAAAACTCAAAGCCGCCTATATAAGAAACAGACAATGAAATAGAAACAGGTATTTCTAAAAAAGGGCTTCAGAAATTGTCTCCCTGTGCCCAGTATATACAGCAAATATAAATCTTCACTGAAACTGAGTTATATTTCATTACTGTCTGCAGCTGCCTAACTTCGCTTCATCTTCTGTGGAGAGGTGGTGGAAAACATTGTTAGTGACAATGACATCACTTGCTAGTGATAACCAACTATGACTAAATTTAAAATATTGTTCAATCAAGGCTTTCTGGCTAAGCTAACAAGATAAAAGCCTTAAGAAACTATATTTACTTTATTTTCTGGAGCTAAGGTCAAGCATGCTGAAGCTCCAGGGTTTTTTTTGAAAGGTGAAATAGGGTTAAAATCCAATTAAGAGACAAACTGACAGAGTAAGATATTTGTTTCGGAGCTATGTAGCAATGTATCAAAGCCAACCCATTGGAATTGCCTTTTGTGTTTATTTCTACCAAAGGAAAACAGAAGAAAAAAGGGTTTTTTTTTACGGAGCATATATACTCTACCAAAGTATTCAAATTCAGAACTGGATTCACGCACATTGAAAACCTTAGAATGCACAAGTAGCAGGCAAGGGGAAAGTGGTATTTTCCCCACTTTGGATGCTCCATAAAAAAGGCTTCGTTTACACTTCTGTATTTTTAGAAAGATGGTATTTGCTTGTTTCTTCCAGTATATCACAGATAACACTCAGCTGCTGGGTTTATGAGGTACTTGCAATTGTAACTCAACAGACAAATCCTTTGTTATAAAGAGAGAATAAATAATGGGGATTTACAAAGCTGTAATTATACTGAGAGGGTTTATGCATAAGGATGTATTAAAAGAAATACTATATGCAAAATAACTTTTTAAAAAAGAAATCCTCTGAGCATTATCACCACTTATAGTAAGGGATCTTTTACCATAAAAGGGATTTTAAATGCATGTCATCCCTAAAGGATGCCCGCAGACTCTGCCAAGCTCTCCTACGTAGGCTGAAGTTGGTAGCATATACCTGTTTTATGGTTAGCAAATGATGATGAACGAGCAGAGCAAACCTTGAGCCCAAAACAAACCACACTAAAGGCAGATGATATACTCCAGCAACCAGCCAAAGCTTGTCAGCTGCTGCAAGCCTTGGCAGTGAGTCGGGAGCGGAGACTGAGAGGTGGAGCGTGCCATCCCCAGCGCCGACAGCCAGCGGCCGCACGGTCGGTTGCGTGACAGGCACGAGCAGAACCGCGGAGCGAGGCGCCCACCCCGGCTACAGATCGGGCTCCTGTAAGGATACCAGCACGTGAGTGACAACGCGCCCGTTCAGTAACACACCACCAAGGACAAAGACCATAATCTTGCCTTTGCACTGCTCCATCTGGTCATGAAAGGCGCTTGGACACGAAGAAGCAGGATGCCCTAAACCATGGCTGCACCGGGATGCAGCCAGCATTTTGGATCTCCTCTTTCAGCAGCTTCCCGAGGACAGGTGTTCCCAGTGCACCAGAGACTTGCAGCTGGTTGCACAGCATTCCCCAGGAGACCCACTCCAGATACAGCTGTGCCCTGAGAATGCTTTGAAGCTGGCTACCAGCCAACTTGTCCCAACAGTCAGGAAACACAAAAGCAAAGATGACTTCAAGCATCCCACTGTCTGAATTAAAGATGATGTTAGGTTTCACTTCAATATATTCCATGAGCAGAACGTAGCTGAGAAGTTATTTTACTACATGATGCACATTTTTTTACATAGTAATGGCCACCACATTTTCTACTCTTGTTAAGTCAGAATGATTTCTACATCTCCTCACAGTAAAACATTGAGCTAGGAATCACAAAGTCAAAACATTTTGTATAAATTTATTCTGAGATCCTTTTGACCTTACTGGCTTATTGGTAAACTAAAATGGGAGAATCTGACTGTTATTCAAGAAAACACAGTAAATAAAATTGGGATTACTTTCCCAAACCTCTTCTCCATTATCAGTGATTCATTTTCCTAGTTTAGATTTTTTAAAAAATCGATTATTGGTATCAGTAACATTCAATTCTGTATTGGATTTTTAAGGTTACACCTGGACACATTTAAACGGTTGCTCGTGCAACGTATGACCACAAAAACTCCACTACTTTAATATTAGTTGCTTTTATGGAGACAGGCACTACGATTAATTCGATGGCCAAAGGAATTCCAGATTCATGCAAAAGACATCAGTTGCACTGGTAATATGTTTCCCTAAAAAAAAGTATAACCTTTTTTTTAATATACTAATTAAAATGTTTTGACTTCTGGCATGGATTCCTGAACTGAGCTGCAGGAAGGCAGTGCGACAGGAACGCACAGGGAGGAATAAAGTGGTAAGAAGCACTTGGAGCAAACCCAAGGCGCAAGGGGGCTGAGTGGTCACAATTTGACTGGAAGAAAGAATGGGCAGCAACACCTCTACTATTCTTCCACATCAGCACAGAGCTGGTGGTGATAGGAGGTGCTCAAAGCCTGCTGCAAAGGAGAGGGACAGAGAAAATAGGGGACAGAGGCAGAGGTTCATAGTCTTCCATCCTGATCCCTCTGATGTATGATTCCATGTCCACAGGAAATATTAAGACACAAAATATTCTACTTTCTCTTTTTCCCATTTCATTCAGAAAACGTTTTCATACTTGTTTAGTTTCCTATTTAAAAGGAAGTAGTTCAGAAAGTGTCTGAACAATGCTTTCAAGCACTTGGTGTGATTCTTGTGGCTGTCCTGTACAAGGCCAGGAGTTGAACTCCATGATCCTTGTGGGTCCCTTCCAGCTCAGGATATTCTGTGATTCTGTGACAAAGCAAGTGAATATTACAGCTAAGATATACTGGATTAGAAATCCACATTTTCAGTTTTACAAACCAGAAGAGCTTTTGCTACATATAATATTTCAACTTTGGTGTTTGATCCTGAAATTAGAAAAAAACAATCTATGATTTTTGTATTTGGGATTAGTCATATGGACTACGTAATGGAAAAGCTCTATAATTTATCTGAATCATTATTTTATTTTGTTCTCTCGTGGTCCCAATTGTTCACTGTTAATTAGATCCAGCCACAACAACTCATTGTGCAAAAGGCATACTCTGTTTTAATCAAAATCTTGGACGGCATTTTGGATGGCATCTTTAAAAACTTGGACAGAACACTCTGTGGTTTCCTCACCAATGAAGAATCAAAATGATTAACTATGAACGCATCTTCCACTGGATGCTGACACTTATTATCAGGTTATTTTGATGAGCAGCTTCTTGTTTCATGGAACTATTTTAGATTTCCTTCTGTTTTGCACCTGCTTTCTTCACTCAGAACAGTAATGAACTGAAAATCTGACCCACAGGACACATCCATGGTGAACTCCTAAGTAATTTTTTAATTTCCGTTTTCTGCCATGCAGAAAGTGATGCTATAAACACAAAATGTGACTGCGACAGTCTCACCTATTTGATATCAGTTCGTTTTATTTATAACATTCAAATTATTTTCCCCATTGTCTTAACAGTTAAGAGAAATGGCCAGTGTTTGGGAATGAAACACACCAGGAAGCTCATGTTTATGGACTGTCTTCATAGATGTATTTTGGTGACAAGGTACTGGTTCAGATTATCCTCACAGGTAGTTACTGATGACAAAAATCTGAAAAATGTTTCCTTGGCAGAAATAAACAAAGCACACCACTTTTATCTATCAATATATAAATTGTCATTCGATGAAGCTTTTGATTTTGGTGCTGCTGTTTCAAGAAACCTTGCTAGGTTTTACATCTTGCTCTGTAAGATTTAGTTATTTCTTTTATGTCAGGCCACTCAGCAACTTCCTTCCTGCTACCTCCCCCCACTACAGCCCCATGGAATCACAGACTGATAAACTGATGGGTTTGCTCTTGCCTAATCGTCTGTTTGCAGCAGCTCCGTATCCAAGTAAAAGCAAAAAAGGAGCAAGCAGCATTGTTTATCATGTTTGTTGGCACATGACAGTGGGATTGAGCACGCTCTCAGCAAGTCTGCTGACGACACCAAGCTGTGTGGTGTGGCCGACACACTGGAGCGAAGGGATGCCACCCAGAGGGACCCTGACAGGCTTCAGAGCTGGGCCTGTGCAGAACTCCTCACGTTCAACGCGGCCAAGTGCAAAGGCCTGCACCTGTGGCAGGGCAGTACCAAGCTCAAGTAAAGGCTGGGTGGAGAAAGGATTGAGAGCAGCCCTGAGGAGAAACTTGGAGGTGTTGGTGGATGAAGAACTGGACATGACCCAGCAATGTGCACTCCCAGCCCAGAAAGCCAGCGGTGTCCTGGGCTGCATCCAAAGCAGCGTGGCCAGCAGGCCAAGGGAGGGGATTCTCCCTCTCTGCTGTGCTCTGGAGAGACCCCACCTGGAGTGCTGTGTACAGCTCTGGAGCCCCCAACATAAGAAGTGCTCGGACCTGGTGGAGTGAGTCCAGAGGAGGCCATGAAGATGATAAGTGGGCTGGAGAACCTTTCTGATGAAGACAGGCTGAGAATGTTCAAGTTGTTCAGTCTGAAGAAGAGAAGGCTCTGGGGTGACCTTACAGCACCTTCCAGCACCTAAAGGGAGCCTACAAGAGAGCTGGAGAGGGACTTTTTACAAGGATATGCAGTGACAGGATAAGGCAGAATGGCTTTAAACTGAAATAGAGTAGGCTTAGATAAGATATTAGGAGGGAATTCTTTACTATGAGGATGGTGACGCACTGGAGCAGGTTTTCCAGAGAAGTTCTGGATGCCCCAACCCTGGACATATTTAAGGCAAGGCTGGATGAGGCTTTAAGCAACCTGGTCAAGTGGGAGGTGTCTCTGCCCACAGCAGGCCCCTTCCAACCCAAACCATTCTATGATTCTGCAATTCTATGAAACAGCCACAAAATCTGTGTTGTAAGGGCTGTAAAGAGAGAATTACAGAGGATTCTATACTGTAGTATATAAAATAGCAAAATCTAACATGCTGTCTAGCCATCAGTTATTCCTGCTTGCCTTCCCCTTGCATTAATACAGGCAATAATAATACAATTGTTTTATAATAAATGACACTATATCATAAATTATAGTATCATCACATTGTATTACGTAATTACAGGTAGATGTAAAAATGTGTTTGATTTTAATCTTTAACTTTTTCACACTATGAAAAGCTTTCAAACACAGTCTGGAAGGAAATCTACTAAGTTCCGTTTGCACATATAAGTGGTGATTTTGGATGCCTGGGCATTTCTCTGAGCGACTGAAATGTCTTTAATGGAACCTTGTTTCCAGTAAGAACTGAATACCATCTTTCAGATGTTTTAGGTTATGCACTCTAAAATGGCCTTAAGACAAATCATGAGTCATTTTTGAAAATTTAAGATCCTGTATCTAGTATCAAAACCCAGCAAAAAAATTAATTCCTCAACTCTTATCAGAGTAGCACCATATGTTGGAGAAAAAGAAAGATCACTTTGGTTGGTTTCTTTCCTAAAACAAAACAAAACACAACAGACAAGGTTTTCAACCGGCCTGTTAAAAACAAACAAATAAACAAACACAAAAATAAGCCTCTTTCTTAAATGGAGGAAAAAATACTTTAGCTTGCTCACAAATTAAACAACTTCTGCCTGTATTTTAGAAGAAAAAACATAATAGCAATAACAAAAGCTTATCTCCTTTTTTGACATGGTACGTAATGCTACATCAGCCCATTTCAAGCACTGTGCCTCTAAAAGTTTAAACTAAACATATCATATTTCTACCACTGAATATAAATGCTGAGGATCAAAATTCCCCAAAATTTACCTAGTAAAATTAGCGTAAGTAGCAGTTTGCCTGCACAGCACTTGAAGAATTGACATTCCAAAACTCTTAAAATTCTGCTTTGCCCTGAGAAAAGACACTGAAAAGCAGAAACTGATTGAACAGCAGCCTGCTCCCTTGTCACACAGCTTTTATATCCATAATTCCAAGCAAGTCCTGCAAAGTAACTCACAGACGTAGAGTTTCAGGGGAAAAAATATCAGCATAGCTGAAATTGTGTTGGTTGAATGCTACAGCATGGCAGACAGCAGCTCTATATGCCAGCACAGCAGGAAAAAAACTCAATTGCTTTTAATAGACAGGCGTTTAGTGCAGCTAGTATAATCTGGAATGACATTTTCCCCTGTCTATTATGTAAGCTGAAAGCTAAACTTGTGCTTTTATACAGTATATTGTCTATCTTCTACACACTGCTTCATCAGCTTTCACTCCATTTTTAAGGTATTTTAGTAGCAAAGAAGGGGGGACTTATCACATGTTTAAGATTCCTTCTTAATATCCTATTTTCTTCCATTCTGTGTTCGTGTTGCCACACAGACAGGCTTCAATATTAACTGTTCTTTGTTTAGGTAGCACAGTTCATATTCTATGTCCAAAAACCTCTCTGAGAATTTTAACTCTCCACAGAAAATAATTTAAATAGTAAAGAAAAATCCAGGAAATTCAAAGGAAAGAAGCAATCAAAAGACGAAAAAAAGAAAAGATGGGATTTGAAAACTCAAGGACACTCAATCCATTTTACCAGCATCATTCCCTAACACCTCTTTTTCAAAATTTCAGGAAAAGAAGAGAAAAAGCAAGGAAATGGGTAGTTAGAGACATCACCATTTTTATATCCCAGGCATCTTCCAGAATGTGAGAACATCTACCTTCGCAACAGCAATTATCCTTGACAAGATTTTCAGAATGGCACTCAGCAGCAGCCTTAGAGAAATCAGGAACTGCCCGCAGAAAGAGCAAAACAGATAATGACAGACTTGCTCTGCTAAAACAGGAGTTTATGACTCCAAGATACTTAAATTAATAATTCTTTTCCAATCTTTCTGTCCATCTATCTACTGTTACTCACCTGTGTTCTGCCCCTGGATAAAGCTGATACCTTAATCAGTAACCCTTTCAAGATAGCCAGCTCCGATAGACTGACTTGTTTTTAATGTATTTTGATAGACAAATAAAGCTGTCTAAGTGCCAAGGAGTCTGCATATTTAAGATTCAGTTCTCAAAGAAGCAAGTGATTAAAATCTAGTGATTTTGCAAGACAAGTTCATATGGGCAGAAAATACAACACATAGCATCAAAAGGCCTCACCAGCCAGACATCTGAATACCAGAAGGAGACACAAGGCATAAAAGAAATCAAACTTTCAAAAACAGCGTACCAAATTGATTAGGCAACACTGGAAGAATGAGCCTTACAGGAAACACTTTATTGTGTATATCTGCCAAACATGTTTATGATTTCTCTTAAAAGACCTATCTTGCATTATCCTGGTAGTACCAGATAGTTCATGTCCCACCTGCCTTCCCAGAAACTGTATATCCCACAATAAACAACACTGCCTCCACTAGAAGAATGTCCCTTCCAGGTACCTATCACCTCCTGAAAAGGTACTAATAAATGTCCTACCCTGATGCTTTCAGAGCTGCATCATGAGCAGGAGTCTCTTACTTTCCCAATCTGAAGCAGGAGCATTCAGCATATACGCACAGACAACACTGCAGAGCTTGTTGGACTACCTACGGATGCGAGAGAGGTGCTGACCCCTCACCCAGCTCTACAGACCACGATGCAGTCTGTAAATCTCCCCCTCTCACTCAGAACTGCATTCCTGCTAAACCATGGCACTGATGCTACCCATGCATCTGACAGAAAGCCTCCTCCACGTGAAGCTTTCTGCCGGGAGCACCGAGGGGGATGTAGGGCAGCGGCAGGCACGGTGCAAGCTCACTGAGCACCCCGGGGTGCTGCGCCCAGGAGGTACCAATACCCAGCTCTCCCCTGACACAAAACCTTCCTGCAGACAGTACAGAGCCCATGAGTGCCCCTGTGAGCCATCCAGACACAGGATCAGAAAAAAAGTTTGGAAAAGCCTTAGAAGAGGACAGGAATCTATGAAACTGCTGTCAGACTCACTCAGAAACCTCAAGATGCTCATGCAGGGAGCAGTGACTGGAATTTCAAATATAAAATATACCATGTACCGTATACCAGACAATGCTCTTCATTTTCTATTGAAATTGAGTACAGGGTCTGAGAAGACTTCCTATGCCCACTAGCTGGAGGGGGCTGTGAAACAAGCAATGGCCCATGCTCTGCCCTTTTTTCAGAAAATAGATGCTGAATGAGACAAGCAATGGGAAAAACAAGCTTAAGCTCAGCACAAAGGGATTTTTTTCCTCATTACAGCGCAAAAAACACATGGCAGGGGCATATTTCCATTTAGCTTTCTCTGCGTTGGTTGCTTTTTTTATACCAGACTGGTGTCGAGCTGGTGCGGCTGACAGCCATCTTCATTCACCTGGCAGACCCCAGCTGCAGGTAAGGTCTTCACATCATGACAGTGCTGCTAACATTTTCCCTCTAATTATTTTTGCTCAGTATTCTATTCTCCAGGTCAAAAAGTAAGGAAGAACTTCAAACGCTTAGAAGAGAATTCTCCTAAAGAGAATTATCCACAAAAACTGCAATTCAGAATTAATAAAGCCTCACGTCTTTTCTACAGACGTTTTTTGAGTCCTATATGCAGAGGAGAGTTTTTCATTTATCAGGCAGTAGAAAGGGAAGGGCTTTCTACCAGGTGATTTTGAAATTCTTGGTCAAAGGTTAACTTGGTTTTTAACTTCAAAGTACAGAAAAACTTGGAGGTTGAAAGAATACAGTAAAACTTCAGAGGGATATTACCAACCTGAAACCAGGCTATGAAGGCACGTAAAGCTGCCTTCTGTGCTACACCTTGCCTTGCTCTTGGTTTCACACGCAGTTCCTAAGAAGGGAAAAGGCAAAGTCCGTTTGGGAAAGTTTAAAATATAATCAGATTTTTCTGGCTGGCAGCACCAAAGGCGGAAAGGCAGTTTCACTAATTAAGATCTGAACTTCTGCTTCGACTTCAGTTTTTCATAATGTTACTAGATATTTTAAAATATGGTACTCATTCATTGCAGGGTGCAGCACCCGCAGGGCAGTGAGTAATGGTTTTACTCTTGCTTCAGTACTGGCAGCAGCATGTTGGACTGGAAAATGAACCTCTACTTCCTATCTATTTTTATAATCAGTTTATCAACCATCTCCTTAATTCTTACCCCCATACGCACACTAGAAACAAAACATTTAAGTCTCAGTACTACGCTGAAATACATTCACAACCCTGCCATTGACAGCTCACCGGCGACACTGACTTATAACTGAGGACAGCATTTGGCCCCAACCAGTACATCTGTAGTCTGTATGAAAAATTCATGAGCTAAATCTTTTCACTTCTTTTATAAATAGGAGACAAAACGAGCGAGTCATCACTTAGTCAGCCAGAGAATGATTCAAAATCTAAACCTAGGATATCATGTTAAGGAAAGTAACTGGTAATAGATACAAAGTATATTTTCTTCCCATAGCAGGAAAAAGGACAAGATTAAGTTATTCTATGTTATGCCAATTCTGTTGCTTCCATTAACTGAAAATGTATACAAAACCAACTAAACATAGCAGTAAGGTATCAGACACAAAACAGAAATCTGTAGTATTATATACCCAGATATATTTTGCTGCAGTCCTGAAGTCATACATGTTACTGAACCCTGGCTTATTTGCAAGATTTCCTAGTTCTCTAAACACAAATATTTCTTCTGTAATTTGTGACTAGCTCTATATTATGAGGTGATATTAGCTGAGGAGGTGACAGCTGGCAGGAACTTTTGAATCGAAGGGTCTCTTTCTAACTGATACACACAAAGCTCTGTATTAGCTCTCACAAGATGCACTGTTTACTAAAGATGATTACCCACGAGTAAATAATGAGTCATGATATCCTTAAAAAAGCAAACACACAGAGTTAAAGAATAGTTTCTAACATGGGTAAACAGACAGCACTGAAAATTGAATCACTTAGGTGCATTTGTCCTAATTAAGTGTTAAAAACCAGAAAAGCTATAGAAAATAGCCATAATTACATAAAAAATATGTCAGAAAATCGTTAAAAGACTGTATGTCTTTTCATATGACTGTAAAGCACCATTTACAGACATACAAATAGACAAATGCAGTCTTAAATATATGCAGGTACAAACAGAAAAGGGATTTTTATTTGGACAACGCAACACAAACAAACCATGGTAATTTTGTCATTCTTGATGGATTACTACTCTATCCTTACAAACAATTCAGACCAAACATATTGGAATTCAAGCAAGAAAGCAGCACTGCAAATTTAACACCATAATTATAACAGGGATGCAATCTGCTCATTTTTGTTATGTATTATCAGATGACTTCCTAGCACTTTGGGAATTTAACATCAGGAAATTCATCTCCAGATGATCACCAACAGTGGTGAAATAGTCTCTCCTTCATTATTGCTACTTCCACATGCATCTTATTTCTAATGCCACCTTACGCATTTCTAAAATCACCACTAGGCTCCAAAAGTTCCTCAGGGGATTACGAAGACAGAATGAAGATTATGAAAAATAGGCTTACGTCACGTCCACTATTCATCTGTGAGGATTTTGCCTAAAAGAGTTTGCTCCCAGTCATTCTGCAGAGCCACCCAGACACCTGTGAAGTTCATCAGCAGTTTTAGAAGACAAATTAAATAGAACCTAGTGATCCTTGTGAGTTTTCAGCAGCCGAGAGTGGTGGCTCTGGAGTAATAAGAGTTAAAGACCATAAACACACTCTACCGGAACTGTGACTTTTCTTTTAATCTTCTGAAATGTTTCCTTGTAAGGACTAAACTAGAACAAGCTGGATTCTTAAAAAAAAAAAAAAAAAATTAAGAACAATAAGGAATTATGTGAATATAGGAAAAACCAAGCACCTAACTTGCTTTCTTTCTGAACACCACTGTACTAGAAAAAGATCCAGACTGAAAGCTGAAATGGATGTTGTCCAAATGGTAGGATGAATGAATGCTCTTTACTTGACATGCTACATTCTGAAATTAAAGATGCCGGCATACATTTGAAAATTCCATGAGGATGAAATAGTTGCATTAGATTTCTTTGCACTGAAAAGCACTGAAGGTCTACCATGACACCTCTGTTCAAACCCAGGTATGACCACCCCGTTTCACAGGGTGCTGCCCAGCTGGGATATCAAGCAACTAGAGGAACAAAAGCCGGTAATTCTGACATGGAGACAGAGATGCTTTTTCCTCTTTCTTCCCTGTGCAATTCTCCTAGCATTGGTCTTGAAATGTAATCTTTGACCAACCTACAATCTTCGAATACTTAGTCATGGTTCGGGTTTTTTGAGATTGTGATTTTAAATCATATGTTTCTCGAAAGCTGTAGTAACATTTTAAAGAGATTTTTTTGAGAAGAACCAGACCGCCAATGAGATGGCCAACCACAGCATGGATCTCACAACCTGCCCTGCAAGTTTTCTAAATTACAGACACACTTCTGAATCAGGGTCGCATATAACCTGCAATTCTGCAAGGTCCTCCTCCTTTTCTGGCTCACTGGTGATTGTTAAGATCACTGAAAAGGCACCGAGTAGCTTTAGCTGCCAATGTTCATAATAAGAGAGATGGCACTTCTTCCCTGACTATCCACAAACCTTAAAATACTACCTAAAAGAAAAGGAAAAGGAAGAAAAGATCACTGCAATCAGAGCAATTCAACTAGAATAAAGACTCCTTTAGGGCACTTTAACTTCCAGTCTGAAGCTTAAAGGAAAATTAAATAAAATCTAAAATGTCACACAGCGCTTACAAGATTGCACGTGCTTACTTTCAGCAAATACCACTGAATCCTAATTTTGCTGTATCTTGCTTTATATTATTGTATATGTTTAACTAAGGAAAAATATTACACTTAAATAAGGAAATACTTCAATGTCTTTTCCTTTTTCCTTTCCATGATGTAAATGGCCCATATTCTCAATGTTGTTACACTAGAGTTAAATTAGGTCAAAGGCATTTAGTGTTCAAAACCAGGACACGTCACTACTCCCACAAATGATCGTACAAGAGGGGCCTTCAGTAGTTGCCTATTCCTCATTCCCCCAAAATCTTATCGTTCTATAATACACAGCTGCTGGTGCTTTACACAACTTAATTCCTATCGACCACTTCCAGGGTGATAACACCATCACACATGCACCAAAGTCTCGTAAGTAGATCCCCTTGTTAAAATTATAAAAACCCTCACTTTTTGCCGTTACCTTTTACCAATACTTTCAGACAATACAGACATGGTCACTAACAGATATATACAGACACTTTGCAGTCTTTGCTAATGCAATTTTCATTTCACTCTCTCTTTTATTTTTCCAAATCCTGCCTGAACTCTTTCCCATTTAATCTCTTCTGGTTAGGAAAAAAGAATAAATAATGAGCAGTACACAAAAGGGAATGCAGTGTTCTAGGACCAGGCTTGTATAAGCTACAGGAAAATGGTACAAAACTGAGAAGAGCTTGGATAGCTGTAGCATGATGTCATGACCTCTGTTTACAGCCACAAATTACATCAGCAAAGTGACAATGTTCTGTGTGACCCTGCATTGCTTAATTTTCTCCCTCTTTTTTACCACTACTGTGCCTGTCTTCACTTTACCGATTCTGGTTACTTCCTCCAATTCGATAACGGTCTAACCAAACACATACTTCTCCTACACGTCCAAGCAGAAGACCCAATTTTACTGTCAACACAGCCAGATCAAAGCAGCTAACCTGTTACGGAAACAGCAAGGCCAACACCCTAATAATGCCCCAATTCCTTCTGTTAACCAAAGAGATAAAATTATTCTTAATAAACAACGTGTAACTCAGCAGAAACATAAGTTGAACATAAGTGTTGACAGAAAGTGTAATTCATTGACTCAAAAATACAATGCATTTACTCCCAGAAATTCAGCTACTGATCTACAAAATGTTCAAAAGATACAAAAATACGTGCTGTGCTGCACATCCAGAGATAACAGAACAGTACAGTATCTTAGTTCAGTAGGTTTTGCTCTATTTGTTGAATTACATAATGTTGATTAGAGGACATTAGCTTGGATTACAAAGGGAAG
This sequence comes from Gymnorhina tibicen, assembly GCA_013399875.1. Taxonomy (NCBI): domain Eukaryota; kingdom Metazoa; phylum Chordata; class Aves; order Passeriformes; family Artamidae; genus Gymnorhina; species Gymnorhina tibicen. The sequence continues at coordinate 1,216,601 of VXAZ01002369.1, read as the reverse complement.
GGCATTAATTGCATTCAGTATCAATACTGCTGGCTAACTGACATATAAGAGTACAAGGAGCCTTGAGTTTTCACAAGCTTTCACCAAGCTTTTCATAAAGATATCAGTAAACAAGAAATGCAACAATATTCAACAATAAGATTCCACATTAAAACAGAAAAAGAAAAAAGAAAACAAACACAAAACCAAAACCTAAGGAAAAGGTCTGAACAAAACCACACAAGAGCATGGTACAAATTTAATCCCCAAATCAAGATATTAGACTTGCCATTGCCATATACACAGATGCAGGTGGCTGGGTATACTGATTCCAAATTTAGCACTGGATAAAAGTACTTCCATCTTAAAAACACCCCGTAAGCAGATCATTTTGCTCACAAAACTGTTGAGCTTTGGAAAACAGTAAGCTTCTATCACCTACCTTTATTTTTGCTTTTCTTGATTCTCCAGCTGTAATAGCCACTGAAGACAATCTCATTAAGTTTCATTTTGGAGTCCTGACCCCTGATTTCAACCATTGCAGGAAGATGTGCATTTTTTAAACATACGTAATGGTGACTGAATTTCAAAAATCATTGTTGGGATCATAGCTTTTTCTTTCTCACCTATCACTTCTGGGCACTACTTAAGGTCATAGTCTGCCTGTGATACTCACCGAGACTTTTTCACATGGAAATGAGGCAGTAATTCCACCCCTTTGATATTACTAAAAATATAGCTTGTTCACCACTAGGAACATCATTGCAGAAAACACATCCAGGTAAACTAGCAGTATAGTACCACAAAGACTGCTGGCATCTGCTGGCTATAACTTAGTAGCTCAGATTTGCTATGCTGAGACAGAACAGAAAAGGTGTGACACCAGACATCATTTTTTTCTGACTCAAAATGCATCCACCAAAAAATGCAAAAAGCACGCAACAAACACGATTCCCCAAAGATTATCCTCAATACAGATAAGCTCAGCAAAAGTTAAGCGTTTAAACTGTAACTTCTGATCTGCCCATCTGCTTTCCCCACTTTGCCCTGCTCCCCAGATGGGAAAACAGGTGAGGTCTTGAATTACTCATATGTAGCTCTGTAGTTTTGCCCACACCCTTCTTCCTGTTACACCATCACCCAAGTGTTGTGAAATTTGGAGCTCCTAACAGAGATTGCAGATCTTAACTTCACACAGCAATAGGTAAAGCTCAGTCCTATTCTATCACATGCCTTGCAACATCTGCCAGGTTGAATCTCTCAAATTCTTCCTGCCTAATGCTCTTTCTGGGTTTAAGTATTTCTTCTCTTAAAGAAGAAAAAAAGAAGAAAAAAAATGACATTGAGGTTTCCACAATCCTAATCTGCAAATTGTTTCAAGCTCTTTTAGATTAGATTACCTTCCAAAGTAAACACAGTAATACCATACAACTCTCTTTTCCCAAACACAGACCACCTTAAGACTGTGCAGGGCTCACAGTGCCTTTGCTTCTTTCAGCTGCCCATGCTCACACAAATGGCTTTCATTGACTCCAGGAGATCTTTGAAAAAGTACAGGATGTTCCACTCATCCAGAGCTATTTAAAGGAGCAAGACCTAAAGAAATATTGACAAGATTAGGCATGATGTATCAGGAAACACTTAGCAGCAAAACATTAAAAAAGAAAATCAGACTGTAGATTTGATCTTGTAGATCTGGGCTTCAGTTGTAAAGGTCTGCCTTTACATATCTTTCTTGCACTATCAAATAATTAATTCAGCTGCAGACTTGTGATCATCAAAATGGAATACAGCTATATTTATACAGACACGTTTTGAAGAGGCTGAGCTCAAGTTATAACTTGGCTTAGAGTTGAACTTCACAAAGACGAGTCCAAGCTTTTTGTCTTATTGCACACTATGCTTGCACAGACAGCAAGCAATATCCTGTCATCAAACCAATTCCCCTTTTCCTTCTATCTCCACCATGAATTGCTGATAAACCTTCCTGCTAGTCCTAAGATGAGAAAATAAAATATGTTAAAAATATTGAGGAAATAGAATTTTTTCAGGAAAAAGGCAGCCTGCACTGTTGTTGCAAAACATAGGTTAAACCAATGTGAACTTCTATTATAGGCATGAATTTCCAGCTGCCATTTGTGGATGAGCTCCATCTATGAGTAAAGGTAAAGAGATGTCTGGTACATGCCTGGCTGCCAGCCAGTGTCCACACTGGTCCCCACAGGGCTGCCTCATGAGTAGGTGTAGCAGTAATGGGAGAGGGAAGATTACTCGAGTTCGGGTTTTGTGGCTGCAATTCCGCCACTTTCTTGCTTTCAGAACTTGCGTTTCTTGCTGGAGAGACATGGAACCCTAGAAAGAGATCTCTGAAAAAGCACTGGGAGCCAAACTGGACAGCAAAGGTCAACAGAGAGGGGAGGGCAAAGGTTCACAGAGTAGTCTGCTTATGTAAATTTGGCTTTTTACATTTACATTCCTATGAGTAAAGTATAATCAGAAAATTACTACTAAACAGCAGGCAAGTCCTGGCTCCTTTTTAAGCCTATGATTCTTTCTATGGGATCAAAGGCAATGATTCTGAGAATTGTCCTCATATGTGCAAAGGTGAGAGCATGAATTCTCTTTCTAAGTTTTAAGTAAGCTCATAACTCTGATCTGTGCATGGAAAATGCATTCAGAGTACCTTTTAAAGTTACAGAGACGCTTCAGTTGTTTGTGTAGACAGAAGCAATATGATTTGCCCAGTTAATTTGGTATGAATTCATAGTATTTTTTTTTTACTCTCCTGAATTTATTTATGGACAAGCCTGGCAGACCAGCTTAATTTGAAAGTGTGCTCTACACTTCCCATTGAATGAATCTACCTTAAATTATTTCGTACTTCACTCAGCTCTAACAAAGTGAACTGCAATTCTCTTTCAAAACCTTTTCAGAAAGTCTCAGTCAAGGAATGCCTGAGGCTGGAGAGGACCTCTGCAGACTGTCCAGTCCACCACCCTGCTCAATCAAGCAGGGTCACCTGGAGCAGGTTGCCCTGGACCATGTCCACCTGTTTTTTTAGTATCTCCAAGGATGGAAATGCCACAACATCTCTGGGAAACCTGTACAAAGAGTCTTGCTGTTTCTGCACAAGTAGCAAAGGAAATGTTTGGGGTTGGGCTTTTTTATATATGCAAAATTTTAAATTCTTTTTCTTTCAACTACTTGAATTCTATTCCTTGGAACAGACCTTGTAACTTGGCAAGAAAGGACCTTATGACAAGGATGAATCCTGCTGTCCCTGTAAAAATAAAATTATAGTCAGAAAGGGAAAATGGGGAGAGGGGCTTGCCTAAATTTATTTGTGCTTCACAAATATTTGTTGTAGTACTTGGGAAAAAAACATGTTTCCTCCAGGTTCTTAAATTTACCAGCTATCAGGAATTTCAGAAGATGTGAAGACATCTGAAAACAGAAGGGAGTACACTCTATATACATATGGTTTTCCATGTACATAGCTCCATGCAAGGAAAGTGGCACTGCAGAGAAGCCACTGCAGAGCCAAAGCAAGGAGACTTATCCATGTCACTGCAGGTAGGATGAAGAGATGAGGATGGCCAGCTCAGCGAACAGTATGACCAGAGCCCTCCCTCCCTCAGGAATTACAGAATCCAGCACTTTCCTTTCCCCAGGTCATGCTATTCCCACTCCTGCCTAATCTCCAAGCATAGAAAGCACTTCCCAAAACTAAGACAGTGCTTTGATATGAGGCCTCTTGAAGAGATAACAGCAGAAGATCCTTCTGCCTCACAAAACACACTCCCACCATCCTCCCACCACTGTAAAATCACGGCCAGAATGGCTGCAAGCACATTCCCCGCATCCTACTGTGAGAGTGGCAGTGGGTGAGATTCATCTTCCCTGGGCAGAGGATGAAAGCAAACGGGCTTCCTAGGAGGCCTGACTGTCAGAGCAGTCTCTGGGTTCTCCCAGAGTTCAATGCAAACGAAGACAGCTGCCATCAAGATGGTATCTTGTGCAACAACCTACTCAGCAAGAAAGAAGGCTTCATGCATTTCAGAGGCTACAGAACCTATCACCATTTTTGTCCGAGCCTCACAGCACATGTCAGTGCTCACACACACACGCAGCAGAACTGCCAGGTAGGGGTGCAAGGGAGGGACATGCAAAATAGCAGTGGGACTAGGGATAAAAAAAAACCCCACAGAATTCAATACTCAGTAACGCAGAAAGTCAAGAAGGCAAAAGCACAGCTTCTGGCCATCACAATGGCAAGTGGGACTCTTGTCATTGGCTTATCCCTTCTGGCGGCAAGAAGGCCCTGTAAGAAGGAACGAGGTGTATGGCAGCTGCCTTCAACATCAGCCAGATTCAGCAACTGGAGCAACTGACAGGACATTCTAAGGGAAAAGAAGGTAATCAAAAGCTTGCTATCTCCATGCATAAGATGCTTCAGAAAAACAAAAGGTCTCTAGCATCCCTCTCCCATTTCTGGCAAAGGAGAAAAGTGTGAGGTATCTGAGGCATGGGGCTGGGGGCAGGGGAAACAGGACGAGCAAGAGAAATAGAGCCAAACAGTTTGCAACAATTGAATGTGAAGTTGGGTAATCAGGTTAGATACCTTCATGGTGCAGAGGTGACTTTCAACTCAAAATTCACAATAACCAGTGACAAACTACTCTTACACGTGTATAACTCACCGGCAAGGACCACATGCTCGCAATATTCTACGTAACCAACTGCATTCCCTGTGACCTGATCCCAAGTTTCCTGGTTTCAAATAAAGTTAAGAGGAGGTGTACTTTTCAAGGATGACTATTATTACATGGGGCTAAGCACCCTGAAAAGTGAAGCAATACCATCCATGGACTCTAAACCTTAGTTTACCTGCATATATTCAAAGACTAATTCAAAGACCGAATTAAGGCTACATATCAAACCCTCATTCTGGTATTTCTTCTCGTTGCTTTAACCTTAATAATCAGCAACTTCTGCAGTTAAATAGTTGATCCAAGTCCTCTGGCCCAAACTGTTTTATTCTGGTCACATAGAGAATTTCAATAAACTAAATCACTTCAGTAAGTCACATCAGTGATTCAGGCACAACACAAAATACACACAGTTCAGCACTGCATAGGAAGTAATCTGTGTTCCAGACACAATTTTCTCTGTATTTGTAGAAATAAAATTATACTTTAATATTTAAGGAAAGTAATTATTTTGCTTTAAAAATTAAATTCATCACAAATACTCCACAGGAGAATATTCTTTTAATACATATGTGCATGGTCATGTATATTCTGGATTTACATGGATACAACTCTGTACAGACCCTTTCCCTGTTTATCTAACTGGATAATGCATTTCACCTTATCTTTTTTTTAATGAGAAAAAATGCAGTATAGAAAGTAAGACACCTAACTTATAAAGGAAGGCTCAAGATAAACCCTTCAATTTCCTGAAGTGAGGAACAAAGTTATTTTAAGCCTTATACATAAATGCTACAGCTCATAATTATACTTGGAAGCACCTGGCACAAAAACATGCCACGTTTTTTTGAAAGATGCATGAAATATTAGAAATGAAACAGAGCCAGGGACAAGTTAATAAATCATGGGAATACAACTATTTTAATGTAAAGCTAGAAAACAGTATAAAGTCACATGAAGGCAATCCTACCTGTCAAAAGTTGCAAGAAGGTAGGCAAATGGACCAGAAATATTTTGTGCTAAAGGTCAGAGGAAAAAAACAACACTAAAGAAGAAATACCTGCAATTTATTGGTGCTCATTCTTTCTACTGGTAGGAAACCAAGCAGCAGCAAGCAGCACTCCACACCTGCTGAAGTACAGCTGGGCTGGAGCACGTGGCAAGGAGCTGGCACAGCAGAATCAAGAGAAACAATGGAAAGTCATGAGTGGGAGGTGTGGAGTTAAGAGGATACTAGAGAGGGCCAAGGTACAAGACCAAGTCAGTGGAAGAAAGATGTGAAGGTCTGCAAATAAAAACATACGAAAGGAAAAGGCCCATAGTTCAAGAACATTGTGCAGCTGCAGATAATGAGAGCAAACATGATACATGACTCAAGGAAGCTAACTTGCAATGGTGATGAAAACAGCTCTTCTTACCCACAGAAGTATATTTTTCTTGTGAATGTTTTGAAAATGGTTCATCCATATGCATGTCACTAAGATATCAGTTAGTGAGCAATTGTTCAAGGATCCAACTACTTATGTAGTTGACAGATACTTCTGATTTTCTTCAAAGAGCTCCTTTATTTTCCTACACCACAGCTGTTGCAAAGCACATCTTACTGTCAAGCAACATTGGTGTTGTACCTGTGGCATGCAGTTCATGCCAACCAACTCCCACAAAGTATTCAAGAAGACACTCAAACATCAGCACCAAAATAGGCAAAAAAAACTAGCAGGTGAGCAGAATGAACTTCTACCAAGATAATAAAACAGTAATAGCTGTGTATGCATACATACAAGCGATTTGGTTCTACATGTACCAACTTCACTCCGTCCAGTAGAAGAAAGACTTACATTTGGTTTGACTTGAAATTCACTTGATGAGACATTGATCTTCTTGCTCTGTTTTCTACCTTACTATTAGGCAGCTTGACAATCAGTCCTTTTATTTCTTCCAATGGAAAAACAGAACCCTAATTTATTGGGTTGGGTTCACCAGAGGACACAGAACAGTTCTGCAGCCTAGAATGATCACACTGCTCTCATGCGTATAATCTAATTATAACATAAGAGTATTTGCCCTTTTAGTTCATCAGTAAAAATTATTACAGCTTCTCTATATTTAAGACACTTGAGGATATGAAGAATTTTTTTTAAACTGTGGTTTAATCCTTTATTTTTTCACTAGTTCACTAGTTTCACAGGGTATTTAATTTCTAGTAAGCTACAATGGGTTAGAGTAAAATGAGAATTTTTATGACCAAAAGCATTCAAAATGGAATACTCAAGTTAACTTTTGTATTTCAAAAAAGCATTTTATTTGCTTTCAATTTCCTGCTCTCTAGTTGCAGGCTTACAAGCACTTTGGCAGTGTGACCACACACTGAAAAGGTTAACAACAGAACCAGCTTTTCCAACCAGTCTTTTTACTTGCATTGTCCCCCTACCACGACCATGGTTAAATTAAGTAGTTGTGATGGATAATGGAAACAATCTCATTCACGTGTTGTGAATTAAATGAGAGAAACAACTTATGCAAGACTCAATTACTTTATTCAAAATGTCCTCTTGGACCACATACAACTGATGGAATAACATAGAATTAAATGAATACAATTCTTTATTCTTTACACAGAAATGTATAGTCTGCCCTTGATTTTAATGACAAAGGTTCTCATAACACATGCACTGTTTGTTTAGTTATCCCTGTACAATACATAAAATCCTAGCTCATCCCTAAGAAGGGAGATTATTTCTCCACTGCAATGTTAATGACAAGTTTAAGAAATGCCAGCAGCAGTACTGCCGCACTAGTGGCCATGTGAATTATTCTGCTAACTTTTTTGATGGGATAAATTAAGCCAAGCAGATCCCTGGAATGGAATCCTCACCCACCCAGAGGCCTTCCTTCAATTAAGCAGATAGAAGGAAAGTACCTCGGTGACTTGGCAGAATTCTGCTGTCATACACCTGAAGAGCTACCAAACAGCTTTTATTTATTTACTTAAACGGGGCCATGCAAGACAGAATCTGGGACTACATACATAGCCATTTCTGATATTTGGAAAGAAGGGAACAAGGATGAACTGTGGAAATACTAGGACAATCCTTCCTGAGTGATCCTCTGACCCTTTCTGACAGAAAATTCACACATTTAGATCCTAGCCATAATCTCTGGAAACCTATGGCATGGATGTGCTGCCTCAGTCCCCGCAGGTAGGTGGAAAGTGCCCCAGCACTATCTCCAACTTTCCTCCAGAGGCCAGATTCTCATGTGTTTTGGAAATCTCACAGAAAAAAGGACGAGATGGGGAAAATGTGCAGCTCTGCACTGCTACCCTGCACCTTGCAGTACAGCTCTGCTTTCTGCCACGACAGCCATCTCTCATTTAAAAGGAAATCAGTTTGGCTGGGAAAATTAGCACTTTCCAAGTCCTAGAAGGAAATCCAAGGCATGAGGGCTCACAGAATTGTGCTTCTCCTGCCTTCCCTCATCTCAGTCTATTTACCTGAGCTTCTTTCACATGCATGCCTCTTTTGCCTTCTTCAACTTTTAGTAATAAGCAAACCCCAAATCAGTAAACCAGAATATGATGATGGAGAGATAATGAGCTCCAGAATTTCCTTTTCCAAGGAGCCAAAATTCCTGGTCTCACCCTTCCGGTGGCAAATGAGATTCTTGCTGGAGGACGTCCTGCCTCAAATCAGGTGGGTTTTTTTGAGGTTTCACCCCTTGACTCCCTTCCAAATGGAATCAAATTTCAAGACAAGCTACGCTAGACAATAAACTCTGACTAGCTTCCATGATTTAAGTTTAGCAGTCCTTATCCTCCCTACTTTCTCTTGGCTGGGTTTTTACATATAGCCAAGAGGAAAACTCCTGCTCATCATCAACAACAGGGAAGCCAGGAGAGGATATATGCCTGCCACAGGTATGCGTTATTCTGCAAGCTTTTTCACAGAACAACAGTATTTGTTATCACTAACAACTTTCTCCCCTTCACATTTGTAAGAAAAAAACCCCAAAAGGCATCAAACAACCATGTACTGAAAAACGGAAGTACAACATGCACATCACAGAAAGCGTGTCTTACGACTTCAGATGTCCCACTACTCTTTGAAAGCTCTTTGAAAAATACCTGAAGAAACATGTCTTCAGGGTAACCAGCCTTCAGCAAAAGCACTTTCACTTTTTCCAAAATCCCCCATGTCATCCTGACATAATAAGAAATGATCAGATAATAAAATTAATGCTGTAGCATATAAGAGAGTGAACAAAAACACCACCACTTTCTACTAAGCAGAAGAACATTCTCACAAAGAAAGAGCACACAAAAAAATTGACTTTACATAATGACTTGGATATGCAAAGAATTTCAAAAGGACTAAAAAATTTGGTGTAGCCATGATGTGCTCAACACCAACTCATACAAAACTTTATCCAAAACCAGTAAAAATCAATGGCAGATTTTCCATCAACTCTGACAGACTTTGGTTTGAGCCCTTTCAGCTCTGAAAATCAGAGTCCACACAGTTAAAAGCAGATGAAAACCACAGCTAAATCCTGCCTTTTCCAACATGGAGCCATAAGACGTTTGAATTTCCATCCAGCAGCAGTGCCCTCGGTTTCACAACTGGTACGTCAGGACTAGATTATTCCATCATTAGCAAGTAACAATGGAACACACCAGCTCATCCAAAGGTCACCAATTCAAATAAACTGGAAGAAGGCTGAGACTAATTTAAGGGTCCTGGGACTAATATGAAGGGTGATTTCATGCCAGTTAGTAGAAAAGAAAAAAAAAGCCTTGTGAGGAAGGAAGTAGGCATACATGGTTTCACAAAACTTTTGTTGTTATTGTGCCTCAAACAGCTGTTCTATGAGAAAGTGAAGGGCTATACTTTCCAGTGATTTACTCCAGCTTCTTCCCTTTAAAAAAGGCTATACATTCATATAGCTGTATTATTTAGAGTTCAAAGTAAGGGAGAGAACTCAAGAGTCTCTGTGAGGCAATACAACTAACCAATGCAACTGCATTGATTATGGAAAAGTCTCCTGAAAATTACCTGGTTATTACGGATATTTCTTATAAAAGAGCAAACCCTTTGCTCTGTTGTTTTGGTTTTTCTCCTCAAATGTTTACTGAGAAGGGAAAACAGGAACCAGAAAATCTAGTAAATTGTCTCAACACACAAGTAGTACTGAACTGTAAAAGGAAAACAAACCATTTTTTATAAAAATATCCAGTCTATCAATTATGCAAACATATATTTACGACAGACTAAGTTTTATAAATAAACCCTAAATATGTTACTATAACTAGCAGATGGCTCAGTTCGAATGCATGAATTTTGTGTTAAGTTAAAATACTAAAGGGAACAGGGCTTATACTGTAGAAAAAACCATCCCGTTTGCCTTCCTGGTAAGACCTGGTATTTATTACAGCATTTTTAACCTGTGTTTCGCCTTCCTCCATCTGGATCACAGGAGGGTAAACAAGGTTTCTGGGGACCAGGGGGCTATGGGGCTCCTACCACTCACCAGAACAGGTGCGATCATTTCTTCCTACCGGCTTCATAGGGCTGAGAATTTTCCCTTTTTCATTTTAATCGTACGCTGCCTGATCAATCCACCCACTACAGCTTCCAAGCCTTCCTCGTCTATATTTAGTTAACAATTAACACATTTGGCTTTTTAACTTCTGTTGTTGTTGTTGTCGCCGCCGCTTTAGAAAGTCAAATAGAAAACTTCAATGGATAAACTCTTAACGGGGAAATACCACCTATGCTGCAAACATAAATAAATCAGGAAGCGCCGGCAGCCGCGCACGCCACCGCTCCCCCCGCCCGGCCCCGCCGCCCCCCGCGGTGATGAATACCGGCAGTGCCGCGGCTCCGTCCCTGCCCTCC